>JAWWNI010001306.1:0-189669 GCA_034642065.1 Darevskia nairensis | reverse complement strand
AAAATCAGGACATGTGTGCAAAAAACAATAAAATGCCAGTTTATAAATTGAATTGGGGGGGAGGGACTCTTTAATTGTCTTTTTTTCCCTAAGTATTTTTTCTCCTGTTCCCTGGGAAACCAGGTCAAGCTGCATATCAACCATTTCTGTTACTTACTCAATTTAAAAACCAATACGTTTTGCCCTACAATTGCTGGTTTAGCTGCTGGACATGTGTAAATACTAACTCATGCTGGCGAATGCATGAGACGAGTCTCACAGCAGGGTTCATAAATGGCTGGGACAGAGGGACCAATTTGGCGTCTTCTGTTGTATTGAGGTTTTGAGGCTGGCTATTTAGTTCCCATGCTTCCTTTTTAAAATAAGGATGTTGCTTCTAAGGGGAAAATAACCAGTATGAGAGGCTGTTTATTTCCCAGTCTTAAACAGAAGCACATGATGGGGAGGACAGTACTCAGGCAAGCAAAGAATAATGGGAGTTTGAAGTGTGATGTGAACAGGAGCATACTATGGCCAAATAAGGTGTGTGAAAGATGCTTCAGACTCCTGCCTTATGCTGAAATGTCAATGGCAAACAAATCATTCCCAATAATTTGTGTGAAAAGCAAGTCAATTCACGTAACACTTCTAGCTTATATTGCAGTTTGGCATTCTGCAAATTGAATTTTACAAGGCTATTAAAGAGAAGTGCCGTTTCAGAGGTGCAAAGTTATTTCTGCGGAATGCCCGGGAGGCATAGCTGTCAACTTTCGGATTTGAAAATAAGGGATTTCCCCCAAGCTTTCGGATTTGATAATAAGGGATGCCGCGAGGGCGGTGCAATGGCACCAAGTAGCCTCGCCACCCTGCGTTCCATAGGATGCGCGCGAATGGGTGAGCAAAAGAGCGAGCGCGTAGACGGCAGGCAGGCTGTCTGTCTGGTTGGGCGTGAGGGTCTGGCTGCACAAGGCATGCAAGCTCCTCCCCCAGTCGGTCTCAGGCTCCTTATTGGCAGCCGAGCAACGCAGCTGAGGAGCCTCCCAAGCCAGCAGGGAGGGAGAGGAGCTGCTTCCTTTGAAATTCGGGAAATTTAAGGGATATCAACAATCCGGGATAGCAGCGGGAGATGGCATTGGAATAAGGGAGTTACCCACAAAAAAAGGGAGGGTTGACAGCTATGCTGGGGGGAGGGGAGACTTCTGGGAACCTGCTGAAATTGACAATAGTTTTTGAGGCTGCATTATAGCTTATGGTTTAACTCTAGTCTAGGGCAGTGTCAGGCTATGGGGAATCAGATCCCTCCCCTGGTGGCAGCAAAGAAGAAGATAAAAAGAAGAGTTCTTACCAATTAGTTTATTCTAATTGGTGAGCACTTAATGCTCCCAACCCCCACAGTTATAATTCATAGGTTTCCATATGATTCTATTTTGCTTTTAATCTAATTTTAAGCTGTATTTTAATCGATTGTTTGACTTAATGTTTTAGTGTATTATATAGTCTGATGTTAGCCACCCTGAGCCCGGCCTCGCCAGGGAGGGCGGGATATAAATAAAATTTACTATTATTATTATTATTATTATTATTCAATAATCACAGTGAGAGACAAAGGAATGTGGTCTCTCTCTAGAAATGGCGTTGCTTCAAGTAAAGTCCCCCCCTTCATCTTCCCCTATTCCACGTCAGTCCTGCATAGGCTAATCTGAGCTTTCTGCCCTAAGAACTGGAAAACCTCAGACATGCCAACTGTACATGACTGGCAGATAAAGATGATGGACTTGATGGAACTTGTCGAAATGACTGGGAGGATCCGTGAACAGTCAGAGGAATCGGTGGAAGAAGAGTGGAAGAAATTTAAAATGTATTTGATAAAATATTGCAATTTCGATAGACCCTAGGGAAGTTAATTTAGGCTATTGGCGTAGATTTAGAATTTTTAGGTTAATTTTTATATAATGTTTAAGAGTAATTTTATGGTAATCGTTCCCCCCTCTTTTTTAAAAAACTGTCTTTTATGATTAGTAATGAAATTCAGGTGGGGGGGGGCTCGGGGGAAGTCATTTAACAATATTAAGGAAAGTTATGATTGTTTAAGAAATATTTGTGTTTTGTCTGTTTTTTATGTTTGTATGTTTCTTTTTTCTTATAAAATGAATATTTTTTAAAAAAATAATAATCTGAGCTTTCTGTCGCTGAACTCTCTGTTCTACTACCCTCAATGCCTGTCTGGTCCTGGGAGAAGGGGGTGGGGTCAGGAATGCTTTCCAAGGACACTGAGTCTGTCAGCTGTCTCTCCCCTGGTGCTTCTTCTTCCTGCTGTTCCTCTTCCAATATTTCCCAGCTTCTGCCCTCTATAGCCTCTGAACTATGCCCTTCTGCAAACCACTGATCTAAATCTATACTGTTCTCCTGTTCTTGGGAAGGTTCAGGAGAAGGGGGGCGGCCCCCACCATTCCACCATTCCTCCTCAGTCCAGCCCCTGACAGGCAAGTATCACCAACCTTTGTAGACCCAGGACCCCACTGTTAACCCAACCAAACATTTGTGGACCCATTTCTTAATCTGTTACTATATTTTTGCATGGTGGTATGGCTAGGGTTGCCATGTGTCCTCTTTTTCCAGGACACGCCCTCTTTTTCAGGGGTAAAATTTCTGTCCGGGTGGATTTTTTAAATTTGCCAAAATGTTTCTGGCTATACTTTCTGGATGAGACATAGACATAAGTGGTGGCTGAAGACCTGCTTTCCTCTTCTCTTCTCCTGCTCCTCAGCAATATATCACAGCTTCTATAGCCTACATATTGTAGAGGTATCTAAAATGAGAGTCGTCATAGCATCCTCTTGGTTAGTGCACAATTTATATTAAAAAACATCTTTAATTTTTTTTTAAAAAAAACAATCTTTATTAAATTTTTAAACCAAACGTTCCAAAATTAAAATCATTCAACATGATACAAATTGATTCCATATAACTTAAACTACAAATCATAACAAAATAATAGGCTTCACATTGCTCTTACATTGATTTTCTTAAAATACATAACCATACCTTGCTTCATATCTTCTTCTCAAACTATACTCTATTAATCCCTTTCCCCATGAGTATTAATTTAAGCAACTCACCAATTCTGTTATTATTCTTTCCTTTTTCAAATAAATTTCAACGTATGTCCATTCTTCTTTCAATTTCTGTTTAGGTGTATTCCTGATTGCTCCAGTCATCCTCGCCAAATTCATAAACTCTACCAATTTAATGTGCCAATCTTCAATTTGGGGTACCTTTTCTCCCTTCCAGTTTTGCGCTATAAGTAACCTTGCGGCTGCACAGGCATAAAGGAAAATATTCTTCCTATCCTCTGGCATATTTGGGGGGAGTATGACACCTAAATGCATTTTTTATTTTAATTTTTAACCAGATTTCAAACACAATCCTGGACTTATGGATGCCAAGATCCAACCCAAACCATATCTGAATAAGCCCGATGAACCTGTTGGAGCAAACACAGTAAAGCAACAGGTGGGGAAAAGCAAAACAAAACATTGGCACTCTGAGGCACGGATCTGGCAACCGAGCCACTGTGCAAATGATTTGAAAGCAACTGTGTTGGGCATCTTGGGATATGAGTTAAGGTGAACGCCAGTGTCTGGGCTGAGATCCAGCATTGGCTCATTAGTATTCCAATATCACATCCAAAAAATGAAGGAGAATAAAAGATGAGACCAGAGTGGGAGGAAGAGTAATGACAATAATAGCATGCTGTTTCTTCAAGTATTGAGCAATTTGTCCTGCTGCCCCCCACCGACCCAAATCCAGCCTCAGACTAGTTATGGCAAACAGCCTGTTGTGTTCTTTACATGCCTCCATACATGATAGTAGGAACCAGGAGTGCAACCAAAGCAGCCCATTCTCCAGCCATCTCCTGACCCAGGTTGTTTTCTCCTGTTCTGGAGGCTATAATAATAATAATATTTTTTTTATTTGTACCCCGCCCATCTGGCCGGGTCCCCCAGCCACACTGGGCGGCCTCCAACAGACAGCAAAAGGCTAGGACCTGAACCAATGGATTCAAGTTACAGCTGAACACCAGGAAGAACATTCGGACAGTAAGAGCTGTTTGACAGTGGAACAGACTCCCTCAAAAGGTGGTGGACTCTCCTTCACTGGAGGCTTCTAAGCAGAGGTTGGATAGCCATCTGCCATGGATGCCTTGCAGGGGGTTGGACTAGATGACCCTCAGGATCCCTCCCAGCTCTACGGTTCTACGATTCTACCTTTCTGGTATAATGGTCTGGCACACTATCTGCATAGACCGAGAGGAGGAAAACAGGGCTGCATTGAGCCATGTGGGAGAATGCACCCTTGTGATAATAAATAATAATAATAATAATATTTTTATTATTTGTACCCCGCCCATCTGGCCGGGTCTCCCCAGCCACTCTGGGCGGCCTCCAACAGATATTAAAATACATTAAAATATCACAGGTTAAAAACTTCCCTAAATAGGGCTGCCTTCAGGTATTTTCTGAATGTCAGATAGTTGTTTATCTCTTTAACCTCTGCTGGGAGGGCGTTCCACAGGGCGGGCGCCACTACCGAGAAGGCCCTCTGCCTGGTTCCCTGTAGCTTTGCTTCTCGCAGTGAGGGAACCGCCAGAAGGCCCTCGGCGCTGGATCTCAGTGTCCGGGCTGAACGATGGGGGTGGAGACGCTCCTTCAGGTATACAGGACCGAGGCCGTTTAGGGCTTTAAAGGTCAGCACCAACGCTTTGAATTGTGCTCGGAAACGTACTGGGAGCCAATGTAGTTCTCTCAGGACCGGTGTTATGTGGTCCCAGCGGCCACTCCCAGTCACCAGTCTAGTTGCCGCATTCTGGATTAATTGCAGTTTCCGGGTCACCTTCAAAGGTAGCCCCACGTAGAGCGCATTGCAGTAGTCCAAGCAGGAGATAACCAGAGCATGCACCACTCTGGCGAGACAGTCTGCGGGCAGGGAGGGTCTCAGCCTGCGTACCAGATGGAGCTGGTAGACAGCCGCCCTGGACACAGAATTAGCCTGCGCCTCCATGGACAGCTGTGAGTCCAAAATGACTCCCAGGCTGCGCACCTGGTCCTTCAGGGGCACAGTTACCCCATTCAGGACCAGGGAGTCCCCCACACCCGCTCGCACCCTGTCCCCCAAAAACAGTACTTCTGTCTTGTCAGGATTCAACCTGTGAGAACTGTACTTATTGAAGGTCTACATCAGGGGGAACCTGCGGCCTTTCAGATGTCCTTAGACTCTCACTCCCATCAGCTCCAACCAGCATAGCCAATGGACAAGGATGGGAGTTGTAATACAATAACACCTGGAGGGCCATATCTTTCCTACGCTTGGACTAGAGCAGGCATAGGCAAACTCGGCCCTCCAGATGTTTTGGGACTACAACTCCCATGATCCCTAGCTAGCAGGACCAGTGGTCAGGGATGATGGGAATTGTAGTCCCAAAACATCTGGAGGGCTGAGTTTGCCTATGCCTAGACTAGCGTGTGCTCCTTAATTTTTGACATGGACTTTAGAGACGACGTCTGCAGATTAATTTATGGGTTCACTTTCTGCTTGTGTTTTTCTTTGGTTTCCATTATGTTAAAATAGGCAGATGTGAATGATACACCCTTCCTGGCACTAATTTAAATATTGTAACTAATTCTCAGAAATGTGTAATGACCTTTCCTATTCAGAAAGGTTTTGCTATTGGTAAAAGTTCAGGGGGGGGGGGTGAGAAAGGGGTGTAAGAGACTTCCTTGTTTGCTCAGTTGATACATCTGGCAGATTCAGCCTATCATTTTCCAACCATTTTGTAAAACATTGTGGTTGCAGACAAAGGTCAGCAGCTATTACTGTTAACCATTATAGTGATGAGTGTGTATTTTTTATTTGCATCTCATTAAAATGGTGTTCAAAAGCATTTACCCTATACTAGATGACAACGTAGCATGACATGCTTTATTTCAGGGGCATACGTGAAGCCTGGTTTGAATAATAAGTAAGGATGTTATAACTTTCCCTCTGCATCCAGCATTGTTGATTCATCTGCCCCTAGTAAAAAATGGCATTATGGAAATAGCTTGGTCATGACTGGCACAGATTCCATAAGGGAGGAATCTCCCTTGCTCTTAATAGGTGTGCAGAACAGAGGATCTTGGCTAGGATCCAAAAGCGTGATGCAAATTCCATACCCTTCAAATAATAATAATAATAATAATAATAATAATAGTAATAATTTATTTATACCCCACCCATCTGGCTGGGTTTCCCCAGCCACTCTGGGTGGCTCCCAACAGAATATTAAAAACACGATAAAACATCAAACTTCCCTAAACAGTTTGAAAACATCCTCCATAAATAAAGTGTATATGTATGCAATGTTATATCTATCATATGTTATGGCACCAACAGGATGGCCTGCCGAAGCCAGGTATCAGTACCGGGGTCAAGAGAAGCCAAAGTCAGGAGCAGTCTGAGTCAGGAACCAGCCAAGGTCAGGTATCAGTACCAGGAGTCAAGAGAAGCCGAAGTCAAGAGCAGTCCAAGTCAGGAACCAGCCGAAGTCAGGTACACAAGGTCAGGAGCAGGATGAGCAGGCACAGCCACGTGCTTCAGCACAGCAGTTTCAGGTGCTGGTGAGGGAAGCAGCCAGCCTTCCTTAAGTAGCCAGCTCATCACCACGCCTTTTACGAGCTGCAACTGCCTCCAATTGCTCCCTCCGTTCCTCAGCTCTACGCTCTATAGCTGAGATGGGAGGAGGGGAGGGGGCCCTCCGGCTTCTTTCCTCACAAGGGCCTGATTCTGGCTCAACTTCTTCCTCCTCCTGTTCTGGCCTTCCCTCTTTCCCACCTGCTTCTTCCTCTTCTGAGGAGTGTCGCCACCAGACTTCTTCAGGTAAGAATCCCTCCATTTCTCTGGACTCTTCCGTGGTTGCCGCTTCACCTAGGGGGGCTTGCCACCACTCCTGTTCATCTGGTGCAATCCTGACATCATATCAAAGTCATAATTTTAGAGAAGTAGGTGAGGGGGTGGGGGAGCAAGAAGAGATGCATTTAAACTAAATTCCTGCTGTTCCACATTATCTGACATGATCTGAGATGTAGTTCAGAAATGGATTGAATAGGATACTGTGTATTTTGGCTCAGTCTGTAGAAGGAAATGCTTCTATAGTGGTGAAAAGCTAGAAGGGGAGATTAAAAAAAAATTCTGCTCTTTACCAGTTCCCCCTGCAGCAGTTTACCATTCAACAGCAGATAAATAGCTCTTCTGAATCCTGCAGGCTAGAGTTCATTAGTTAAACAAACAGATAATTAATGTGGAAGAATTCGATTCTAGTGTCTGGACTTCTGCTCAACACCCTGAAGACTATATGAAAATAAGTAGGGAAATTATCCTTTAATGTGACACTCAGAAGCACTACCCGAAGGCATAATTGTCTTACCAGTGATTCTGCTGTTGTCTTTTCAAAGTACAAAGACACCTGGAGATGCATAAATACTCGTCGGTTTGAATCCACAGCTGCCTTTTGATTATAAACTAGACACTCTTGCATCAGAGTCACACCATACATTTAAAGCACATGGCTTCCCACAAAGACTCTTGGGGACTGTAGTCTGTGAAGGGTGCTGGGAATTGTAGCTCAGCGAGGAACAAACTACAGTTCCCAGAATTCTTTGTGGGGAAAACCATGCATTTTAAATGTGCACCGTTTGGATGTGATGGTGGACTTGCAAACTCGACTTTCTGAAATTTGAGCTCCTCGTTTGATTATTGATTATTTAAAGGATAACATTTCATTTCATTTCACTTTTCATTTGTAGGAAGTTGGGTTATTGAACCACTGATCCATCTCTACTTGACCTGAACAGAAATTCATTGAGTTCCTTTATTTATCTGTTACAGTTGAGTCTGATCTGTACTGGTTAAACTTCCTGTTTAGATGACGGTATGGCTTAAGACTGGTAAAGCATTTCCCTACATTGGAACAACTTGTACCAATTTATTTAGGATAACCAAGGCTGGGGTGTTCTTTGTTTGTATTTGTTCTGGGGGGGATTGTTGCTGTTGTTGCAAATAGTTTGTTTGTATCTTTATTTTAGATATTGTGATATATGTGAAAATTGTTCAGGTTGGTTGTGTATTTTTCGATGTTGTATTTATTTTTTATTACTACTATGTTGTAGTGAGTGCTTTTCCCCCCTGGAGTGACGCAAGGGTACGCATACGCCTAAACATTTTGTGAATCTAATTTTGGCCTCATTGTGGGGCAGTATTTCAATATGAGTAGGAAAATGAGAGTAACCGTAAACATTTTTTTTTTTAATAGAAAAAAAGCACTGGTTGTAGTCATGTATTTTTTTCATATTGCAAGCTGCCTCGGGCATGCTTTGAACTGTGGAAAGGTTGTATGTATGTATTGGGTCTAGCTGTTTTATTTATTTTTAAGTTATCTAAGGTATCTGGACCAATTTGGCAAGTATTGCCTGTGTTCTATCAGCTATTCATTTTTACTGACAGGTCAGCTACTTGCTTCAGGTCTTCCAATACTTTATCATTCTGACCTTTCCAGATGACTTGCATTATAAATACTTAGCTATTACAGGAAATTCAGGTGTCCTCCCTCAAGGAAGCAGTTTTACTGCAAAGACTTTATCCTGGAAATGAATCGATTCATGAAAAATGCAGGGGTCCTGCTTCGATGGTTTGTGATGTTTGAATTGTGGTGGCATAAATGAACTACTTACTGGTAAGAGGAATGTAAATTTAGTGGTTAATGTGCATAACAACTGGACAGTATGCACATTCACCAGGCTTAGTCAATATGCAGAATCTCCAACAGGCCTTGGGGAAATGTGTATCCAGGAAGCGGAGATGTCCCCCCCCCCAACAAAAAGCTCAAACAACAGCAACAACTTTTGGGAATATGGCATCCCTAGAAATGTGCATATAGTAACGGAACTTTGTGGTAGGCAGAGCTAAACTTTCTTGGCTGGTTAAATCTCTTTCTCCCCTCTCCCACCCCCGCCACAATTCTGATGACTGACCTCAGGTGGGAAAACAAGTGGAAAAACTAGTGTCGACTCGCAGTAAGCCTATTCTTCCATGCAGCAAAACTACCTAAGAATTTTATGAAAATGGGACATTGTGCCATTGTCAGGCCTAAAACTAATACACAATGAAGAATACCATTTGGTGTGGTTTAAAAGTAAAACTGCCACTTGGAGAGGCACCTTTCTCATCCCTGAATATTGCTGCTGCTTTCCACATACTTTTCTTCTGTAAAGATTGCCGGTCTTGATTGGCACGTGTGTCTTCAAACTGTATACAATTCATCCATCGGTTGTGCATGTATATTGTCCTTTTCTGTCTCTGCTATGGCATTTGGTGTGTGTGTGTGTGTGTGTGTGTGTGTGTGTGTGTGTGTGTGTGTATCTTTCCTGGCCTTAGTATGGCGATTACAGGTGGTCCCGTCCCCCCCGTATTCTACTGTTCTTTCAGGCAATTATGAAACTTATTGCTGCTGCTTTGTGAAGCCTTCAGCTTATCAGTGATGCTCCTGGCGGAGAGCCATAATTAAACATCCCTAAAGGGATTTCTTTCAGATATTCAAAACATTCAGCCTAGGATAGCAGCTCCCATTGAGTTACACTGGGTTGTTTTCATGCTTTCTGTCAAAATGTGCTTTTTGAAAAATATAAAGCAGTTATTTAGCTGTTAAGAGTATGGTAGTAGAAACTACACTACATTCTTCCAGAGATGATCACAGCGACTATGTGATCATATGAAAGACAAGCAGCTCCATAGCTAAGACTGCATGTTTATTTTAACAACAACAAAACCCCCAACCCCTAACATGACAGATCTGATTAAAACAAAAGTGGTGGAGACTCACCCTGGCTTTGTTTTCCCTTCAGGAATATGATTGTCACCATTACTGCTATGTGACAAATTGCAGTGTCGATTTATGAAACAGCAAGTTTCTGCTCCCTTCCTTAATTCTAGGTACCTTTGTTCTAGTCACTATTATTAACTAAATCATTTGCTAAACTTAGCCAAGTCACTCTCCTTTACTGTGTCCTTGAGTAACCTCAGCAGTAAACTGTGAATTGTGGTCCTTTTCATTTCTCCTTAGATCTATACATGAAAAGAGTGATAGAGGAAGGGTTGTGCTCTGTTCCACTTTCAGATTTGAATTTCATAAACGTCTGCCAGCTTTACTCCCTTAACCACCTTTCCTTGACATTTTTTTGGTAGGTGAATTGGGGGCAGATTCCTCCTAAGAAATTTCTGAGATCTAGGAGCCATCTTTTCTCAAATGTTGTTTTGAATAAGAGATGAGGGGAAAATATATTTCTTCTGGCACCTGCACTTTTCTGTGGAAAGGCTAATCTGGAATGAAATTCTGTTGGATTCATCAATATTCATTGGATATTTACTTCTGCCAAAGGCATTTGTTGGATTTATTGATTTAATAAATGCTGTTAATGACCAAGTGAAGCACGCAGGCTCCTGAGAATCATCCATTTTTATATACGGTAGACACCTACTCATGAATGGGTCCAGATATTAGTCCAGTTCAAACAGTTATTGGCTAAACATTCTGTTGTTTCTGTCTTTTAAAGATCCTGTTTATGTAGTGAGACTCTAGGTTTATAATCAGTCTCTCTCTCTCTCTCTCTCTCTCTCTCTCTCTCTCTCTCTCTCTCTCTCTCTCTCTCATTA
The DNA here is from genome assembly GCA_034642065.1 of Darevskia nairensis. Taxonomy (NCBI): domain Eukaryota; kingdom Metazoa; phylum Chordata; class Lepidosauria; order Squamata; family Lacertidae; genus Darevskia; species Darevskia nairensis. The sequence continues at coordinate 178,947 of JAWWNI010001306.1, read as the reverse complement.
TACACCACCATACCCAACATTTCTCCGACGAAAATAGGGATGTCCTATTCCAGGGGTTAGCAAGGTTTATCTTGTCTGGACCGGATTGGTCCCGTGGAGATCCCTCTGTGGGCCGGATTGCGCGCCCGTATGAGCATGCGCACCCGTTATTTTCGGCGTCTGCTTCTGCGCAGACGCGATTTCCGGCGCTGCGGAAGTGAGTCCCTGTGCCGCGCTGCACCGGTTTAGCACAGCGTGCGAGTGGGCAGCTCGGTTCGGGGGCGGCTCGGGGGCCGGTGAAGCGACTACTGCGGGCCGCTTCCAGCCCATGGGCCTTAGGTTGCTGACCCCTGACCTATTCCATAATAATAACAACAATTTTATTATTTATACCCCACCCATCTGACTGGGCTGCCCCAGCCACTCTGGGCGGCTTCTGACATACCTGTATATAAAAACATAATAAAACATTAAACATTAAATAACTTTCCTATGTAAGGCTGCCTTTGGATGTCTTCTAAATGTTGTATAGTTACTTCTCTCCTTGGCTCACAGGTTGCATAACTCCATACCCGTGAACATTTCACCGCTCAAACTAAGGACGTCCTAAGGAAAAGCGGGACATTTTGGGATCAAATCAGAAACCGGAACAGTTTCTGAAAAACCAGGACTGTCCCTGGAAAACAGGGGCACTTGGAGGATTGGTGTGTGATCCAGTCTCACCCCATGTACTAGATCTGTGGCAAGTGACCCTTGAAATGGTCCTTCGTTGTACATAATAACAAGGCTTGATTTTTACGGAATAGCTGTAATGAGATCCTAGGAGTTGTCAAAACCATAATCATTTAACGCACAGCAAACTTGTTGCTTGTTACCATCTGCGTAAATGCCTTTCGCTTCCATGAGCCTCGCTGCCCATTTTCTCTCGAGCATCAGCTTCCGTGTTTAGTAGTGCCTTATTGAAAGTCGGGGAAGCTGGCAGCTTCCTTAGAGCTCTCTGTGTACAGAAACTCATAAAGAGAATGAATTATGGATAGTGACACTCTTGCGGAATACAAAGAGATCAGAAGAGGAAGGGAAAGAACAGGGCAGGAGAAGATGGCAGCAGGAGGCATGTAGACCCAGCCGCGAAGAAAGGAAAGGTGATGAACGATGCATGGTTTTAAGGTCTTAGTGACAGCGCTATGCTATGTTCAAGCATATCACAGGAAGAAACGTAGTCTGTATGGGTGATGTTGTCTACATGGAAGTCTTACTGGATTCAGTTGGTTTTTGCAGGGAAGTATGTAGAGTATCTTGACATAAACATTGCTTGATGCCTGTCTTTTCCATTGGCAATATTTGTTGATTGACCTTGATTGACTTTGAAAATGAATATAACGTGTTGTTGCAGTTTCTGGTGCGTTACTCGGTTACTGGTAGTGCTCACCATAACGAACGTTTTATAAAGGCTGATATATTCAAGTTCCAGCTGCAGCAGTGAAGATGGCTTGTCCGAGGCCTTATCCTGATGCTTCAAATAAGAAGCTGTTTCCCATGCAGAAATGCTTGAGGTTCAACCCGCCCCCTCCCCTCTCCCCCCCCGAGCCCATGCTTAATGCTAATAGTTTCTTGGGTACGATAATGTGCACACTAATGACCTACAGCAAAAGTCTACGGCTTTAAATGGCTGAACAAAAATTTTAGCTCGGCTTTCAGACAGTGTGATTTCGCCGGAGGGTATTTTTCTAATGAACAAGCCAAACAAATTGCTATTCAGACAGAGTAGCAAGAGGTCTCAAAATGCAATGCTCTTGCTTGAAAATCTGAGAGGAGCTCTGCCGTAACAGAAACAGCAAAGGTGGCGGCAGAGGTGTTTGTGTGCGTGTCGTGTCATTGCCCAATTGGCCACTGCTTAAAATATGGAAATTATCTGTTGAGTGACCCCATGTGGACTTATAGGCAGGTTGATGTACACAGGAGTGTAAAATCAGTGTAGGATGTGGTAAGAATGCAGAATTCAGCTGCCAGAGTATCTCTCTCTCTCTCTCTCTCTCTCTCTCTCTCTCTCTCTCTCTCTCTCTCATGCTTCTAGCTTATGTAGCTCTGAAGATTTCCTCAAAAGGAGCCTCAGATGTTAGAGGCAATACGGTTTCTGGTGGTTTGGGTCCTTCATAGTTACCCTGGGAATTTATTGGAAGCGTGGGTATAAATTCCGAATAATAATCTCCCTATAATGGACACTTCATCCTTCCTCCGGGTGGACGGATGTTGCAGATCCTTGCTTTCGCTTGCCATCCCCGGGAAGCCGGAAAGCGAGTTCTCCAGTCACAGAGAGCTCGTGTTGCGGTGGGGGCAGGAAAGCCACCTCCCCTTGTAGGGTTTGGCTTGCTGGCCACAGCTAGTATTGACCCAGTGTTGCTGGGGAAAACCACATGTATCTATTTGTGATGGACAGCCCAGCGTCCTATATATTTGGTCAGCACGTGGTGTGACCTTCCTCTTTGCTGCGAGCTTCAGATCTCCCGCCCCCCCTCCCTGGTATAGGCTTGTGCGTTGACCTTGCTGTTGCCTGTCATGGGGTCGTCTGCTTTTGAGGCAGGGGCCTAGTAGGAATTTTTCCATTTGGCTGATTGGCTGTGCCATTTGGTTTTGCCTACTACGTAGCAACTAGTCACAACTTGTAAGGTTGGCGGTTAGGCATTGGTTGTGTTGGTTAATAGGTGGGCGGTAGCCCTCTAAAAGTGATCATGGTGCGTGGGGAATTCCGTTAAAGGAATCCAGCGGCTCAATATGCTTGTCCGAACCCAGTAGGGTTGCAGGGCCGTGCATGAGTCCCTGGGACCTCTGGGGAAGGGGGAGGTCTCTGCGTCCCAGCCTCCATTCAACTCTCCCCAGACTGGTTTCCCCCCCCGCTGACAAGTGGTCAGCTCTGTCCCGTCGGGCAGCGTGAACCAATGCCTATGCAACCACTCACGTGTTTTGTATTTCAACAAAGTTGTGGCCAAAACTATGCCAAAAACCCAAACAAAAATTACGTCTCATGTGTGAATTTATTGGTGGGGGTGGCTTGGTGACCTCTACACGCAACAGAATGCACATGGCCAGCTGGCCATTGGCAGAATTCTCCCTGGCCGCCTGGGTAGCTGGCCCAAGTTCCCCTGCCAGCTGTTGCATTACAAATTGGCCAGTGAGTGGCGTCTTCCAGGAGGTGTGCCTCACCAGCTGAAAGGGCATTGGCTCCTCACATGCCCTGGCAGCCAGCAAGGTATGAATTCCTATTGATAATCTCCCTTTAATATATCTATGCTAGTCCATCATTGCATAGCTCCTTTTGGAGGAATTGTAGCACCACGTCGCAATTCCGGATTTGCATAAAGTCAGAGTTCCGGCCCCATCGGAAGGGAAAGGGTGTGAAGGTGAAAATGGAGAGGTGCAGTTTTAAAAGAGTATATATTTAAAGCAGATGAATAAATGAGTAAATTAAGTTAATTTGGAATATGCGGGGGGGGGGGGATAAAAAAATTGAGGAACCGCAGAGTGAGGGGGAAGGAAGTCGAGTTTTGAAATGTTCAAATGATTGTAAAATTACTGAAATGTATACAGTAAAACTGAAAATCATTAACAACAGCCGCAGCCGCAGTAGCAACAACAAACCTTTGAGTCCTAAAAAGAAAAGAAAAGAGAGAGAGAGAGAGAGAGACAGACAGAGAGACAGAGAGAAAGGAGAAGTGCAAAGAGGGTTGCAAGAACCCTCTTTTTCAGCCAGAACTCACTGGAACGCCGTTCCGGCACCTCTCCCATGGGTGCCATTGCCATTATAAGAGAACAAGGGAGGCATTCATGGTGAGTTATGGCACCTTTTTTTCTAGGGAAAAAAAATAGCACAGGAGAAGGAATGAGTAGAAGTCATGAAAAGAGGTGAAGGAGAAAGTGGGCTTCAGAAGAGAAGGGGATGGTGGCTTCATAACTAGACAGAATGTGAAAAGGGTGCCTAGTAGTTGCTGTGGGGAAGGGGGGAGGAAAAGATGCAGGGGGTTACCATGATGGTTGTCTGTATGCAAGGGGTGCTGCAGAATAGGAGGAGAGAGAAGAGGGCATCAGCATGGGGGGGGGAAGGTGAAAATGGATGCAAAATGGTTCTGCAGAACAGAACAGGGAAGCTGGGGTGATTTCTTGACTGGGCATGAAATAGAATGTCTTGTGGCTGGTGCAGTTGGCAAGTTGGGGCTGACTGAACGGGGGCAGAGCCCCACAAGTAATAACAATATTATTTTAAATATAATAATAAGCATATAATTATTAATAAATATATTAATAAATATAAGCAATAGTGCATATACTAGCGCTAACATCTTTCATTGCAGCTGGTGATGTGATTTTATCCCTTTCTAAGCTTTCTGGTCACTTTGAAGAGCTGCAAGGGCAGAGCAGTGGGGGAAATTTGCATGTGACTTTCAGTTGACATGACCTACCTTTATCTTTAGATCTGCAAGGAATTAAAATAGACCTTGAGCTAAGGATCACTGTGTAAGGTTTATACTTCCGTTGTTGTGTATTTCCAAAATGCTTCCAAGATTTATTTAAAAATCAGCAATGAGGAGGGGAGGGCGGTTCTCTGTACAGAGCAAGTGAATGATGGAGAATAAATTTAGTTCCTCCTTTAAATAGAGGTGCTGTGATAGCTGCAATGCACCCTGAGTGAAAATCAAGAAGGGTGTTCTCCGGGGACAAATGAAAACAAATCTAGTTTCAGGCAATAAAAATAAACAAAGGGGAGTCCTAAACTCTTACCCAGGCACACTATGTGGTCTAACATCATCTTGTAAATTATGCAACGTAGGAAACTCGGCTAAATCATCCATGACAGGTGGCCATCCAACCTCTGCTTAGAAATCTCCAAGGAAGGGGAGTCCAGAACCCTCCGAGGTAGATCCATCTTCCATGTACAGTCATACCTCCTCGAATGTCCACCCCTCGATCGTCCATTTCGGTGTACGTCTGTGGCAAACCCGGAAGTACCGGAATGGGTTACTTCCGGGTTTTCCGCTTCACACATGCGCAGAAGCGCAAAACCACTCCACGCACATGCGCAGAGCGACGCTCTGTCGAGTGTCTCTTTCGTCGAGCGTCCGGGGCTCTAGAACGGATCCCGGACGCTCGACAAGGTACCACTGTATTATAAAAAGTAAACACTTATTTGACCCCAGTTATTTGACACAGAGGGGAAAACCTACAGATCCTAGCTGTCAACCCTCCCTTTTTTTTGGCGGGAAACTCCCTTATTCCAATGCTGTTTCCCGCTGCTATCCCGGATTGTTGATATCCCTTAAATTTCCCGGATTTCAAAGGAAGCAGCTTCTCTCCCTCCCTGCTGGCCAGGGAGGCTCCTCAGCTGCGTTGCTCGGCTGCCAATAAGGAGTCTAAGACCGACTGGGGGCGGAGCTTGCATGCCTTGTGCAGCCAGACCCTCACGCCCAACCAGACAGACAGCCTGCCTGCCATCTACGCGCTCGCTCTTTTGCTCTCCCGTTTGCCCGCAGCCTCTGGAGCGCAGGGTGGCGAGGCTACTTGGTGCCATTGCACCGCCCTCGCGGCATCCCTTATTTTCAAATCCGAAAGTTTGGAAAAAGCCCTTCTTTTCAAATCCGAAAGTTGACAGCTATGCTACAGATACAGTCCAAAAGGTGCACAGGGAGTTCTGTATATATGGGAGAATTCTAAAAAGCAAGTGGTCTTTACTGACCTGGTGCAAAAAGATTTTGTCATGTAGAGGCGCTCTGGCTGCCTAGATAAAACACTATAGCCCCCCCCCCCCCGGCTTTATTTTATTTATTTATTTTTAAAATGATTTTTTCCCCTTCACTTCTCACATCCCTCTGTGCCCCCCCTAGCCTTGTGCTATGACCCCCCCCCATTTATAAATTTTTCACCTGTGACCCCCTTGGAATATCCTGTGCCCCCCTGGTTGGGAAACACTGCTATAAATCATATTATTATCCTTTGTTTTGAGAAAAGCCATTTTTACCCATGTTTCGATAAAAGCCGCACTTCCTTAGATGCAACTTCTTTTTTTCCTGAATGTGAAAACAGATATCTCTCCCCAGATACTTAAGTCTTGGCTTTCCCAGTTATATTTCTGTTAGGAAATGCTGAGCGCATAAATGTTGAATCCTTTACCATTCCAAAACTTAGCCAACAAATATTTTGAATACTAGTTTGTTTATTTTTAAAAAATCTGGCATTCTATTAAATTGCACTGAGATTTCAACAAAGGCTTTGAAACCAATGAATGGGTTGTGTTTTGTGATCCTGCCTACACATCAGCATTCGATTTTGTGGTGCAATTTTGATCCATGGCTAATTTCCAACATGCTCAGGGAAAATGCCAATTAACTTGCTTAATTGCTTCTATTACACCATAGACATTTGATTCATTCAGCACTTTCTTCTTGGCCTCCAATTTATCAGCGCTGATTTTCAGAGTTAGTACTACCGTAATTTGTGGCTGTGCTTATGATGAACCAGAACCCCAGGTCTTCTCTGAAACAGTGCCGTTACACAGCTCAGAAGTTAACACCGCAAAACTATAAGAACAGTGTGATGCAGCAGCTAAAAAAGCCAATGCAATTCTGGGCTGCATCAATAGGAGTATAGCATCTAGATCAAGGGAAGTAATAGTACCACTGTATTCCGCTCTGGTCAGACCTCACCTGGAATACTGTGTCCAGTTCTGGGCACCACAGTTCAAGAAGGATACTGACAAGCTGGAACGTGTCCAGAGGAGGGCAACCAAAATGGTCAAAGGCCTGGAAACGATGCCTTATGAGGAACGGCTTAGGGAGCTGGGTATGCTTAGCCTGGAGAAGAGAAGGTTAAGGGGTGATATGATAGCCATGTTCAAATATATAAAAGGATGTCATATAGAGGAGGGAGAAAGGTTGTTTTCTGCTGCTCCAGAGAAGCGGACACGGAGCAATGGATTCAAACTACAAGAAAGAAGATTCCACCTAAACATTAGGAAGAACTTCCTGACAGTAAGAGCTGTTCGACAGTGGAATTTGCTGCCAAGGAGTGTGGTGGAGTCTCCTTCTTTGGAGGTCTTTAAGCAGAGGCTTGACAGCCACCTGTCAGGAATGCTTTGATGGTGTTTCCTGCTTGGCAGGGGGTTGGACTGGATGGCCCTTGTGGTCTCTTCCAACTCTAGGATTCTATGATTCTATGCCTTATCTGCTTGAGATGCCAACATCAGACTTGCTGAGGAATAGCTACAGAAAAGCTATTATAATCTGCTGGCCCCGTTATTCCAAAACAAAGTAAACAGAAGAAGACAAGTCAATTGCTATAGAGTAAAGAAACATCACGATAGCTGATACATCAAAGTGCAACTTATATGAATGGACTGAGCTCCTGGTGGCAATTGTATCTTGAAGCCTGAATCTAGGCAGAATATTCATTTGGGGTCCTTATAAGGAAATATGTAGAAATGAATCTGTACCCCGTTGCTATGATAAAAGACCTCAACCTCACTCTGCACTGTTTCATTATTATTTTCAAATACAAACACTCTGTTTCCACTGAAGTGAGAGGATTTATGAACCCATAAACCTCTTGATGAGAAGCAGAGAGAGAAGATTGATTTCTACCAGTAACAGGCCTTACGGGTTACATAACAAAACAAAAACAACAAAAACAGACCAATAACCAATATTCTTTATTAAATATCTTCTAGCCCATACTTCCTCATAAAGGCACCCAGGGCATAACAAAATAACAAAGCATTAAAAATGATACAGCAAAAGACCCTGAAACACATTTAGAACATTTAAAAATGTCTAAAAACATTTAAAAACAAGGACATACATTCACAACTAATAATGTCAAGGTTGCCAGGAACAACCTTGGTGAACAGGAATGTTTTGAAAACCCTCCTAAATGTTAATAATGAACCCACCTCACCAGGGAAGGCATTCCGCAACCATGGAGACACTACTGAGAAGGCTCTGTCACAGGTCCATGCCAATTTTTTAAATAAAAATTTTCCAATAAAAACAGCCAATTAACATATCCATCAAATCATAGTAATCCAATTAAAAACAATAAACTAAAAACAACAACAACCAAATTATAATCAAATTATTCATTATTAATTTTTCTGGGCTTCCCATAGTCTGGACCTTGAAGTATATCTCCAATATCTTCGTCCTGCTTTGTTCTGTTGTTCTCATATTTTCCACATCCCGATCTTAACACTTTAGAGTTCTCCATCCCTGGCTATGTGATTCTCAATCATGTTAGAAATAATAAATCCTTTCACCCATCAAGTACAGCTTTATTTGTGTGTGTGTGTGTGTGTGTGTGTGTGTGTATATGTGTGTGTGTGTGTGTGTGTGTGTGTGTGTGTGTGTGTGTGTGTGTGTGTATTCCACTGTCTATTTGCCAGCACAGCTTTTCCTGACTTCATTCCAATCTTCCAATCCGGACTGTTGTCCAAATCTATCCTTTGAAGTTTAATGACGCAGCAACTGCCAAGTTATTTCAATGCGGGCTGTTGTCCAAACCTATCAATTAAAATTTATTGATGCAGTGGTTTCCACAATGTTTGTTGAGCATACTGTTTGCAATATTGCAATGTAAAGGAACTGTATTCCACAGATATAAGTCATTAGGCGATTTATCAGCTTTTCCAGAGACCACACAGTCCCCCCCCCCACTCCGGGCCCTAGAGGGGGGGCTGCTAGACATCCATTAAGCCTTCTCTCTCACTCATAATGAAGAAATTCTGCAAACTGATGCAATATATGTTATTCCAAATTATGTAGGCAGCACCCATGTTAATGGGAGATGAACACGGAAATGAACAGGAGGTTTTGAATTAAATTTCTTTTGCAACGTGATTTAATTCCACATCTTTCAGAGCATTTTTGGTTTTGTTCGTAAGCATGATTACTTAATTGGAGACAGACCCCCATATAATGACTTGTATACACAAACAGTGCTCATTTCAGCTGTACAAAACTTTCCAACTGCTTTCCGTCATATCACCAAAGTCGTCTTCTTACCGATTTTGGAGGAAACAGAATTAGGGGATGAACTAAATCTGAAGAAACTTGGGCATCATTTCCATGATGTATGAAAACATCCAAAGATTGGAATGAGTTTCCACTACCCCAATGACCCAAAGATTTAACTGGATTTAGAAAAGGGGGTTACTCCACAAAAATGCAGAGCTTAATTTTCAATTCCCTGTTGACTTCTGAGTCGTGTCGTTAATGTTAAAGAGTCACACTTTCTAACAAGGTTCTTAATCACAAAATTATATGTATTCTCATACTAACGCCATGTTATAAAATTGCAGAATTGGGAGACTTCCGCTCAAGCCGCGAACAGGAACGGTCCGGGGGAACTTCGCTCCGAAGTTCCCTGCCTGAAAAAGGGGTGAAAGGGGTGCTAGCGACAGCACCGCTGCCCCCAAAACTCCCGGGAGGGGCGTCTCGGGACCGGTGGATCTGGTGGACGCTCGGACGGCTCTCTTACTCCCGAGGAAACCCCGGGAAGGGGAGAGCCGGAGCGCAGCGGATCGAATACCATCTATCCCCCTTAGGGCGAAGCTGCACGATCTGGACCTGTGGAGCGGCTTGATTCCTCCAAAAAGAAGAATTTTCAACCTAAGATGTGAGTAAAAAGACATTTATTTGGACTATTTTGGCAAGAAGCTTGGGATCTAAAAAAGCGGAGGTCGATCCCGGCAGTTGGGGAAGGAGGGGCAGGCGACATTGTTGCTGAAGCAAGATGTTAAATTGCAACCGTGGAAATCTTTTGCTACAAGTTTAAAAGTGCCCCTTTCGCAGACCCTCGGAAGAAATTTGGCTAAGAAGTTTAAAGGAACTCTTAAAGTAACATTTTGGGATATGTGTGACTTTTAAGAAAGCTGCCCCGGACCATGGAAATGCTGCAAGACATCAATGAAAGACTGGATGAATTGAGAGACTTAATTGTCAGGCATTTCCTGGGGGGGAGCAACTCACAGCAGGAGTGCATTCCTAAGCAACAGCACAGAGGAAGACGTGAGATTTACAACGACCACATTCCACTGACCGTGGGAAAGAGGAGGATTAATAGGAGAGGAGCTAGGAGACTCAAACATCGACAAAACAGGGACTTCCGGTCGGCGCGCCGGAGATGGCGGTCGGGGGGACAAGTCGCTCCTGACTTTCCCCCGTCAGACCGAGCAAAGGGGAGATCGCGCCAGCGCCGCGACCCCCAAAACCCCCGGGAAGGGCGTCCCGGGGTCCGTGGGACCTGCCAGAGCTCGGACGCCGGTCCCGATCCCAGGGAGCTCTTAGTGGGGCTCCCGGGAGCGATCGGGCGGCGGAGCTCTAGGGTCCGTTACAGCCCCGTCTGGCGAAGCTGTGAGACTGCCACCTTCGAGCGCACCGATTCCTCCAAGATTTACAATTTACAATTACGAACTGTAAGTACTAAAAAAGCTGCAATCTGATCTAATTCGGACTGGCTTGTGGACGTTAACACGGAGGTCCGTCCCCTGCCATTGTGTATCTGCAACAGGGCATTGATACAAAGTTGGAAAAGTATTGAGATGAACTTGAAACTTTTTTTCTGTGTTTTAACCCTTGAGTCTCCCCCCACCCCGTTCCTAGGGGGCAGCTGAAGTGAACTTAATTTCAACAAATTGGTGGATTGTGTTAAGACTTTGGAGTTTTGGACTTTTGGGAACTTTGGAAAATCATAAAAAGAACTAAATATTTGAATATTAAAATGGCGTTGGAACCGGATGTGGATCTGGCAACATTGTTGGAATGGCTGAATGAATTCAAAGTGGAATGTACTACACAATTGAGAGACCAGAGAGCGGAACTGGCTGCTGCTCTGAACAGCCTTGGGAAAGAGATAAAGCAAACTCTAAACAATGACCTGATTGGTCAGGATGTACAAATAAATTTGGAGGACAGAGCACCTGTCAAGGTCAAACAACAAATGTCTCCCATGGTTACTGCCAGCTGTAAAAAATCTATTCAAGGCAGACTGAAAGGAGCTGTCATTAGAAGAAAGAAGAAAATTAGCAGAAGTACCGTTAATAAACCACAGATCACCAATAAGATTCGAAAGGAGAGCCGAGATGCATGTGACAAGAAAAGTAATGGTTGGCTACAGATTTCGATGGATGTCGGATGGATGTCGGTTTAGATGCCTGTGCACAGCAAAGACAGTGGATTTCTAAGTTAGACCCAGAGGGAATAGGATGAATAAATATATGTAATAACTTTTTTTATTTTTTAGTGACCCACTGGTTTTGACTTATGGACTTTGAAAAATAATGATATAAGATTGATATATATTATGGATGATAAGTAAATTTTATAATGAAGCAGTTTGCCCCGGGGACCGGGGGGGGGGATAATAGGGATGTGATTGAATTAAAATATAAGAGTGTAAAATTAATATGTGAGTGGATGGTAAACAATTGAAAAATAGATGTTATTATAATGTTAATGATATGGAATTAGAAACCTGTTAAAAATGAAATATTTAGGCAATTAAAAGCAATGAGGGGGGGCGTGAGGAAGTCATTGGATGTTGTTTATATTGAATGTGATCTGGCCTGAATCGGGGCCGGACAAAAATTTGTAAAACCAATAAAAATTATTTTTTTAAAAAAAACAAACATCGACAAAACAGAAACTGTAAACAAGAGAAAAAATCCTGCAGGAAATATATTAAGAGGGAAAAAACTGATGAATTGCAAAGAAGAGACGATCAAAAATTAGGCAAGAAGCTGCAGGAAAATGTGGACAAAATATTGGAGCATCTCAGAACTTACAACTCTTGGCATTGGGTGCAGGAAAAGCGGGGGGTGGGATGAAAGGAGAGATTGTATTTTTAAAAGGACGGTCTTTCTCTTTTTCTAACGATGCAAAATATAGGTATGGTTCAAGGAATGGCATAAGTGTGTTATAATATGACATGAATTATCAATAATGATTAGAATATTAAGTCAAGTTTTCTTTTCTGGGGAATGGGAGAGGGGGAAGATTAAGAATAGTTAAGGAGCAGAAGGGTAATTGGCTAAGGCTTAAATAGAAGTTGAGATGATGTAAGATGATTTTAATGATTTTGAAAAAAGAGTTAAAGATATTAGATAAATAATTATGAGATAATTGATGATGAAGAAACCTGAGAAATAAGAATTGTTGATGTAACCAATGTAAGGGAGTCGGGGAAGTCCAAAATAAACTAATATTAGGGATATAGATAACTTGACCCAGTGGACTGGGACAAGATTTGGCAAGATTAGTAATGTGATAAGGTTAAACAAAATATGATTTGTATTCCTCCGTGAGAGGGGGGGGGATGAATTGATGTAAAAGGGCTCCTCTGAGTGAGAGAGGAGGAGCCCAAGAAAGTTTAACCAAAATGATGCAAGCCGTTAAAAAATTTGTAAAACTTAATAAATATTATTTAAAAAATAAAAAATAAAATAAAATAAAATTGCAGAATTGGAAGAGACCCCGAGGGTCATCTAGTCCAACCCCCTGCAATGCAGGAATCTCAGCTAAAGCATCCATGACAGATGGCCGTTCAACCTCTGCTTATAAACCTCCAAGGAAGGAGAGTCCACCACTTTCTGAGGGAGTCCGTTCCACTGTCGTTTCGTTTTGTGAGAACAGCAGATAGGATGACGTGAATCGGAAATCAGTAATCTCCCTTAGAAGCGTGTGCTTGAAAGATAATGGCAACCTGTTTGAACAAGTATCAAAATCCCTATGATAGCCAAAGTGTTACACACCAAAATTACATTGATTGCAGACTTGCATGATCAAGTGCTACAAAGCAATGCTGAAAAGGATTATATTAGATGAGAAGGAGAGAGAGAGAGCAGTGCAAAGGTTTTGATAACCATACAGAATGGAATGTGAAACACTTGCCTGAAGTGTCTGCTTATTTTGCTATAAATAACAGCAGCTTCAGTACAGTGCAGCAAAATGCTTAGAGGAAACTGAAGGGATAAGCAAGGGTTGCAGCCGGAAGGCAGGAAACATAATCTCCAGTTTGGAAAAGGTTCAAGGCCATGCATCCACCAGTTCACCATCATCACTCCTCATTTCATTGGCAAAGTTTGTATAAGGCAGGAGTAGTCAACCTTTTTATACCTACCGCCCACTAACGCATCTTTCTTGATAGTAAAATTTCCTAACTGCCCACCAGTGCTCGATGGAAGGAGGATTCAGCTTGTGCCATAGAACCCCTTACCGCCCACCTAGAACCCTGAAACGGCCACTAGTGGACAGTAGGGACCAGGTTGACAACCCCTGGTATAGGGAGTCTGTAATTGAATTGGCCTCTATAGAGGTTTGACAAGATATAGACTCCATTGATGTCCACAGTTCACATAGGGTTAGCTTCGAACCTTTAACTGTTAACCAGAGGTGGTGTCAGTGCAGAAGAGATACCGTATTTTTCGCTCCATAAGACACACTTTTTTCCTCCTAAAAAGTAAGGGGAAATGTCTGTGCATCTTATGGAGCGAATCTGTGGTCCCTGGAGCTGAACTGCACAGGGGCAAAAGCAGATCGTGTTTTTTTTAAAAAAAAGAGAGAGAGAAGGGGGTGTTCAAAGGAAGCCCACTGAGCAGCTGCTCAGCAAACGATTGGGGAGAGAGATTCCAGCCCTGCCCCCTTGCAGAGGGAGGCTGTTTCCCCAGTGACATGTGACTGGCCGATTAGATTATCTGTCTGGAAACTGTAGAAATTGCTCCCTTTCCTGCAGAACTGTGAGTTAAACCCCATAAAACAGGATTTTTTCCCATTGCAAAGTAAGCTCAACAACTTTGAGCTGATCCTCAAAAATGGGGCATTTCTCCTTTGCAAAAGAAGCTGCAGAAATTTGAGCTGATCCTCAAAAAACGGTGCTTTTCTCCTTTGCAAAAGAAGCTGCAGAAATTTGAGCAGATCCTAAAAAATATGGGGCCTTTCCGCTCTAGAAACTAGGTGCGTCCTATGGTCAGGTGCGCCTTATAGAGCGAAAAATACGGTAAATTTGCACACCTGGGGCTTTCTGCCAGCTGGGCCGTTCATGCAAGCTGAGAGATAGACAAATCCCAAGCAAGTCAGCTAGAAGCTGTTCCTGGGGGAAATGCTCAGTGCCTTCTGCTCACATTTGGGCTTGCAGTGGGGGCAGGTGACTTTCCGAATGGGAGGGGATACATTTTGGGGGCGGCGGGAACACCTCTCACTTCCCCAAGTAAACATGCACCAGTGGCCTTAAGATAAGCCACTATTTCTCAACCTCACCTGAGTGGTAAAGGAATGAGCATACTGATGAAATAACTTGTAGGATTGTTGTAACTAAAAATATGCTATATAAAAAATTATTATTAAATTTTGCGACTCCTGAGCCAATGAGATAAGTAACTATACAACCTTTAGAAGACATCTGAAGGCAGCCTTGTATAGGGAAGTTTTAACATGTTTAATGTTTTATTATGTTTTTATAAATGTTGGAAGCTACCTAGTCAGATGGGCAGGATATGATGATGATGATGATGATGGAATAGGACAGTGATGGCTAACCTTGACACCCCAGATGTTTTGGAACTACAACTCCCATCATCCCTAGCTAACAGGATCAGTGGTCAGGGATGATGGGAGTTGTAGTCCCAAAACATCTGGAGTGTCAAGGTTAGCCATCACTGGAATAGGATGTCCCTATTTTCATCAGAGAAATGTTGGCAGGTATGTAACAAAATAGTTGCATGTGTCTTTCCCCCCACAAGGATTTGAAGTGAGACATGGCATTTCTCTCAGGGCTGAGATGAACTGTGGGTCTTGGTCTGAGGGCAGAGTGGCAGCGGTGGTGGGGACTTCTCCAACTTTACTATGAACCAGATCTGAAACTAGAGCTTGGTGTGGATTTTGCAAGATGGTATGGTATAGGTAGCCTGGGGTGGATCTACACACAAGAAAAAACACACGCTATAAATAAGTCAGAAATTAGATATAACAAAAGAGAAAAAACCCTATGTAAAACCACGTAGAAAAGTTTTCTGCTCTACAGCGCCACCTGGTGTTGCATGTTTATAACCCATTCAAAACACTGTTGTTGTTGTTTTACTAATGTAACTGAGTCCCTAGACCAGTGGTGGCTAACCTTGACACTCCAGATGTTTTGGAACTACAACTCCCATTATCCCTAGCTAACAGGACCAGTGGTCAGGGATGATGGGAGTTGTAGTCCCAAAACACCTGGAGTGTCAAGGTTAGCCACCACTGCCCTAGACTGTTGCTCATTCTGTTTTTATTGTGGACAGTTGTTGCACCCATTAGCTACAGGTGGAAACAAACTTGAGATTATCCTACACTGGAGCTATTCCCTCCCCCCAATTTACTTCTGGGTCAGTCCCCCCCCCAATGCAAGATTAAACATTGTAGAATGTCCCTCTGTTCACCGCTACCATTTGCAGATTTCCCCTGCTTTTATTTAATCACCAACCAAATGATCTTTGTAAAAGTTCACAGAAGCTCAGTCACTAAGATGGTGTTCTGAAGCTTTATTATTCCTTCTGGTTATTGAAGTTTTCCCATTTCTTTTATATATGCATGTAGCGCCTGGGAACTATTGCCAATGGGTCTCCTTAGTAAATAAATTATTGTGATTATTGACTTGCGAGTGAGAAATGCTGGCTGAATTTTTATTGATGGAATATTCATGGTAGGCGGCAATTTTAGCGCAGTTTGTGACTGGAATACAAATCAGAGCATTAGCATCCCATGCTCTCTTCTGCCAGAAACCTCCTTCACAAACAAGCCTGGGTTTAAACGGCGGTTTGATGCTTCTAGGCGGGTGGAAGATGATGGTTTTATTATACTGTTTAAAGTAATATGTTCATCAACTCTACTTCCCCACCAAATCTCCCTAAACAACCATTCTTCTAGATTTCTTATGCAGATGGCAGCCAGAGATGATAAGAAATGTGGCCATTGTGTGTGTGCAGGTGGGTATTTTTCAATTTGCTGTACAAAACAGAATGTGCGCATGCAGCAAACTGGTTCTGAGCATTGACCCATCACAAACTGAAAGTGCCAGTATTTCTGTGACGAGTATTAGGGATTTTCTCATGGAGATTGTGGGCATGCTAGCTATTTGTATTCACTGCATACTGATGTGCATGGTGCCCTATGTATTTTTCAGGTCATGCATGGGGGATGTAACAGCTGATGGGCTGAATAAATCTCCCTTCAACAGTCTTGAGAAGTGGCTGAGAGTGCTTCATCATCCTGGATATTGACCATATTGGGGGTTGGGGGGTGGGCATTAAAGTCCTAGGAATCTGGAGGGGAAGACCACCTTACAGCTATAAATCATGTGTAGCTTAAATTGCAGTATGCCAACTTTTTCAGTCCACAGAACCGGATTATCCTTGGCCATGATGCTCAGAAACAAGACACCAGTTCTGATCTCCTTGGCCAAGGCATCTCTAGGCTCATTGGATTAAGAATCCAGCATCACTGCCAACCATTCTATTGTACTTCTTCAGCACACCTCCCACTGTTGAAATGGAGAGAGGATGGTGATGACGACGACAACAACAACGTATTATTTATATGCAACCCATATGACTGGGTTGCCCCAGCCACTCTGCTTCTAAGAAATTAAAACATCAAACGCTGTGTCAGGATGCTGTCAGTGGCTCCCAGCTGGTTGCCCAGGAAAGTACAAAGACAAGGGAAAGTTTCCCATCGGGCTTAGTGGCGCGTTGCGCCAGGGCGCTGACCTCTCAGGGGCGCCCCAGCGAGTGGGGGAGCTGCGCGGCTTTGCCAGCGGCCTCCCCTTTCCCTGCACGCCCGCCAGCTGCCCCCCCCCAACCATACGGCTGGTGGGCATGCAGCTTGCCTCCCAAGCCTCCGCGGGAGGAGAGCGATCCCTGCAGAGGCTTAGGATGGAAGCTGCGCCCCGCCAACTATATGGCTGGTGGCCGTGCAGCTTCCCTCCCAAGCCTCTGCGGGGATTGCTCTCCCACAGCGGCATGGTGGAGAGTTGCGCCCCCCCCCATGGCTGGCAGTGCACAGCTCCGCCCCCCATCCGTGGTAATTTGGGGGTGCTGGGCGGATATTTGTACCCCGGCACTGCATTTGCTAAAGACTGCCCTTCACAGCTGCCTTGGGTAGTCTGCATTTGGGTGAAGTACCATTTATTGTTCCGCCTTGGGCATCAAGGTGTCATGGGCTGGCCCTGCTTCTCACTCAATATTGTTTTCAATCTCTTTTTCAAATAAAAGCCATTGGGAGTGTTGGGGGAAGAATCTCCTTTGAATGGTAATCCAGTGGAACTGCGATAAAGTTCAGAGAATTACAAGTATCTTTAGTTTTATCGCTGAGGATCAAATAAGTTATATCTCTGGGTATACAGAGAGAAATGAGAGCTCAATTTCAAACTCGAAAGATATTAAATCATATTGAGAAGGGGGGAAAATTATAAAAAGGAAAGATAATTTATTTGAGCAGAGACATTCTTTTTCCTTCAAATATGCCCTAGTGTAAAAGCTCTTCTTTTGAAGTAATTTAAAGTTAAAATTAGCAGTGACACACACCTTTGTCTTTAATCAGTGTTAAAACCTCAAAAATAAAAAGACAGCCAGATAGACAGGGGAAATAATTGTGTAACCGGAGAAAGACCCATTATCTGAAGTAATAATATGGTATTGGGATTTGACAAAGTTTGCATGACTTTAGGTAGGAATGATATAAAAGTATTGCTGCTTTGCAGTCTGCCTGAATGATGGACATCTGGAGAGCTAATGGGCTGGAGTTTTCCCCTCCCATTCAAAAGAAGCAAGTAAAGGTAAATGTAAAGGACCCCTGGACGGTTAAGTCC
Organism: Darevskia nairensis; assembly: GCA_034642065.1. Lineage (NCBI taxonomy): Eukaryota > Metazoa > Chordata > Lepidosauria > Squamata > Lacertidae > Darevskia > Darevskia nairensis. The sequence continues at coordinate 161,097 of JAWWNI010001306.1, read as the reverse complement.
AGTCAAAGGCGACTTTGGGGTTGCGGCGCTCATCTCGCTTTCAGGCCAAGGGAGCCGGTGTTTGTCCACAGACAGCTTTCCGGGTCATGTGGCCAGCATGACTAAACTGCTTCTGGGGCAATGGGACTCCGTGACGGAAACCAGAATGCACGGAAACCCCATTTGCCTTCCCATCGCAGCGGTACCTATTTATCTACTTGCACTGGTGTGCTTTCGAACTGCTTGGTTGGCAGGAGCAGGGACAGAGCAACGGGATGCGGGTGGCGCTGTGGTCTAAACCACCGAGCCTCTTGGGCTTGCCGATCAGAAGGTTGGTGGTTCGAATCCCCGTGATGTAGTGAACTCAAAAGGAACACAGTGATCAAGGAATCACAAATACCTCAGGGCGTAATCCTGCACTCATCACCCACCAGCTGAAGGATGGAATCTCTCTCTCAGTGCCAGAAGAACACCAGATACACTGCCACCATAACAGATACACAGGTGGAACCAAGCGGTGGCCATTGTGGCGGAGAGCTCCTCTCTGACAGCAACATTGCTGCCACTGTTAGAAGAATAGTGGCATTGCAGGGCTCTACCACACTGGCTGCTTCTGAGTGAAATGCCTCATACACACCATCAGAATGGCTGGAAAGGGGTGGACTTATGTCTGGGGCTTGGGCCACACAAGGAAGGAAAACACTTACACTGTAACTCCTTCAAACAATGGCCATACCCTAGTCAGTGGAGCAATTTCATTCAAGCTTTAGTCAAAGCATTTCCCTCCTCTTGGCTTCAGTGTGTGTCTGTCCTTCCTCCTTCTTGCCTCAGCGGTGTATGACCCCTAAAAAAACTTTCCTAGTGTAGGATATACTCTGGGATTCAAATCAGGGACTTTCAGTCTAACATGTAATACATAAGCTGCCCCTCCAGGCAAGTGCTCCTTGTGTTCAGTTCATGTGCTTCTGGCGCCTAGGACTTGATTTTTGCAATTGGCAGATGTTGCTTTGCTACATTCACAACAGTGCAGCCGTGGAGCCCAAGGCAGCTCTCCAAGCCAGTCTTCAGCCAGCCTGCACAAGATGGATCTCTCCTTGTTCTCCCCCCCAAACCTATAACAGCTCTTTTACCCTCACCAATGATATCACCACCAGCCAGGCGAGGCCTGGTCCCTTTAGACCACCTTCTAGATGTTAAGGATAATGGTTTAGTTTCCTGAAATGGGAAAGTGTGCTTATGCTGAATTGCTGTGTATTTTTTGCATGGGGTTTTTCCTTTGGTAGTAGCTCTCTCATGTGATTGGCTGACTGTGAGTCACATGAAAGAGGCATTCCATTCTGTTGTGACTGTTATTCAAGTAACTGTCATTTTTAACTGCTTTCTGCTCGTGTGTGTGTGTGTGTGTGTGTGTGTGTGTGAGGGTGAGGATGAGAGAGAGTGAGAGAATGGCTACTGAGAGAGGTTTCTCTGGATGCTGCTGAGGCAGTGTGTGTCAGTGTGGTCAGTCTGGGGTGAAGCAGAGGGAGGAAGATCCCTAAATGTTAATAGGGAGAAACCTGTGCTCTCTATAAGAAACAAAGTGAATAAGCATGAGATTGTAGATATATACTTCTCAGTTATGTGTTTATGAAAGTAAAGTTGTTTTGAATATAAAGAGTCTGGACACTGTATATCATCAAAATTTATTTTTATATATGTACACGACAATGGAAGCATCTCCAGCTAGTACCTTCTGTGTCAACTAGTCACTAGAACTCTTTAGACCTGCAAAGAGACAGTTAACAGACTTGGCTTGAGCTATTAACTTAGTAAAGAGACTGTGTTGACCACTTTAGCAGTCTCTTTTCATACAAAACCTGTCTCACAGATAAAAACACAGAGGCCAAACCTGGGGAAAGCTGGCCTTTGGTCTAATGTTCATAGGTGCTGACTGAAAATCTGAAGACTGCAAAATTGAGGACCCTTGCATTTTTTCTGGTTGGACTCTATGTGAGTACAGTTGTTGGTTAAGAACGGACCTCCGGAACAAATTAAGTTCATAACCAGAGGTACCACTGTATTCAGAAGCATACTGCCTCCCACCATAGAGCAGAGTATAGCCATTGTAGTAGCCACTGCTAGCCTTAACTTCCATAAATTTGTGTTATATTCTTTTAAAGCCATCGCTTTAAGTTGGTGGTCATCATTGCCTTTTGTGGGAATGGATTTCATAGTTTAACTATGCACTCTGTGATGAAGAATTTTTTCCACAAGGTGTTTGGCCCACACAAATTTCATTTACAAACTATGTAGGCAAAAATGCAAGTCTGTCTTTTATTTTTTGTTTAACAAGATGTCTGTATTGCTTAGTCTGATCATGGAAGTCTCATTTTGATATAAAAGAATATCTATTAACCTCTCTTTGTAATGCTCTAATTAGGCCAAAGACCTTCATATTGATTGCTGATGGCAGATGAGAATGATTCGCCCCGTGTAGATTGATTTAACTGGACGGCGCTATTTTGAAACGTTTATTATTTAACTAACCACAGGCTCTGAAACCACTGGTTCAAATAATTAAATCAAATCCAATATAACAAAGACGATCTAGAGGGGGAATCATATATTCCATTTATCCCAGTGGACGGATGGCAAGCCGTTCTTCTGTACTGATCCGATTTCTGATCCTGAGCTCTTAAATACATTTAACCTTTTCTTATAAGCTCCTGGATTCCAGAATTAGCATTCAGAACTCAGCAGCTGCCACAATGGCTCTTTACTAACCAGAAGCAGCATGTTTAGACTTGATCTTATAGCTGAAACAAAAATGTGGTTAATTTGGATTTACCCTTCACAGTTGACAGTCCATTGTTGTCTGTTTTTTGCAATCAGTTCTCCACTCTCAAGGAACAGGGGTCCAGGATTGTTGGATCTCACTGCTTGGAGGATGCTCATCTACATATGCCTAAAATAGACTCTTGTTCCAGGACAAATACTCAGCCTTCTCCAACATTTCATGTATTTTAACTTGCAATATCCTTGGACAATCTGTTGAGAACCTCCCGGGTAAAGCAGTTTAACGAATAATGGATAAGTGTGTAGTAATGGGGGGGGGGAAGGGGCCCGACTCACCAGCCACACCCACCCCAAAGCAGGGTAAGGGGTTTGCACTCTAAACCCCCACAAAACCTCAGTAACGCTGCCACCACCCCTTTTTAAGTCTGGCTGTCAGTCCTGGGTACAGGGAAGAAAAGGGGAAAGCCCTGACCGTTCTAGCCTGCACAGCCCCCGTCTACTTTAGTCACGGGCAAAAATTCAACAGGTAGAGTGTTCAAGCGGAAAGCACCAGTTTAGCTTTGTCAGTCAAGAGGAAACAAAACATAGACCAAACGTCCTTTCAAGAATTTATTAAAAGAACTTTAAACTAAATTAACATCATACAACTCTCAAGTCCCAGGTTACAAGCATAAAAACAAAAAAGGTATTTAATATCACTAACTAAACACTGATACACATACCTCAGAACTTAAAAGAAAAAGCCCCTCTCCGTATGGCAAGGGCACACCATCAAAGTTAGGATGCGAAGTTCCGAGCAGTGACTGATAGCCCAGGCGGCTAACCAGCGACTCCCATAACAATTCACTAGGATTATATACAACCTACCCCACGTGGGGTCTCAACAATTAGCCACTCTGCTTAGGGATCTGATTACGTACTGGCCAATCAGTAAGTGAAAGCCATTCATCTTTTAGATGTCAGGGAACAATGCAGCTGCAGTTTGATTGCATTTTAAAGTAATCAGACAAGGACTCCTCCCTTTAAGTTCCCAAGACAGGGGTGAGGCTCTTAACACAGCTGAAACATTTGAGATGTTACAACTACTGCAGTTCTAAACCAAAGATTATAAATATAATTTCGTTGCTTCACTACAAAGTGAAACTCATAACAGGACAGTTTAGTGTGAAAATTTCATGCTCAGAATTCCAGACAGCCATGAGCCTCGCTGGAAATGTCAGGGATTGGGCAGAGGAGGAAGGGTGGAGACCGCCTCCCCATCCTGGAGGAAGAGGAAGATAATATAGATTTACAACAGGGGTTGGAGGGAGATCGTAGCTCAGAGGCAGATGAGGGGGGAAGTTGGGAAATTGTGGGAGAGCCTGAGCAACACTTTGCTGACATGTTGTCATTAGAAAGCATTCCAGACCCTCCTTCTCCCAGAACCCGGCGAGCCTTGAAAGTAGGAGAGCAAAGAGCTCAAAGACAGAGGGAACATAGCAGCACCCGTAGAGGAGGTGATGATGATGACGAACGAAGAAGTGGGAGAGACGGGGAGTGGAGATTCACTTGGGACAACGCCATTATCCAAGAGGCTGGGTTCTATAGCCTCTCTCTGTAAATACTGAATAAAAAAAGGACGGTAAGAAATCTCTCCTTGTCTTTACACTTTCCCGGGCGACCCGGGAGCCTCTGACAGCATCCTGAAAGGAAAGAGCATTGGACAAGATGGAAGCCACAACTGAAAAAAAGGCAAATCTTTGCCTGAGTTGCTCTAGGCAAGCTCCTTCAGTGGGATGCGAGAGACAAGCATGATAGGAAATGGTGACAAGGTTTGCTTCATTTGGCCTTCCTTGCTCCATTGCTGGGAGGAAGGGAGTATCCTCTCCCCCTCCTGCCCTCCCTCTACGCAATAGCTGAAGGGTGGGCTGTAATAGATTTGGGTTCTTCGCTATCTAGCTGCTTTATTTCCAAATTAAAATAAAATGTAGCTCTCTAGAACAATCAGCACGCCATCTCTTTCGGTCAATGAGTCCTTAAGCTGTTATTTTCCCTTTGGTTAAGCAGATCAAAAGCTCCTTTGCTAAGTGGAATTAAGTGATATACAAGCCTGCAATATTCAATGCTTTTTAAAATTGACAGGATTACTCAGTTCCTTAAATCAGAAGTGGGGAAAATTTTGATATCAAAGGCTGTGTTTCTGTGAGTGAAAGTGTTCAAGGATCACATTGGGGGGGGGGGCAGTGCTGGCAGTGAGTGAGGCCAAAACTAGCCCCTCCCCCCTCTCATATATATTTGTAAAATCTAGCCCCCTCTCTGTGCTTGATAGGCCTTTCTGTACCTGCACATTTTTCATACCTATTTGGTAAATAAAGGGGCATTTAGCAACTTGTGTGTCTTTCTGTGGGAGTTCCCTGGGAATTTTGTCCTGCCATGTTGGTTTGTACCCTTGGCCAGCACAGGACATTTAGCAAGTGATAGGTGGCAGAAAAAGGGATGCGGGTGGTGCTGTGGTCTAAACCACAGAGCCTAGGGCTTGCCGATCAGAAGGTCGGTGGTTCGAATCCCTGCAACAGGGTGAGCTTCCGTTGTTCAGTCCCTGCTCCTGCCAACCTAGCAGTTCGAAAGCACATCAAAGTGCAAGTAGATAAATAGGTACCACTCCGGCGGGAAGGTAAACGACGTTTCCGCGTGCTGCTCTGGTTCACCAGAAGCGGCTTAGTCATACTGGCCACATGACCCGGAAGCTGTCTGCGGACAAAAGCCGGCTCCCTCAGCCAGTAAAGCAAGATGAGCGCCGCAACCCCAGAGTCGTCCACGACTGGACCTAACGGTCAGGGGTACCTTTACCTTTACCTTTTAGGTGGCAGAAAACTGCTTCGACTTCCTTATTAGTGGATTAGGTGAGAAATTGTTGGAGAAGGGGAAAGGAAGGTAAGGAGAGAGGGGGAGGAGTCTTCCTCTTTGTCTTACTCTGCCCCCCCTCCCCAATTTAATCCTTTGGGGTTGAAATGTAAAAGATACAATGGAAAGAGCAGACATTATTTGTGAGCCTATCTCCACCTGAATAATAAAATAGTATTCAAAATATATTGTCTTTACAGGTTTTTAATGTCATTTTAGAATGATTTTATGATGCTTGCATTGGCTTTGTGTGCATAGTTGCATTGATTTTATTGTTTTAATTTCTTTGTTTATATTTGATTTAAAAAATAAAACCACACAGCTGTGTATCACCCAGATGGCATGGTTTATGGGTGGACTATGAATGTCAAGTAAACAATGTTGTTGTTGATGATGATGAAATAAATGCATCTCCCTGTTATTATCAAAGAGATCTTCCCTTCCCATCTTTGAACTTTTCTCTCTCTCTCTCCTCAACTTTCCTTCCAAGTCTCAGAGAAAAGTCAGTAAAGGTCACACATAAAAATGTGACATTTATAAAATCAGACAAGTTGAAAAGGGATTTGCCATTTAAGCAAAGCCCAATTAGTATTGCCCCCTAGTCTGTGAGAGTTTATGGGCCTCATCGGAGCAGACAGAAAATAACTGAGCTTCGCTTTGACAGAGAACTTAACTGTTATGTGCTCAGAGCTTTGAACAAATGGGGTGCCCACAGCCTAACGTGTAGTTGCTTCTATATGCAACCTGTGGCCATTTAGCAGTTCCGTTGTGCATGCACAATTATATACAACCTGTGGCCATTTATTATAGCAGTTCCATTGTGCATGCACAACCTTTTCTGCTCTGGAGGCAAAGGAAGTCTTCTGATTTGAATGAGAACTGAACAATACAGTACCAAGTACTGTAACCCTACTGTCAAGGTATATTTTGTGTTCACATTCGCTCGTTGTACTATGTCCTTCGGAAAGGAAATAAAGAAAAGTTTGTTTTTAAAAACGTATTCGGCCTCATAGATGAAAAGCAGAAATCCCTATTTGCCTCAAGCTATGTTCAGTATGTTTAAGAGAGGCACTGGAATAACTTTATTCTCCAGGCTGTGCACATGGTCAGGAGTGTGTTTTGGTGGTTCAGAGTACTGGGCTAGAACAGAGTCGGAAGCCCAGTTTCAAATCCCCACTCAGCCAAGAGGCTTCACAGGTGCATTTGAGCCAGACAGTTGTTGTTTTGTTAGACTAGCCTACCTCACAGGGTTGTTGTGGGGATGAATTTTTTTGGCGGGGGGTGGGTGGAGCATGATGTGTGCCACGATGATTCCTCGTTGGGGGGAAAGTGGGGCATCAGTGAAGCAAATAAGAAGATGCAGCCTTGCAAGTGGAGAAATGTTGTTGTTTTTTTCAGCTGGAAGAAAAGGGTAGCAGTTTTTGGAAGCCTGCCTTTGCCCAAACGCAACGTTTTCCCTCCCTCCAAAGAGAACAGACGAAAGGCGGCTTGCGAGCCTTTTTGAAATCAAAGGCAGGGACAAGTCTGTGATTCAGCTTGGTGTTTGGGGAAATGGGGAAAGGCGCGTGGCTGACATTGGCAGCTGTCATATTGTTTGGAGATTGGGAAGAAGCGTGGCATATTTTCAGAACTGGCAGTGGCTAAAGCCACAAGAAGAGCTCTGGGGATCCAGTCTCCGCAGCAGACGAGCGCTCCAGACATTATTGCACTTTCTGCTGATTAGCTTGCCCTTGCTTGTTCTCTTGCACGAATGCTGTGCCGGCACATTATCCCATTTGACAGTTCAGAGGAAGGCTTGGGGTCTGCGGCTGGGGAAGATTTATGCTTCTGGTAGCATCTAGGAACAGAGCACTTCATTAAATATTTACCAAATTGTCTGCTTCTGCACCTCGGTTTAAAATCCAAGGTGCTGCCTTGACATTGGGATGTTCTCTCGTGGAAGGTTGTTTCCCCCCCCCCTCAGTTGTTCCCCATGGGGTGCTACTTACACTACGGTTTAGCAAGCATAAAACGACTCTTGCAGCTTTCTCCTGTGTCTGCAGGTGCACTCAAAACATCTTATTAGGAAGGCGTCAAACACTGATGGCGGGACAGCTCAGTTGGTAGCATGCGACTCGTAATCTCAGGGTCATTGGTTTGAGCCCCGCGTGGGGCAAAAGATTCCTGCATCGCAGGGGGTTGGACTAGATGACCCTCCAACTCTAAGATTCTATAATTATTCTTGCCCAGAAGAACTAAGCTGGATGTGATGGTGGTGGAGGAGGGTCTGTCCTGATGACATAGAAAGTGAGTGGTGGAGCCTCTTTCTGTTTTTGCACAAAACGGACTGTTTGAGAGAAAGGGTGTAAAGAAGAAGAAGAAGAAGAAGAAGAAGAAGAAGAAGAAGAAGAAGAAGAAGAAGAAGATAATTTTGGATCTGATATCTCGCTTTATCGCTACCCGAAGTACAGTGGTACCTCGGGTTAAGTACTTAATTCGTTCCGGAGGTCCGTTCTTAACCTGAAGCGTACTTAACCTGAAGCACCACTTTAGCTAATGGGACCTGCGCCGCCAGAGCACGATTTCTGTTCTTAGCGGAGTTCTTAACCTGAAGCGTACTTAACCTGAAGCGTACATAACCCGAGGTACCACTGTAGTCTGAAAGCGGCTAACATTCTCCTGTCCCTTCCTCCCCCACAACAAACACTCTGTGAGGTGAGTGGGGCTGAGAGACTTCAGAGAAGTGTGACTAGCCCAAGGTCACCCAGCAGCTGCATGTGGAGGAGCGGAGACGCGAACCCGGTTCACCAGATTACGAGTCTACCACTCTTAACCCAGTACACAACACTGGCTCTCCTCCAGTGGTCTGGTCTCTTTCACTTTCCCCAGCTGTGCTTCATTGCTTCCCTCATTCCCGGTATTAGAAATGGGTTGGGTAAACCTTGTCTGAAGCAATAAAGAATAAAGAAAGGGGATGCAGTCGCTCCTCTTCCCTGCTCATTCTATTACAGTCAAACCTCGGTTCCTGAACGCCTCCGTTTTGGAACGTTTCGGCTCCAGAACGCCGAAAACCCGGAAGTGACTGCTCCAGTTTTCGAATGATTTTTGGAAGATGAACGGTCTTCTGGAACAGATTAAGTTCGAAAACCGAGGTTCCACTGTACATGTAAAAACTAGACCCCTGCCCTACATTTTATGGTTTTTAAATGGTGAAGGTGTGTGAATACGTAAGCATGGCTGCCTTGTTGCATTTTGTTTGGCACAGACTCCGCATGAATTACCAACCTTCCTATTATACTTAATACCTATCACAATCATTTGATAAACAAAGAGAATCGTCTTCTTCTTCCAATTAATGTACGGTAGTTGGACTGTTTCTCTGGGTGCCTGACAGTGGCCACTGTTGGCAATGCTCTTGTGTCTTCATTTTTCCGCAGTTAAGAGAAGGATCGGTGGACAGATGCCCCATCTGCTGAGCCACTGAACAGCCTTCTCAATGAAGTCTTCTCGGTCAGGCCCTGGACTGACTCTGCCCACCCAGGCTAGCCATTGGCTCCTCCTAGTTAGGTAGAGGTGTACCTGGACTTCATGTTCCAATGGAGCCTTGCTTGAGCAAAAATACCTTCCTTTTTACTGCTGAGTTCTGTATTCTTTGTTGTCTTTGGTCCACAGACTCCTGGCTAGCTCCTCAAACACGCCTCCTGCTTTGGTCTTTGGTCCTGACTGCAAGAATGCTTCTCAGCCCCTGGCTCACACCAGACTCCTGCCAATGGCTGAGCCATTGGAAGATACCACCAGCTTCTGGATCAAGGGTGGTATTCATCTGCGATCATAATCTGAGACCCTTCGTCATGTGCCTCTTCCATGAAAGATCTGGAGGGTGGCAACATGAGAATGGGCCTTTTCTGTGGTGGCTCCCTGCCTGTGGAATGCTCTCACCAGAGAGGCTCATCTGGCTCCTTCATTACATATCTTAGGCGCCAAGCGAAAACATTCCGCTTCTCCCAGGCCTTTAGCTAATTATACAATCTATGGTCTTTTAAACTGTGGGAGGGATGGTTATTGTTTGTTACTATGGCATTTATTTTTGTGTCTCTGTATTGTAAACCACCCTGTGATCCTCAGGTGAAGGGTAGTATAGAAATAATAATTAAACTAAGTTTTACTTAGAGTAAAGGTAAAGGTAAAGGGACCCCTGACCATTAGGTCCAGTCGCAGATGACTCTGGGGTTGCGGTGCTCATCTTGCTTTATTGGCCGAGGGAGCCGGCGTACAGCTTCCAGGTCATGTGGCCAGCATGACTAAGCCGCTTCTGGCGAACCAGAGCAGTGCACAGAAACACCGTTTACCTTCCCGCCGGAGCGGTACCCATTTATCTACTTGCACTTTGACGTGCTTTTGAACTGCTAGGTTGGCAGGAGCAGGGACCGAGCAACGGGAGCTCACCCCATCACGGGGATTCGAACCGCTGACCTTCTGATCAGCAAGCCCTAGGCCAGTGATGGCTAACCTTGACACTCCAGATGTTTTGGAACTACAACTCCCATCATCCCTAGCTAACAGGACCAGTGGTCAGGGATGATGGGAGTTGTAGTCCCAAAACATCTGGAGTGTCAAGGTTAGCCATCACTGCCCTAGGCTCTGTGGTTTAACCCACAGCGCCACCCGTGTCCCTTTACTTAGAGTAGGTCTATGCAAATCAAGAAAGAGGGCATCATTAGGGCCATCAAATGAGTCTTCTCTGAGTAAAACTCAGTTGAATACCACCCCCTGTATTTACACTTGAGCCATGATCTTGCAAAAACTCTCGACAGACTTGCTTTTGACACCTCCCCACTTCACAGTTTGCAACTGTTAAAGGTAGAAGGTATAATATTTTGCGTATTCCCCACCTCCACTTTGACAGTTTCCAGCTGAACGGAACAAGTTTGTTTTTGCATCATTAATGGATGTGTTTCGAAGGAAGAAGAGTGGCATGGTCCCTTGTTGTCCCTCACTTAAGGCGCGGTAACTTAAGTGTGACAGATTGTTTGATGGATGATGCACATTGATCATGAGGCTGTGCACCCTAGCAGCAAAATGACAGCATGTGTAAATTCATTACTGGGAACCTTGCCAAAATGTCATTAGAAATGTTGGTCCAGGAAATTAAAGTTGATATACTGTGATGATGGGTGCAAAAATGAGCCAAAGTGTGGAAAACAAGCATTTAGGTTGCAAGATCTGAAGAGCCCCCAGCCTAGTTATCCTGGAGGATTATTGATTATTAAGTGTGAAGAACTGACATACCTAAATTGTGTCTGATGGTGGACTATTTCATCTTATAGATGTGTGCATAGTAAAGATTTGGCACCTGGGGACCAAAGATAGGCAAATCATTTGCAAGAAGGGCCTCGTTTTCTCAGATGTGAAGACAGATAATCACAGCACATGCAAACACTGAGTGCTTTCACAGCTTAGTTGATTGGAGATTTGTTGTTGTTGTTCAGTCGTTCAGTCGTGTCCGACTCTTCGTGACCCCATGGACCAGAGCACGCCAGGCACGCCTATCCTTCACTGCCTCTCGCAGTTTGGCCAAACTCATGTTAGTAGCTTCGAGAACACTGTCCAACCATCTCATCTTCTGTCGTCCCCTTCTCCTTGTGCCCTCCATCTTTCCCAACATCAGGGTCTTTTCTAGGGAGTCTTCTCTTCTCATGAGGTGGCCAAAGTACTGGAGATAGTTAGGCTTAAATTGCTCAGGCTGTTAATCTAGTACCAGGAGTAGGTAATTTGTGTCCACTACAGTAAGCCAGCTGAGTGGATCATAGAGGTGTGTCTCAGGCTCAACTATTCCCCATCCTCTCTGTTATTGAAAGGCTGCGTTCAGCTGGAACCCTATACATGCCTCAGGACTGTCTGTGGGATTTGAATATAATTAATCTAATGCTGTGTTGGGATAGGTCATTTGGCAGAGCATGAGACTCTTCATTTCAGGGTTGTGGGTTTGAGTCCCATGGCAGGCAAATAATTCTTTCATTGCAGGGGGCTGGGATAGGGGATTATTGGGTTGTTTTGTTTTTATTTTTTAATTGTGTATTTTGTGTTTTTATATTGTGATTTTATGTTGTTACTGCACCGAGACCCATGGGTATAGGGTGGTATGAAAATTTTAATAATAACAACAACCCTCACGATCCCTTCCAACTCTGCAATTCTATGATTATATCCAGTGCTTTTTTTCTAAAGAAAAAATGTTTAGGGGCACTCTCATTTTGACTCAAGAAAATCACCGGGAAAGGAAAGGAAGCGGCCATCGGAGGTGGTAACAATGAAACTGACCAATCACTGTGCTAGATTCCAACTCCTACTTCACACATTAAACGCCCGCCTCCTACTGAGACTCAGGAAACACCGCGACAGGAAATGAGGCCCCCATCGGGGGTAGCAACGGAACTGACGATTCACTGTGCTAGAAAAGAAACTTAGAATTTTTAAATTTTTTAGTTTCTTCTCCCATTCGAGTCACACAAATTTTAGGGGTATGCGTACCTCTGCGCCCCCCCCCGAAAAAAGCACATTCTATCACATGAAAACAATATCAACCATCAGGCCAGTAATCCTCCGTCGTGAGAAAACGGCTCCCAACTAGCAAGCACATCCTGCCATAATTGAATCCCCCACCCCTTTTGCATTTCTGGGGAGGTCTGGCCCTCTTTTAGAGAAGGCAAAAATCACCAGGCTAAAATTAGAATAGGTGGTGTTACCCCTATCATGGCTGAGCTCTATCTGGTGACATGGCTCAGCAGGTCTGAGGAATCTCACCGCCTAGCTCTTTCGTTATGTGAAGATAGTCAAGTCCAAGCCCAGGCCCCTTGTGAAAAAGCCCTTTCAGATTCAGAGTCAGGTTGTATGACAAGAATTATGTCACTGCCCATAGCCACGGCCAGTTATTCAAAGAAAAGGGGCGGGGGTAAAAAATCCACTGGGATAAGACTATAAGAAGAGCCTGCTGGATCAGGCAGAAGCTAATCTTGTCTAGCATGCTGTTCTGCAAAATACACCCACATGCCCATGGGGAGCCCAAAAGCAGGACCCGAGCGCAGCACCACTCTGCCCACCTGCGATTCTTGGCAACTGGATTGGATGGATTGGATTTTGGATCTGATATCCCGCTTTATCACTACCCTAAGGAGTCTCTAAGGGACGTAGGTGGCGCTGTGGGTTAAACCACAGAGCCTAGGGCTTGCCGATCAGAAGGTCGGCAGTTCGAATCCCTGTGACAGGGTGAGCTACCGTTGCTCAGTCCCAGCTCCTGCCCACCTAGCAGTTCAAAAGCACTTCAAAGTGCAAGTAGATAAATAGGTACCGCTGCAGCGGGAAGGTAAACGGTGTTTCCGTGTGCTGCTCTGGTTCGCCAGAAGCGGCTTTGTCATGCTGGCCACATGACCTGGAAGCTGTATGCCGGCTCCCTCATCCAATATTGCGAGATGAGCGCCGCAACCCCAGAGTCGGTCACGACTGGACCTAATGGTCAGGGGTCCCTTTAGTCTCAAACCGGTTCACCAGATTACGAGTCTACCACTCTTAACCACTACACCACACTGGCATTCTGAGAAATGTTGCTTCTGGCAGTGGAGGCAAAACGTAGCCATCATGGCTGGTAGATATTGACAGCCTTATCCTCTGTGAATGTGTCATAATTCTGTTTTTAAGCAATCCAAGTCTGCTGTTGGGGGAGCAAATTCCACATTTCAACTACTTCTGTCCTGAATCTTCCAACATTTAGTTTAATTGGATGCGCCAAGTTCTGGTGTTTTGAGAGAGGGGAAAACTTTTCTCTATCTGCTGAAAACCCGGTTGATGTTTGTTCCGATTCAGCAGTAAAGAGTGGGCTTTCCCAGAGGAAATAGCAGAGCAAAGAAAACCTTCTCAGACCCAGGACTTAAAATCACTTGAAATCATGGGATGAACAGAAGTGTGGATGGGCTCTTAGTTTATCTCCATATGATCCTGGTTTGCAGCAGTTCGCTTTTTTGTGATTTTTGCTCTTGCTCCACTCCAGTTTGCTGTGGCTTCAGATAGCTTCAGGTTGTTTTCATTCCATATTGTATCGTATTAAGGAGAAATAGGAATGCCTGTTCTGGTACAATTGTCTGCAATTACCCCTCTGCCCTTAGGGTTATTGCTTTGAATGCTTGTCTTGGTTAATGGAAGTGGGTGGGAATCTTCAAATTTGAAGACTATGAATAATCTATGCTGCCCACTGAAGCCTTTCTGAATAAAATGGATGTGGCAGAATTTGGCTGATTTCATCTAAAACATTAATGTAGTCTCAACTTTTCCTCTTTCATTTTTTTTTTAGCAAATCAGGTTAGCAATGTTGACTGCACTCCTGCTGCACTTCTTAGAATCATAGAATCATAGAGTTGGAAGAGACCACAAGGGCCATCCAGTCCAACCCCCTGCCAAGCAGGAAACACCATCAAAGCATTCCTGACAGGTGGCTGTCAAGCCTCTGCTTAAAGACCTCCAAAGAAGGAGACTCCACCACACTCCTTGGCAGCAAATTCCACTGTCGAACAGTTCTTACTGTCAGGAAGTTCTTTCTAATGTTTAGGTGGAATCTTCTTTCTTGTAGTTTGAATCCATTGCTCCGTGTCCTCTTCTCAGGAGCAGCAGAAAACAACTTTTCTCCTTCCTCTATATGACATCCTTTTATATATTTGAACATGGCTATCATATCACCCCTTAACCTTCTCTTCTCCAGGCTAAGCATACCCAGCTCCCTAAGCCGTTCCTCATAAGGCATTGTTTCCAGGCCTTTGACCATTTTGGTTGCCCTCCTCTGGACACGTTCCAGCTTGTCAGTATCCTTCTTGAACTGTGATGCCCAGAACTGGAAACAGTATTCCAGGTGAGGTCTGACCAGAGCGGAATACAGTGGTACTATTACTTCCCTTGATCTAGATGCTATACTCCTATTGATGCAGCCCAGAATTGCACCTTACATCATATAAATCAATTGAATTTACTTGTGAGTAGGCATGTACAGCCTTGCACTGTTATAAATCTTTTTTTTTTTATGAATGCTTGTTACTTAGTGTCACCAAAGTCATATTTACACTTTTGGGAATTATTTGACCTCCTGTCCCAGATTATGAGCAGGGACAGAAGGGGTGTGTGTTTGTGTGTGTGTAAAATTCAAGTAGAAGCACTGTGTTCTTCTCCTTCTAGAAGTAAACCAATGCTTATAACGCCTGATCCATCTGCACAGTAAGGAGCTGTATGGAGATATACAAAGATACACAAAGCAGGAAAGATAGGTGCTTTTCAGACTGATATGAAAGTAGCCTAGCCCTCGTGGAAATAGCCACCAAATACAACAGAGTCTTTCAAAATCATCAACAGGAGAAAGAGGTTTGTGAAAGAATTAAGGTTGCCAAAACCATAACTGTAACAGAGCTGGCAATTTTGGTTGGTTTTCTAAAAGAGGATTTCAGTTGTTCTCATTTAAGGAGGCAGAGGCTAACAGATGCATGTTAATAATAATTTTTTTAAAAAGCATTTGTTTTATTAGCAAGCCCTGATGCTGAATTAGGAATACTGTTGGTACCAAATTCAGCAATAGTGAAATAGATGTGGACTATTTTTAAACCTTCACAGAAAACATTTGCCCTTTCTCTCTTAAAGCACTTTGACTAGGATAGCTTGCAGAGGGGATTTTAGGAGACCCTACCAAGGAAACTGTGAACAAAGCCAAAAGTGTAACTTTGCAGAGAAACCTGCTGGTAGATCTGATTGGATGGAAGAGCCTTCAGTAGGACATACTAAGATAAATTGAAATGCATAGAAAACTTACTTGCAACCCATAGTCTGTTTTTCTAAAAAAGCAAATTTTCTGGTTATCAAATTCACATCTTATTTGTAATTTACTGTCCATACGTGTGTTTTCACAGCAATTGATTAACTGCTCAAACATTTTTGGAGTCATCTCCTTTCCCTGCTGCCCCAAGGCCCTAATTTATTGATTTTCTATGTTATCCTTGACTTTCTGTGTTCTCTGTCAGCCATTCCTTGAAACCAGTCATAGCTTCCTTCTATGGTGTGCCTTTCTTTTTAAAAGTTATGTCAGCCTTACTCAACCCACCCCTCCCCCCATATTTTGGACTCCAACTCCCATCAGTCTAGTCAGCATGGCCAGTGGTGAGGGATGCTGGGAATTGTAGTCAAAATACCCAGAGGGCACCAGGCTGGGAAAGGCTGGGCTATATAATTTCATGTAGAGACAAGCAAGCTTTCTCAATTAAAAAGTGAGAGGTTTATAATTTTTTTCTGAACAAGCCCCATTGAAATGATTGGTAGTTGTGTAAGAACATGGCGCTATTATTCAGTGGAGCCTGCTCTGGATAACTTACTGTTTGCTTCTAGATGTGGAAGAGCCTTGGCCAAGCCACATTATCTCATATTTGAGGAATTCAATCTTTTCAGTTTCCTAGATGAAACAACCTGATATTGGACCAATCTGCAGACTGGAACTTAGCTATCCCCCTGGTTTTGGACTTCTCTCAATGTTCTTGGCAGTATAAACATATTAAAACATGCTTTTAAACATTGCTTTTAAGAGAAAAATAATACATTTTAAGAGGTGTGGTTTTTTTTAACACCTATTAATGTGGAGAAAGAATGAGCAAAAATATGTGAAGCTGTAAAGGATCACTGAAAGACAGATTTCCCCCAATTAACCTTGTGCACATGGCTTAGTCCAAAGTATCCTGGAAACTGTAGTTTACACCTCACAGAGCTATAATTGGCAGCAACTTAAACTACAGTTCCCATGATTTTTTTTTGAGTGGGCACCATGTGTTTTAAGTATGTACAGAGCCTTAAACTACTATGATAGAAGCAGATTAATGTTTGTTCTGATTCAGCAGTAAAGAATGGGTTTTCATGGGCAGGGATAGGCAACCTAAGGCCCATGGGCCGGATGCGGCCCAATTGCCTTCTCAATCCAGTATGTGGGCAGTATTTGATCTGCAACATAGGCATATGATGCAGGCAATCACAATACACACAGTAAATGGACTTGCAAATCGAAAGTATTTTATAAAGGATAAATAGAAGAAGCACCACTTTCACTTTATTCATTTAACGCATTGATGTCATTTGGAAGAATCTGGTTTTTCGAGACTGGTGATGTTTCATTATTTTGTTTTTTCCTCCACCCCTCCCACCCTCACCCCAGTCCTCTGCTACTTCATATTAAATTGGTAGATTTATTGGCTCTGGTGAAGGACTGCTGTTCCAGTAACTCTGAATAACAGACTGATTCCCTCCCCGCAACCGCCTCTTCTCCCTTCTCCCCCTACACAAATGTGCCCTGCATTGGGGAGAGGAAGGTTATGGCCAGTACCCACCATGAAGTTGTTACACTTTTTAACAACAGCCACAACAAAAGAGGTGGTGGTACTGTGTATCCTTGAGTACCCCCTGGAAAAAAAGAGAAGTGGTTATGATGAGCCTATCAAAAGCAATGCTACCCTACAGTCTCTGAAGATGCTTCTGCACTTTGGCATTTATCCAAGCTCCCAAAAACAACTGTGTGGAGTTAGAGCCAGGAGATTTATACTTCAAGACAAAACGCGAAACAAAAACTCAGCATCAGCAAACTGTTGTGAGCCAGGCAGCAGCTATACCCACCACAGGGGTCTCTTGAAGAGAAACTGTGCCATCCAAGCTACTGAAGAGCAAAAGCGAAAGGAAGCAAACGGTTCGTTGAAGTTCTGGTGATTGCAATGTGAGCCAAATGCTGACAAAACTTGAAAGGCTTTATTTTACTTTAATCATACCAATGGGCAATGTTCAACAGTATCATTTTATTTCATTTTACTACCGGTTTAAGAGATACTATAGCCAACATTTTTTAAAAATCTTACTAATTTATTAACTGAAACCATTTTGAAGTCTATCTTCTGGGTATGTGCTGAATATACTCTGAATGGTGAATAATCATTTCTGCACCACAGAGCTCTAAATTCTGTGGAAATGGTAGACCTGGGATCACCAGACCACTTGCCTGTGCATGCCTGCACACACTTTGGTTTTCAATTAAATTGGGTCCTCCTGATTTTACACAGGGTCCTTCCACGCCCACCACACCCTCAAACACCATGAAATTAATGCTTGCTTTGGAAGACCGCGCAGGTAAAATTGCAAATCTGGTGCTTGCCAGCTCCACAAAAATATTGATCTAAGGCGTGGATCATCATGGAACTTCATGATTTGTACACAGAATGACAACAAAACCACCAACAAATCACAGAACGCACCTGATGTTTCGAGGGCATCCCTTGTGAAAATTATGAGGCTCCATAAGGATCTGTGTTTCAGAGCTACGTTTTTGTATCACAACGCCACTGGAAAGTGCCAGATCAATTATTTTTACAGTTCAGTCAATGGAGAAATATGTTATGTGTATTTTCATTGGGGGCAGGGGGAAACCTGTGAAAAAATACACAATTTCAAGAAGTATCATTTTACTGGAGTAATGCGCGTGCACTTCTCTCTCTCTCTCTCTCTCTCTCTCTCTCTCTCTCTCTCTCTCTCTCTCTCTTTCTGGCACATCATTCTCCACCTCTCCCCCGACACCCACAGCTGCCCTTTGTCCACTGTCTTGTTCTGTCTCCCCGCCCCCCAGTCTCCCAGATCACTCCTTTTCACTTCCAGTCTTCTCAGTTGCTCTGTTCAGCTACTCAGGTGCTTATCGGAACTTTGAAAAGCATACAGGGCTGCATACAGAGAAGTGGGATAAGGCATCATTTTTTCCAACTTCCTCATTCAGCTCCCATTTTCAAGTGGAAAAGAGGAAACCACCCTCACCACTTCATGACAACGTAGTCAGTAAATGAAAAGCGCCAGAGGCTTTTCAGGTGAAGTACTCAAGGACACCACTGCAACCACAGGCACCACCTTGACAATCCCATATGTGCTGTTTGCTTGGTTTGCTCCCCCCCCTAGTTTTAATACCTGGCTTTTGCTGAAATAGAACAGTTGTGCCATGATAGATATAGCAAGGAAGTTGTCCTGTCTTCTCCTGGATTGGAGTCCCAGTGGAGCCCAACTTGAAGCCAGGATACTCATTGGAGGTGTACCATCTCAAAGAGCAGGGAGAGGACAAGGCATGCCCAGTAGCGTAGTTGAGTCTAGTGGTAACATCAAACTCATTCATTCGTTCCAGGTAGCTGCTGTCCTATGCAGGGCAGGGCAAAAGATAACAGTTCAGGACCCTGGAGAGCTCACTGGAGCTACAGTAGTGTTGCCTCAGCAGCATGCTGAAGCCTTTTTGTAGCTGGCTGGTCATATACCAGTACTTGAGTTACGTCCACCCCCTGCAAGAAGCTATCTGTTCATTTAAAAGGTCTGTTCTGTTCTGTTCTGTTCTGCAATCACTGGATCCTAAGCAAGGAGGTAATGATGGGTGCATTGGAGGGGTAATCCTCTGACTAGACTACATTTTTTGGGTTGAATGGTTTGGGAGAGTGGGGGTTGATGACTCCACAGGTGATCCCTCCTCTAACTCTGAGGATGCCTTTGAGCCTGATGGAGGATCACGGCCAGAAAACATGCCAGAAGTGAGTAATGGTGACAGTCCAGTGGCAATGGTAAGATAGATGAGAAGGGGCAGGGAGCTGGGCAGGGCGACCTTGATTACTCCTATTTCTGACTCCAATGCATTCTTAATTTTCTGTGTCCTCAGCAGGCACATTCCAGCAAACTACCAAAGTACACCAATGCCAAAAAGTAAAAGGAAGAATCATGATTTTTTACCAGAATCTATACTGCATAGCGTAAAAACAGAGGACATCCAGTCGCAAATAGATTTTAACCCATTTAATTAAATGGGTAAAAACAGAAGCCAGATTCATGCGTCCTTCATTTCCTTGCTATTGTCAGCATGTAGCCTTGACCCAAGCAATCTACAATTTGGATTTGTTTATTTATTTGCCACAGGACTCTCTGGCTTCTTTTGGAGCTAGCCATCTTTAATCTTGTCTTTATTTTACCTGCCTCCTAACTCCCATCTGTATCCATGAGCTATGTAGGTGCATAAATGGCGAGGCTCTGTTGAACTTGGACTCAACCAAGGGTAGCCAATGTGGTGCCCTCCGGATGTTGTTGAACTACAACTCCCATCACCCCAACTGTTGGCCAGGCTGACAAGGATTGATGGGACTTGGGAGTCCGACAACATCAGGAGGATACCATGCATTGGTGGACTCGGGTATTTTGTGCTGTGTCAAACTATATAAGGGGCTGGTTGGTCCTTGAGGCATGGTGGCTGGGCACTGATGAGTGGGCACCATGAGAAGTGGGGTTGGAGACTGACTTGGAAGAAGGGATCAGTGAACTAGGGGAACCTATAACAGCCAAGAGACGAGAGTCAGAGGCAGGAGAAGCTGCAGGATTGGAGGGTGTTAAGCTTGGGGAATTCTCCCCTTCCCCCGTAGCATCGAGGATCAAGAAAGAAAGAAAGTTTGTATTTGCTCTGAGATGCCAAGGAAAAATTCAAGAACTGGGTTACTTGCTCCACTTTAGAAGGAGTGGATTCTGCATATAAAAAGGTGGATGATAACTACTTGGTCCGGGTATGGAAAGCTTCAGCTGAAATTGATGCTGCCCCTAAAGTGGTTCTGTATCGGATACTGATGGAACAGCAGCTATGGAACCCAAGCCTTCAAAAAACAAGAGTCCTAGAAATCTTAGATGATGAAACAGACATTTACCACTATGCAACCGAGAGCATGTCTCCACTTCCTCCACGAGAATATGTGGTTCTAAGGACTTGGCGGACTGATCCTCAAAGCAGCACATGCATATTAGCAGCTACCTCAATAGACTGTGAAGGTGTTAGCTAAAATCTATCATTTGCAGGATAACAACTGTTGGAAATGTAAAAATGAAGTAGGAACCTTCTTTCATCTTTGGTGGACTTGCCCAAGAATAAAAGCTTTCTGGGAAATGATATATAATGAAATGAAAAGAGTGTTAAAAAACACGTTTGTTAAAAAACCAGAAGCTTTTTTACTTGGAATAGTCAACAAAGAGATCACCAGGGAGGACAAAACCTTCTTTATGTATGCCACAACAGCTGCTAGGATCTTAATTGCTAAACACTGGAAGACATCAGAACTACCGACGGTGGAAGATTGGCAAATGAAAATGATGGACTATATGGAACTTGCAGAAATGTCCCGGAGAGTACGCGACCAGAGGGAAGAAGCAGCGGAAAAAGAGTGGAAAAAGTTTAAAGTTTATCTAGACCACAGTTTGATAATATTTGTTTAAGTGAAAGATGATAAGATATAGTAAATGAGGAGTTTAAAAAGCTAAATCAAGAATATGTATGGAAATATGGTAATTAATAATGAGAGGAAAATACTGGAAATTAATATAAGACAAAGAAGCGCAGAAGGGGGTGTGTGAGGAAGTCCCCTAGGAATTATGATTAGAAACTGAGATTTGAGT
This sequence comes from Darevskia nairensis, assembly GCA_034642065.1. NCBI lineage: Eukaryota > Metazoa > Chordata > Lepidosauria > Squamata > Lacertidae > Darevskia > Darevskia nairensis. The sequence continues at coordinate 139,977 of JAWWNI010001306.1, read as the reverse complement.
ATATAATAGATGTTATTGTGTGTAGTCTTTATTGTATATTGGTGTGTGTATTGGTTTGTTTTGTTTGATTTTTGTGGAAAATCAATAAATATTATTAATAAAAAAATAGACTGTGAAGGTGTTACCACGACAGGGATCTTGGGTCAGGTCCTACTTTGTCAGTATCTTATAGAAGTAGTCGGCACTCAGAAATCCAAAGTCACACATGTCTGTCAAACAGATACCAGGGGCCGCACAACTGAATGGTACAACAGGGCTTTTGGTCACATGTGTGCTGCAGAACTGGTAAGGATTAGAGAGTCCTTTAAAACTTCTTCATACTGAGAGCAAGCCAAAGATGACATGGCGCTTTTGGAAGTTAAAACAAACGTGTGGTGCCCAAAGCGGAAGTTTACCAGACTTTATTATTGTAATTGAAGCATTCTATTTATGGTTTTATTCAGTTACTGTGTTGCAAGACAAAGAATCCATTCCTAACTCCATAGTGACGTTGCTCACTGTGAGCTGCTCCCCTCCTTTCCCCAGCAATAGCCCTTGGCTCTACGGGGGGCCTCGGGAATCAATTGTCATTGAGCCCTTTGCTCTTGAATTCTGGTTGAGCGACGAGTAGGAGGGGATGGTGGTGCTTCTATGCTTTCTGTGCTTTCCAAGGACGTCTCTGCTGGCAGTTCTCTCCCCCCCCCCCCGCCTTCTCCTACCAGCTCATAACTTGGCAGCTCTGTGTTCTGCTGTCATTCAATTCTGTTTCTCTCTTCTCCTGAAACTACTGGGGAAGGGGGGTGATCCACCCACTCCCCCTCCTCCTCCGAGGGAAGCAGAGGAGAGGGAGGGGGCACTCCCCAGCCCTCTTCTTCAGCCCAGTCCCTGACAGAGGGGACTGGACAGAGGAGAAGGGAGAGAGCGTTCAGGCTGGTGTAGAGTCATGGGCTTCCACCACTTCTTCTCCTGTCCTTCACCTCTCCCGGGACCAGGCAAGGATTGAAGTGGAAGGAGCAGAAGAAGGTCAAGCACAGACAGAGTCTTAGACTGTTTGCACACAGCTTGGCTTGGGAAATTACATAAGCTGAGGTCAGAGCTTTGTTGCAGCAACTGCCTCATCTGGTGCACACCTAGGAGTAGCTAAGAGACTTAGGTCTTGTGGACAGGCCTTTCTCTAACATTTAGGTGTACTTTTGACAATAAAGAATCAATTCCTCACTCTGGACATTCCGTGCCTGACAGTCCTGTGAAAAACCACTGGAGAATTCCTGTAACTCTGGTACCTTCGGCCTGGATAAGAAAGAAACCATGAAAAAAGATGAAGATAAGCAAGGACAACAGCAGAACTTAGCTCTAATGGAGATAAACTGTTGTTGTTGTTGTTGTTTGTGCTTGACCTTTATTACTCTGTACAGCAACTCTTTACACAATAAGTGCATTTATTACTAGAAGAATGCAAACAGTTAGGATTGGATTTATGATTACACCATGTGGCTAACTTAGTTAAAACCTTGTACAATGGCAGTATATTGAAATGGGATAATGTGGACATGGTTACAGTAGCAAAGACGTCTTTGTGATTTTCTAATGAATTACTGTAGCATGTGATTTAGAAATCCTGCTAAGAATGTGTTCTTGGCAGCATTTGGTGAAGCTTGTTTTGTTTCAGTTATAAATTACAATTTTTAACAGAAAATGTTTTGTATTGGGTACAGAGGATGATTTCTCATTCCATTAAGAGGTTAGTAGAGATAAAGAGAGTAGTTGCAGTCTATATAAATTCCAACACATGAAACTGACAGTACAATAACCTGTATCAAATATTCAGCAATCAAATAATTTCCTCATTAAATGAATATATGGACCTGTATGACCTTTAAAAATCAAATAACCCCCCGGCCTGAAAACCCCCCAAATAAGTCACTAATAGCAGATCCCCCAGGCTCAAAATTGTAGTAAATGAATGATTTATGTCACTTTTCTAAAGTGGCATTTTTGGTAGGTAGGTCTCTGCTAATTTTTATTTAATTTGGCTTAGTAAAGGCCACTTACAACTTTGCAGTCTTTGCATAATATATTGTCCTATCTTGATCTGTGCTACACTTAGACAAATGGATCATAGTTCCTTGTGTCTTTGTCATTGTCCATGTCAGGGTTGCACCAGATGAGCAGGAGTGGTGGCAAGCCCCCCTAGGCGAAGTGGCAACCACGGAAGAGTCCAGAGGAATGGAGGGATTCTTACCTGAAGAAGACTGGTGGCAGCACTCCTCAGAAGAGGAAGAATCAGATAGGGAGGTGGAAACACCTGGACAGGAGGAGGAAGAAGTCGAGCCAGAATCAGGCCCTTGTGAGGAGAGGAGCCGGCTGACCCCCTCCCTTCCTCCCTTCTCAGCTGTAGAACGTAGAGCTGAGAGACATAGGGAACAATTAGAGGCAGCTGCAGCTCGTAAGAGGCGTGGCCATGAGCCGGCTACTTAAGGAAGGCCAGCTGTTTCCCTCACCAGCACCTGCAACTGCTGTGCTGGAGAACGTGGTTGTTCTTGCTAGTCCTGTTCCTGGTTCCTGTGTTCGTGTCTTCGGCTTCCTGACTCCTGGCTTCCTCCTGACCTCGGGTTTGTGACTTTGGCTTTCTGACTCCTGGTTTAATCCTGACCTCGGCTTCCTGACTTCTGGCTTGAACTGACTTCGGCTCCTCCTGACCCCTGTGTGACTGCCTGACTTCGACTGGCTTCTGACCCAGACTGTTTGACCTCGGCTTTATCAGACTCTGACTGCTGCTCTTCAGCGTGCCAACTTGTTGGCGTCCTAACAGTCCAAGTCCACTTCTACCACCACATCTCTCTCTCTCTCTCTCTCTCTCTGTGTGTGTGTGTGTGTGTGTGTGTTTTAGTGTGGTCCATCAGTTTTCACAAACATCATCTCTTTCTGTCTACCTATTATTCTTCAATATCACATGGCTGTCACTTTGAAGTCCCTCAAGGTTAAAAATGCCATAGCTGTCACTACACAGAAAAATGCTGTCGTAATCTTGGTGTAGCGGAATGGCTAAAAATGAGGTGGCCGTGCACCTTGCTTTACAGAAGACAGTCCTCTATTTTGAAGGCATCTACTATTTGAAGAGCTGTGCTGTCCAAGACTGGTACAAAAATAGCAAGGGCCTTGGACCAACTCCAGTTAGCACCTAGACAGCCAGACTGAGCAGTCGCACAAATCACCTAGTCATTAGATAATAGTTTTGCATGATCTTAGCAAAAGGCCAAGAAGCGGCACAAATTCTCAAGGAAATTGGCATCATTATTGGCTGTCCACCACTCCTAGACTGCAAATTGTATATTCTTTCTGTTTTCCCAGGAGTTAAGGCTGACTACCCTTTAAAACCTTTGGTGATTTCCCTTTTAGTTGCAGCCAGACTGGTTGCAACACAGGGATGTTTCTGTTACGGTATTAATGTGGACTGTTGGTGTAACACCTGTCCCCACAAAAAACCCCACCTTTCTCAGAAAAATTAACCCATCATTTTCAGATTTCGAAGGGAACTGCTAAACCAATGGACTTTGCTGCCACTTGGAGGGCTTTTGTGGTGCACATGAACAAACACAGGAAGCCACTTATCCCATTGAAGTATCTTTATTTGGCAATGTCTATGAAATACAACACTGTTTGACTGATTGGTCCAAATCTTGCCTCCTTCACCCGAGCCTATTTAACAAGACAACATTCGTCCTCTTCATTTATTGCTTCCTTCTCTGTGTTGTACTAACCTTGGCTTTTCCAAAAAGCCATTCCAGTGACAGTTCTGTATTGCTTTTCTATTTAAATTATAATTTCCAAATTGCCAAAATTCCAAGTTATGCAAATTTTATGCAGATCTACACCCTTGTTTATCCTCTTCATTGGTGATGCATTTCGTTTTCTTTTTAGTCATGCTGGCCATATGACCCGGAAGCTGTACGCCGGCTTCCTCGGCCAATAAAGCGAGATGAGCGCTGTAACCCCAGAGTCGTTCGCGACTGGATCTAATGGTCAGGGGTCCCTTTACCTTTACCTAAGTGTCCTAAGTGCTGATCAGAAGGTCAGCTCCCGTTGTTTGGTCCCTGCTCCTGCCCACCTAGCAGTTCGAAAGCATGTCAAAGTGCAAGTAGATAAATAGGTACTGCTCCGGAGGGAAGGTAAATGGCATTTCCGTGTGCTGCTCTGGTTCACCAGAAGCGGCTTAGTCATGCTGGCCACATGACCCGGAAGCTGTACGCCGGCTCCCTCAGCCAATAAAGCAAGATGAGCGTCGCAACCCCAGAGTCGTTCACGATTGGACCTAATGGTCAGGGGTCCCTTTACCCTTTACCTTTAAGTGTCCTCCCTAGCTAAGAGTATGAAGTAATATGAGCCAGAAAATCCCTGCTTTGAAACCTCCTCTCAAATGTGGAAAAAAGAATTCACAAGAAAAAAAATCACTTTGGGAGTTTTTTCTTTCTTTTCTTAATCCTGTGCCTTTTTTGTGTCATGGCTGATTTTGCTGGAAATAGCCTATGCCCCTCTAGTTTTTGTCTGGGTTCTCTCAATTCCATCCAACCTATATTAAGTACTGTACTAATAATTCTGTCCATGTATACTATTATTGTGAGGATGTTTTTTTTTCCTGGGGAGTGGGGTAGACTATATGTCTGCATCTCTTCTATTTCCTGGGCCCAACAAGGATCCAACTGCTGGAAAAACCAGCTTGGTGGTGGCCCCCTAAGTATAGGTCATTAAAGTAACAAAGTGGCCCTGTGGCAGAGAGCAAATGGGAAGGCCCTGCTCTCTCAACTGTCTGGTAGTTAGAAAGACAAAAGCCAGAGAGTTGAGGTACGTGGGCAGCTGAGAAACAGAGCCAGGCCTGATTTCTGCTGGAATCCAAGGGTGTGGCTTTATTTAACACAGTCTCTGCTGTCCCTCATGCCGAGGAAAGCAAACTTTAGGTAAGCACCCAGAACCCCTGGAATCTCATACTGCTGGGAGATTGGCGTGGCATGGAACAATATTCATAGTATATACATAACTCAATGCAAATATTAACATACGATATACATAGTTTTGCAGAACTAGGACAATCCTTGGAGAATCCGAGTCCCTTAAAATGACAAGATTATTTTTTGCATTTGTCGGCAAATGCAATTCTTCATCAAGATAATGCTATTATTGAGTAGGAGGGTTTATTATTGTTATTATTACAACACAGTTGGTTGAACTGATTGTACAAATGTGAAAAGGGAATTGGAGTGGTCTGTGGCATAAGCTCGCAGGGACGGGCAAAATGAATTCGCAAGTGTTTGCATAGTGCCTAGTACAATGGAGGACTGATTCTAATTAAAGCCTTTGGGAGTTGCTGCAGTAGACATTTCCAACAATCTTGCCAGAAAACCTAAAGGCATCTCTCTCTCTCAACATGCTCTGTTATCTGAGCACTATTAAAAGATAAGCAAGAGCAAGAAAAAAAAAGAAAAGAAGAAAAGAAGAAGTCTTGCTGTGGAACAGTCACAGCTGCTGCTGTTTCACCTGGAAGTTTTTCTCTCCACAGAAGCAAATAGATTTGATGAAGGATTTACTACTTGAGTGATTGTCTAGTGAAATCTAATGCTACAGAAAAAACACCGTGCAATTGCTTCCCTTTTGGTAACAAGCCATCAGATGCTTTCAAAAACCCTTTTAAGGGGGAGAATAGAAAAAATGACCTATTTGTGAATCTGTTGTATTTGTTACATGCACTTTCACACCCATCTCTTTAGTCTGAATTATGTTTGAGTGGCTTACATCAGGCTAAAAACCCAAGAAAAAAACAATATCTGCTTTTTCCATTTTATAAGCTCACTGCAGTGACTTTGCAATTGGTAGAGAGTGTGTGTGTGTGTGTGTGTGTGTGTGTGTGTGTGCGCGCTTTTTCTTTTTTCCCCTTAACTTTGTTTTTATTAAATTCGAGATGTTAAGGAAATACAGAAAGACAACATGAGATTGAAATGAAGTGTTGTGCAGTCGGTGGAAGTCATTATTTTATTTATTGTGGTTATGTAAAGATGAATACGGTGTTGAATTTTCTTTCTTTTTTTGTTATTCTTCTTTTTTCTTTTTTCATTCTTTTCTATCCTTATTCTTGGATATGTGTTTTAATTTTTTCTATTATGTTTTTCTTTTTTTTTGTTTTGATGCATTGTTATATTATGTTATCAATAAAGATACTAAAAAAAAACCTTTGTTTTTAATTTAATAACATTTCATTTCCACTGAGTTAGAAATGTAACAACTAAATATTTGTATCTTATCTATTTCTCTTCTCACAATTAACTTAACTTGGTGAGCTCTTCAAGCAAATATAACTTTTTTCATAAGCTTACAGAGTTGAAGAAGAATCATTTGGTTTATCTGTTCTACTTTTCTGTTGCTTAAAGCTACACTGATGGCCAAGAATGGCTTCCTTTCCCTCTAAAGGCTTGCAAAGTGATTGGTTGTCTATTTCCTGTGTTGTTGTTCTTTATTAAATTTCTATTGCACCTTTAATTTCAAGGGCTGCTGGGCGGCCAAAAACGAAAAAGGAAAAACAAAACAATTTTTTTTAAAAAAAATCTTCTGCAGCTAAAAATTTAAAGGTAGCCATCAAATGCCTAGGTCAGAGGTTATCAACCTTTTTGAGTCCATGGCTCCCTTGACCAGCGTTTCCCAACCGGTGTGCCGCGGCACACTAGTGTGCCGCGAGACACCGGCTGATGTGCCACGGAAAAAGGGACCTGCAGCCCAGGGCTGCACAGGACCGTGGCGGCGGCGCTGCTGGAGCCCGGCGGCGAAGCGGAAGCCAGGGCGGCGCTGCTCCCTTGGCTGCTGCAGCAGCAGCAGCAGCAGCAGCAACAGCAACAGCAGCCTCGCGCGAGAATCCCGACCGGAAGCCTCACGCGCGCCGCGCTACAGCTGATCCCAGAGGTAACTCTGGGTCAGGAGACCCGGCGCAGCCGGGTGGGGGAGGAGCGGTGTGCCGCGAGATTTTTTCATTGATTCAAGTGTGCCGTTGCCTAGATTAGGTTGGGAAACACTGCCCTTGACCAACGATATGCTTTCTGCGGCAGCACTGTGGGGCTCAGGAGTCCAGTTAGGTCATCCCTTGCCGCAGCTGCTGCCCCCCTCCCCTAAAGAGGTGCCTCCTCACACTGCCCCACAGGGGCCTGGGAAACACTCCCTGGCCAGCCCCAGAGGCACCATCCCCCTGGGGAGGTGGTAGCTAGGGCTGCTGCAAGAAATAGCTGTGCAAGCCTTTGGGAGGCAGAGACGCAAGGGGGCATCAGAGGAGGGAGGGAAGGGAAAGGGGACAGAGGCCAGTGTTGCCCACGGCACCCCTGACTATCATTCAAGGCACCCCAGGGTGTCACGGCACACTGCTTGAAAACCACTGGCCTATGTGAATAGGGATGTTTTAAAATTCAGTCTGAATGTTAATAATGAAAACAAAATAAAAAATAGAAAAATTCCTTCCAGTAGCACCTTAGAGACCAACTAAGTTTGTTCTTGGTATGAGCTTTCGTGTGCATGCACACGTCTTCAGATACACTGAAACAGAAGTCACCAGACCCTTATATATAGTGAGAGGGTGGGAGGGGTATTACTCAGAAGGGTGGTGGGAATGGGTGATAGGCTGATAGCTGTGGTGAACCTGTTGACGACTGTTAATGACTGCAATTAGTCTTACAGGAAAAAGCAAGGGGTGAGAAGGTTAAAAATAGCTTTGTCATGTATAATGAGATAATAATCCAATGTCTTTGTTCAGACCAGGTCTCTCTATGGTTTTAAGTTTGGTAATGAGTTGCAATTCAGCAACTTCTCTTTCCAGTCTATTTCTGAAATTCCTTTGCAATAAGACAGCTACTCTGAGATCTTGTATAGAATGTCCTGGGAGATTGAAGTGTTCTCCTACTGGTTTCTCTGTCTTGTGATTCCTGATGTCAGATTTGTGTCCATTTAACTATTAATAATGAGGCAGACAGAAGCACATTATCTTCTTGTTTCCTTAAAAATGCAACCCTATGCATATGCAAGATGATTAATGCTTAGAATTCAATGGGATTTACTGCCAGGTAATGATGTATGTCTACTCTCTTGTCTACACAGAAATGCATCCCTCTAAATTCAGTACGGTTTACTTCCAGGTAAGAGGGGCTAGAATTGCAGCCTAACCTCTTCGCTACATTAGGTTAGAATGCGGCAGAAACTTACCTGGGAGTACACCCAGTTGAACTTAATGGACATTACTTCTGAGTAGACACAGATAGGTCTGTACCATTAGCTCCCCCCCTTCCCTTTTAGTTAAGGTCATTACTTCACATGTCTTCTGCTCATTTGAATATTTGTTCACAGAAATAATTTTCGCAATATTGGCAATTCATATAAACATTTGCTGAGTGTGCACATACCCCATTTGTAACACAGACATCTACTTTCTAATAAGCAACACAAGACATAATTGATGTTTGTCATGATTATTGAGCGAAGCTATGTGAACATTGCAACCAAATTGCAAAGTCTTATGTTCGTTCTCCAGTGAAAATAAAATATCATTGTAGAGCATGTGCTTGAACCATGAAATTAACAAGTTGTTTTTAATTGACCTGCTTCGTCTGCAAGCAAATAATTTGTTTACTAATCTGGCTTTTTAACTCTCATTTTGTTTGGTTCTTACACATTAAAATGCATCACACATAGATTTTTATTTCAATAATGGCTTTTATAGAGTTGATATATATGTGGTGTTCTACACGGTTTTTAAAAACACTCTATGCAAAAAGTAAAGAGAGCCATCTTTTCCCATAATGAAAATTCCAAAATCCCCACCAGGGCCAACCAAAATATCACAAAATAATGTGCATGTTTTCATGTTCTCCAGAACTCTTCCCTCAGGTAGAATAAAAATCTTGGCTTGTGGTGACAAGGCGATGAGGTCATCCACGCTTACATTTTGCCCCCCTCTTTCCAGACAGGTCCGTCCTTTAACGCTCCATGTCCAAGTGTGTTGGGTTGGTTGTTTTCCCCCAAGCTTTCCTCATGAAAATCTTCTCTTTAAAGCAGAATCGGCATAAACGTCTATTTGGGTTTTCTGTCAATTGGCATTTGCTCCAACTGAGCTTTAAAGAGTGGGTTTTTGCGGGAAAAGCTCTGGAGCAAAAAAAGAAAGAAAGTTGGGGGTGCTGGGACACAGAGCTTTAAATTGGTTTATGCTTGGAAAGAGCAGAGGAAAAATAAGTGTGGATAAGCCCCATTAGTATGTATCTGGTAAGAGCCTTAAGGCAAAGGTGACAGCAGACATTCAAATGAGGCTCTTGGGTGCTGTGCACAGATCCTCCAAATGTCTCTATTTTCCAGGGACATTCCCAGACTTACGGAAGCCGTCCAGTTTCTGATTTGATCACAGAATGTCCTGCTTTTCCTTAGGACAGTGATGGCTAACCTTGACACTCCAGATGTTTTGGGACTACAACTCCCATCATCCCTGACCACTGGTCCTGTTAGCTAGGGATAATGGGAGTTGTAGTTCCAAAACATCTGGAGTGTCAAGGTTAGCCATCACTGCCTTAGGATGTCCCTATATTCATCAGAGAAATGTTGAAAGGTATGGAGTTATGCGACCCCCAAGGACATAAGTAACTATGCAACTTTTAGAAGACATCTGAAGGCTGTATAGGGAAGTTTTACTGAATGTTTAATGTTTTATTAGGTTTTTCAATGTTTTGAGGCAACCCAGTCAGATGGGTGGGGTATAGATAATAAAATTATCATCACCATCATAATCATTGAATAAAGGGACCCCTGACCATTAGGTCCAGTCGTGACCGACTCTGGGGTTGCGGCGCTCATCTCGCATTATTGGCCGAGGGAGCCGGCGTACAGCTTCCGAGTCATGTGGCCAGCATGACTAAGCCGCTTCTGGCGAACCAGAGCAGCGCACAGAAACGCCGTTTACCTTCCCGCTGCAGGAAGGTATTTACCTATTTATCTACTTGCACTTTGACGTGCTTTCAAACTGCTAGGTTGGCAGGAGCAGGGACCGAGCAACGGGAGCTCACCCTGTCGCGGGGATTCGAACCACCGACCTTCTGATCAGCAAGCCCTAGGCTCTGTGGTTTAACCCACAGCGCCACCTGCGTCCCATTGAATAGGATGTCCCTATTTTCGTCAGATAAATGTTGGAAGGTATGTGTGCAGATATCCGGTTGCACCAAGGACTACATAGGGAGGGACAAACATAACAAATGGCTATTTCTACGCCTTCTTTATTTAGCAAATGATGGAACCTATGAATGGCCTATTTCTTTTGGAGGTGGTAAATCTGTGTCTTGGCCACTTCTGATTGCAGGTGTGAAGTGATGCTGCCCAGATATATCTTCACTGCCTCTGTGTGAAATAGACCTATACAAATAAGATCCAATGTATATGCTGAATTCACATAGACTCAGATCATTACTGAATGGGAGCGGAATGTTTCAAAAATTGGATTTTGTGATGGCATTTTTGTCTACATGTTCTAGCACAGGATAAGGCTGCAACTCACTTAAATGGAAACTATGCCAGAAAACTGTAATGGGACTCAGACTGGAGTAATTCTTAACTACGTGTGGGATGCGATTTGTCATTCAGCAGCATCCTAGTACATCATTTAAAAATTCTGCAGACTCCCAACGGATGTTTCAATGCTTTTCTTTATTTTGCTTTGCTTTGTTTTCATCATTTGCTTCTCCCCTCCTTGTATTGAATGTGTTGTGTTGTGTTGAATGACTGAAAATAGTTACCGTAGTTGCATGGTGAATATGAGTGACTGGATTTTGTATCAACATCTTTTAGTATATCTTGTATGTTCAAATTATGCATTACACCAACTAAACATTCAATATAGCTGGTACCTTTGCTAGTGCATATTTAACAACAACAGCAGCAGCAGCAGCAACAACATATTATGTTATTGTTTTGTTATTTTGTTTTGTTTAGTTTCCCCAGACACTCTGGGTGGCTTCCAGCACATATAAAAACATAATAACACGTCAAACATTAAAAACTTCCCAATACAGGGCTGCCTTCAGATGTCTTCTAAAGGTTGTATAGTTCCTTATTTCCTTGACATCTTATTCCACAGGGTGAGTGTCACTGCCGAGAAGGCCCTCTTGCCCGGTTCCCTGTAACTGCAACTGCATTTGACAGCCTGAAAATTATACTAGAAATGATATGTAGCACAATAGCATGTATCACTTTGTTCTATTTATGATTTCTTTGAGTGTCAAATAGTTCAAAAAAAAAATCCTTTTTGATAGCATCTGTCAGCCAGGTTCAATGGAAATGTGTTAAGATTCTTCAGGCTTGGCTACGTAAATCACAGGCTATGTTGTCCTGGACTATCTATTATTTTCAACTTTGACTTCGCATTCTTTGACTGAGCATTTTGCACCTGATACTCTGTTTTACACTTAACACTTTGCTAAGCCAGAGCAACTCTTTGAACATTGGTATGGATGGATCTATAACAGTGGGACCTCGACTTACGACGATAATGCGTTCCGACGCGATCTTCGGTAGTCGAAAACACTCGTAAGTCGAGTCCCCATAGGGATGCATTGAGCAGAAAAACTTCGTAAGTCGAAGAAACCTGCATCAAATCTTCGTAAGTCAAAGAAACCCTATCGAAAGCGGCCGCGACTTCCTTTCGGAAGTCGGAAAATTCGGTTGCGGCGGCCATTTTTTTTCTTCCGGAAGTCATTCGGAAGTTGAAAAACACGTAAGTCGGGTCACTCGTAAGTCGAGGTCTCACTGTGTATTGCATCTTTCATACCTTAGCAGCGAAACAGCACAATGTATCCAAATACCCCAGCATGAGTAGAAAGCCCTTGCGTGAAGCAGCTCTTTCAGATTAGCAAGAATAATATAGGTATGTAGAGCTAGCTCTATTGCCCTTTGAATCCCTGATGTCGTTCAATTCATATGAGATGTTTAATAGGTTTGAAAACTTATTTCTTCCAAAGCAAGAACAACTAGCTAGAAGTACAAGTTCTTTTGATGGCTCTCTGGAAAAAAAAAACCCACCCCACCCCCCGCTTTCAAACAAATTTGAGTATTTTTTAAAAAATGTTCTAATAGAGGCAAATAATTGATTTTTATATTTTGTCTGCGTTGCAGGTTTTCCAGATTTATTTTCTACTGGGCCATGTTTTGTGTGAACAATGCTGCAACTGAGTACGACTAACCTTTTCCCTAAGAAAATGAGAAAAACGAGATGTTTTACATTTCTGAAACAGGGCTACTAATGCATGAAAAATGACTCCAGAGATTTTTCACAGAGACAATTTAAGAACAATTGTGTGTGTAGGTAAGGTGTTAGCATCTTGCATATGTAACTTCCATTATTCAAATTTATAAAAGGAAATTTTGCCGTATAGCTTTGTGAATACATTATCCATATTTTCTAAAACAAAAATACCTAGGGTTTAACTTGGAAAGCCAACAAGAAAAATAAACCAACAACGTATCTTGCTGCAGTTTTCACAGCAGAGAGAAGGAAGCAGTGTGGATCCCCAAGGATATGTATTGGGAACGATCTCAGCAGCCAGTTCTGCAGATGATACCAACTTGTTCAGGGTGGTAATATTCAAAGCAGACTGTAGAGAACACCAGAAGGCTTTCTTTGACCTAGGTGGGGAGGTCTGTTGGTGAGCATTACCCAATATAGCTAAATGGAACCTCCAGATTCAAAGGCAGTATATCTCAGAATACCATTTGCCGGCCACTGTGGAAAACAGGATGGTGTACAGATAAGACCCTTGAATCCGATTCAGCAGGGCTCTTACGTTTTCAGGCCAACACAATATAAAGTAATATGACAAATTTTCAAAAACTTTTCTGAAAAGGAAGTTGAGATCCTACCTGCCCGCAGACTGTCTCACCAGAGTGGTGCATGCTCTGGTTATCTCCCGCTTGGACTACTGCAATGCGCTCTACGTGGGGCTAACTTTGAAGGTGACCCGGAAACTGCAATTAATCCAGAATGCGGCAGCTAGACTGGTGACTGGGAGTGGCCGCTGGGACCACATAACACCGGTCCTGAGAGATCTACATTGGCTCCCAGTACATTTCCGAGCACAATTCAAAGTGTTGGTGCTGACCTTTAAAGCCTTAAACGGCCTCGGTCCTGTATACCTGAAGGATCGTCTCCACCCCCACCGTTCAGCCCGGACACTGAGATCCAGCGCCGAGGGCCTTCTGGCGGTTCCCTCACTGCGAGAAGCAAAGCTACAGGGAACCAGGCAGAGGGCCTTCTCGGTAGTGGCGCCCGCCCTGTGGAACGCCCTCCCACCAGAGGTTAAAAGGATCAACAATTACATGACATTTAGAAAACACCTGAAGGCAGCCCTGTTTAGGGAAGTTTTTCATCTGTGACGTGTTAATGTATTTTAATGTTTGCTGGAAGCCGCCCAGAGTGGCTGGGGAGACCCAGCCAGATGGGCAGGGTACAAATAAATTATTATTATTATTATTATTATTATTATTATTATTATTAAGTTAGCCTTATGCAGCAGAATCTGGCTAACGGTTGCATGCTTCAAATTTTGCATGACTTGGTGATAGCTGAAATTACTAACCGCACCACAATTTCATTATCAGAGCCTGGTGTTCTCAGCATACACATTACGGGAACTTTTGGCAATCTTTCCGAAAAGACTAATCACCATTTCCAATTACTGAATGATGTTTATTCACATGCGTACCAATATTATCGCCAGGAAAAAACCTGAGTAAGGCATTGGAAATCGTGCTTGTGGAACATATGAGGGTGACATCCCAATATACTTTAAAAGCAAAATGCCTGCAGATGAGGAATAAGGAGTTAAGGGGGGGGAGGGGAACCTACAAGGAAAAAATGATTATTGGCAAGGAATATGGAGGAAGAGAGTGAACTGGCATTGTGTAAAAGCTCTAGAGCAGGCATGTCCAACAGGTAGATCGTGATCTACCGGTAGATCACTGGACGTCTTTGGTAGATCACCGGTAGATCAGTGGCTCCCCCCAAAGAAGCTAAAAAACTTTGGCTCCCCTAAAAAAACTCAACATCTTTGCCCTGCACCCCTAAAATGACCTGAACCACCAAAAACAGGGCTTTCCTTCCTAAAAAAAGCTCAGCGTCGCCTTCCTCCTCCCTAAACCCTAAAGAAGCTCAACAACTTTTACGTGAACCCCCCAAAACAGGGCTTCCCTTCCTAAAAAAAGCTCAACTTTGACCTGAACCCCCAGATCACTGCCAACTTTGACCTGAACCCCCAGATCACTGCAGTTTTTAACTCTGTGAGTAGATCACAGTCTCTTGGAAGTTGGCCACCCCTGCTCTAGAGTGTGCCAGGCATAGGAGGAAGCAAAGGAGATTAAGTGGAGTCATTTAAGAGAACAGGACATAACAAAGAGATTAAGAGAGCAGTTTGTGACAAAAAGTCAAAACTTTTAGATAAATGGTTTTGTCTCTTTGTACATTTAGTCAGGGATGCCCAGGATTTGGTTCATGATGTGTTTTTTAATCACTTGGGACAGTTCTGTTAAATTCAAGAAATATGAAAACTTGTCCAGAAAGTCTAACACAGTCATATTTCTTTTCAGAAGAGAAAACACTTAAAAATCATGATGGGATTAGTTTGAAGTTGGAAGGGACAGTCAGGAGTCTCAAATATCTTCAGGAAGCTTGGATATTATCAAAGGCTGTGTACACATTATGCAGGGACGCGGTTGGCACTGTGGTCTAAACCACTGAGCCTCTTGGTCTTGCCAATCAGAAGGTAGGCGGTTTCAATCCCCGCGATGGAGTGAGCTCCCGTTGCTCTGTCCCAGCTCCTGCCAACCTAGCAGTTCAAAAGCACACCAGTGCAAGTAGATAAATAGGTACCACTGCGACGGGATGGTAAACGGCATTTCTGTGCACTCTGGTTTCCGTCACGGTGTTCCGTTGTGCCAGAAGCAGTTTAGTCATGCTGGCCACATAACCTAGAAAGCTATCTGTGGACAAACGCCGGCTCCCTCGACCTGAAAGCAGAGATGAGCAGCGCAATCCCATAGTCGTCTTTCTCTGGATGTAATCGTCCAGGGGTCCTTTTCCTTTTTTAAAAAAACACAGTATACATTTGAAGCACATGGCTTAGTCCAAAGAATCCTGGAAACTGTGGTTTACACCTCACAGAGCTATAATTGGCAGCAACTTAAACTACAGTTCCCATGATTTTTTTTTTGAGTGGGCACCATGTGTTTTAAGTATGTACAGAGCCTTAAACTACTATGATAGAAGCAGATTAATGTTTGTTCCGATTCAGCGGTAAAGACTTGGTTTTCATGGGCAGGGATAGGCAACCTAAGGCCCATGGGCCGGATGCGGCCCAATTGCCTTCTCAATCCGGCCCACGGATGGTCCAGGAATCAGCGTGTTTTGACATGAGCAGAATGTGTGCTTTTATTTAAAATGCATCTCTGGGTTATTTGTGGGGCATAGGAATTCGTTCATTTTTTCCCTTCAAAATACAGTCCGGCCCACCACATGGTCTGAGGGACGGTGGACCGGCCCACGGCTGAAAAAGGTTGCTGACCCCTGTTCATGGGGAAAGCACTGGACAAAAAACACACACTCCAACATGGCACTTGAAAGCACAGACCTTTTGCCTCCGGCTTTCTAGGCACCGATAAGTGTGGCTCCTCCTAGACAGGAAGGAGGATAAGACTTCCTGCCTCACTGGAGCTTTGCTTGCGAAACAGGTTCTATCTGAGCTCTGCTGTGTTTGGTACTTCCAGGTTTGCTCTTCTGGTTTGCCCTCTTCTTCTGATTTCTGTTTGGTCTTCACCCGCTCCAGACTTCAGCTCAGAGCACAGCCATGGCGAAAAGGTACAAACAAGCCGAAGAAAGAGCAAGGAAATGAGGAAAGGCAAAAAGCTTCTTGTAAAAGGTGGAAACTTTACCAAAATGAGAAAAAACTATAAGAGGAGCACAACTCTGTAAAAAGCACAATAATTTGAGGATTATATTGCTTAAAACAAACAGTGCACATTTCTTCAAATGCATTCGAAGCAAGAAACTGGCCAGAGAGGCAATTCTAGTGCTGGATGACAAACCTGAGAAAGAATGACTGGGAAATTATAGTGAGTCTGCAGAGAAGCTAAATTAATCCCTTGCATCTGTCATCGCTGAAAAGGCTGCTGGAAAGGCTACCATGATGGGCCAAGCAATTTTGTACTCCAGTTATGTTGGGTCTGAAGATGCACTACCACTACTTGAGTGGAAAGGCTGCCGTATGTGATACGCAGCCGGGAGGAAAGAGGAAACAAGTTGTTTGGGAAATCCGAAAATGGAAGAAAAGCACTTAAAATTGCCAACTGTGGTAGAGGTGATGATGATGCCGATCTATCACACAAAGAAGGAACTAATATGTGGAGACTGAGCTGGAGGCATGTCTGTCAAAGAGACAAAGAGAACCAGGCAGAGGCAGCAGCCACCGTCAAGAGAACTCCATGATCTGTTTTGCCGAAGCCCCTAGGAGTTGGCTCCTATGTTTGGAAGAATCAGGGCACAGGGTAAGAAGTTACAAAGGTGTCTTGAATTTTGTATTCTCTGTCCAGAATTTGGAGAATTCTCTGGACCGTTATTCTCACTGTGGTTTGAATAAGAACTGAATAATTTCCATGCACTGCCATCTTCTTTTGACCTGGAGAACCAGTGTGAACTAGCCATGCCCCCATGTAAGGTAACAATACCACGCAGGTGGCTGTCAGGGATCTGCATCCCCCTTCCAGTCCGGCTCTGAGTGGCTACAGAGACCAGCCACCCATTCTAACGATGGACTCATCAGGAAGTGGGAGCAGCTCTTCTTCGGAAGGGAAGGGGGTGCCAGGGATTGAGGGATGCAGCGAGAGACCTGGCAACTCCCAGGGAGTACGTCCGGGGGAGAGATTAAGAAGGAGGAAAAGACGCTTTCGCTTCCCGAGGTGGTTTTGCTGGCGGGAAAATCGTCGTACGCCACTTCCGGATTCTGCCAGTGACTGAGCAGACATGATTAGATTAAGCTCTGCACTGTATATAATGAGCACAGATAAAAACTACTAAAAAGGCAATGACTCGACCTCCTTATTGAAACGACCGGAGGAGGGGGGAGGCCGTGACAGTGGCGCTGTGATCTAAACCACTGTGCCACTTATGCAAACCAGCCTGGCTGGCCGAGCAAAGCGCAAATCTGTTAACATGACAAAAGGGGTTGGTGGGCCACCAGAGAGGGATCCTTTGGCCTGGGGAGACAGATGGTGTCAGGGTAACTGGGTGTGAGGTGCCACAAAAAGGGAGTCTTTTAGCAAGGTGTTACGGGGAGAAGAAATACTAGGATCCATCTTGGGCAGGCTGGCTGCAGACTGGCTGGGAAAGATGCCTTGGACTCTAGGGCTGCACTGCTGTGGCTTACAAGCCCCTCTTGGAAGATCTGGACTCCCTGCATGCAGGCTGAAGGTGTAAATAGGTGAATAAACCACATTTCTTAAAGCTACTACAGTCTCTGTCGTGTCTCAGTTCTCCAAAGGAACACAGACCCTGGGTGAGTGCCTGGATCCCTCTGGGATCTTACTATCACTCGGCAGAGGGTGGGGGTGGCACCCAACTTTTGCAACAATGTTTACGCTCCTGGCACTGGAGTGGAAGATTCGGGACAAAAGCTAAGGCCACAACTGGAGGAAGTAGATGAAGATCACAGTTACCAAGCAGAAGCAGCATTGCCAATGAAAAGAATCCTGCTCCCTAGGTTGGGAACCCCAGAGGTGCAATGAGTGTGCACACTCTCTTCTTCAGCTTTTCAGAGGTGCCGTTCTTACATCTCTTGTGGAAACCCAGAACAAACACCTTCCTCCCTACTTTGGCATAACAGGCTTGACAGCCTTGGTCCTTGGCTGCATTCCAAGAGCAATTTCCTTGTTTAAAGCCACCAACTTGTAGAGCAAGTGTTTTCCTTTCCTCTCTTTCAGTTCATTTTTCATTTCTTGATCCCCGGGTGGCCTGGCTGGCTTGTTGTCCCCACCTTCTGCAGCTTGTGGAAGGCTTGTGCAGATGTGCTGTCCAAAGTTCAGGATGAAACTGTAGTCAAAGAGAAAAGGCAGAACCAAGAAGCACGGCAAGAGGCAAAGCTGAAACACAAGTTGCAGAGTCAAGAAATGGCCTAACTGCAAAAAGAGTTACCAAGAACAACACCTCTGTCTGGGGAGCTTTACACCTTGTGAGGATTGGAATTCACACAATGGTGGCACCAGGTCCTGGAGGGGACAAGCAACTGGGGAAGGTGTTGGCTTTTGTGCCCAAATTGCGGACTTCCTGGAAGTTTTTGGGCTTTCCGTTGTCTGCACCCTACTGTAGGCAGGATGCTGGATTCATCCTTAGCCTGGTTCTGCATGGTGTCAGGAAGTTGAATGCTACTGAAGAATCACATCCATCTATCCATCATGTGATTTACCATCCTAGTCCACATAGTGACCAGAAGCAGCTATTTACAGAAAAACTGAATTAAGTGGAAATTTGACTCCAGGCCTCAAGTGCATAATAAGTCTGTAAATAGCGTCTGTATTTTTAGAACTGCACATTAAATATTTTAAGCCCTTTAAATATTTATAGGCACGGCTGTTGTATTACTATGTGCCTAGTGATGCAGCAAATTAGTTTTGACCTTTGTTGTTTACAACACAGTGATGCTGATTGGTATTACCATTTGTTACAAACCCGTTTTAGAAATAGGACATAACAGCACTCCTTGGGTGATCAAAGATCAGCTTGAAGAACTCCCACTCCCAATGGTTGATCATATGAGTGAACAATATTGCTAATGTTCTCCTTTCAAGATGAATCTGTAGGCCACCACATGGACAAACTGGGGAAGAATTGTGAGGATGCTAAGTGCACTAGGGGGCAATTTATTTTGATAAGATAGGTCCAAATAGGCCAAAGGAGAGGAAAGTTATGGGATTTATCATATACTTGAAATGAGGTCAAGAAGAAGAAGAAGAAGAATGGTCTTTCCTGCCTAATGAAACAAGAAGCAGTGGATTTTAGAATTACCGGTAGGTTGAAATTTTGGATAAACTTTAATGCCTTTGAGTTGGATCCTAACTTTTCTTCCCTGAATGGGAATTTGTATTCTTGGAACATGACCATCCCACGTCATACTTACCTCTGAAGCATCCTGTGCCATTAATAATATGACCTTGGGGATCTTTAAGGAATAGTGTAATGTTTAGTGGCTCCAAGTTCTAGTTTCAGAAAGCAAAATGCTAATAGGTCCATAATCCTAGCAGCTACCTTGTCAGCTTACGGGGAGTGGCCCATTAGGCTCTCCTAGGCCTCTGCTGCTGTCAAGGAGCAAAATACATTGTTCACCAGGCCCAATTCTACTGCTGCTCTTCCAACAGTCACCTCTATGACTGACTGAGGGCAGGAAGGAGAGAGCACAAAGTACTCTCCTCTCCACATATCATTCTGATGGGCATTTTGCTAGTTTTTAATAAAGGCGGTCTGATGGCAGTTGCTATTTGGGAAATATAGCCGATATTGAGGAATGAAAATAGAATGCTTCAGGTTGAAGATAGCATGCTTTCTTCATAAATCAATATCTTGAGTTCTTTTGCTATTACTAAAATGAAGCTCCAGAGAATACTGTTCATTTTATCACTATGAGAGAGTTATGGCCAGACTGTTTGTTACAGCAAATGAAACATAAGTATAGGTCATAACATATGATCGGTCCAAATGCCATGGAAAACATGTAGCTATGAGATTTTAAAATAGAACCTTCAACATCTTTAACCTCTTGGCTAGGATTTTCTTTTCTAGAAATATTTGTGGCCAACAGATGAAACTCCCCTCTCCCAGTCTGATTTCAAATGTCGCACAGACAGCTTGATTAAAACAAAGTTATTGGATTGAAGTTAATAATAATAATAATAATAATAATAATTTTATTATTTATACCCCACCCATCAGGGTTTCCCCTCATACTTGGATTTAACAAAACTTTAAGATGAGAGTTAAGGGCACTTACAAATTCACTCATGCAGCAAAAAGCATGTAACTTGCAAGTTAAGGCACCCATCTTAACTCTCAACACAATGGAAACAGTAAGCATAATT
This sequence comes from Darevskia nairensis, assembly GCA_034642065.1. NCBI lineage: Eukaryota > Metazoa > Chordata > Lepidosauria > Squamata > Lacertidae > Darevskia > Darevskia nairensis. Next base: position 119,829 of record JAWWNI010001306.1, on the reverse strand, counting down.
TAGACAAAAGGCACCTATATTTGCCATATTTCAAACAGTGAAAATCTGAACAGAAAAGGTGTTGAGCTTTTTTGGCAAAAATTGCAAAAAAAGAGAAGAAGCCGTTTTTGAGCTTTTTTCTGGAAAATCGGCAAAGATGGCACTGCCGACACGGGCTGTCATACGTCTGGATTTTCATGGACATTTGAACGATTTCCACCCAGACACTGCTGTCAACTGCAGTATTCCAGATAGGTTCGAGAAATTCTGGATGTACGGCAACCCTATTTTTTTTTCTTGGTCTTTCATTTCTCTTTTTATATCTAGTATTCATGGCAAAATTTTCCAGTACATTATTCAACATTTAAAGCGTGGATCTTGAAATAGCTTTTGCATTAAAAAAAATGGTTGCAAGCAATGGGACCTTTGTAACTCCATACAAACTACTATAACTCAGTGATTTTTTTTTTTTTTGCCCCATCAGATGTTTCTGAAAATTGGTCAGATTATGAAGTAGAGAATTCATGACAAATTTAATAACAACAGGGCAGATCTTCTTGATTTCATGATGAATAGAATTTTTACCACTGGCCAGAGGTTGCAACAAATAAAAAAGCCTATCAAGATTTTCTTTTTTCTAGGTCTTCTGCTGAGAAATAGGTATTACAGAACGTCCTGTCCTAAGGAGATATGTTCTCCTCCTGATTCTGTCCTTTTCCTTCTGTCAAGCACTTGACTTTCTCATAAATCTGACAGTTGCTTTGTCTTGTTTCTGTTCTCCCTGCTTGCTTGTAATGCAAAGTAAACATAATAAAGAAGAAGAGGGTTTTGAGATATTAGAGCAGGAGTACATACCACAGTCATAACTCCAGCTTGCTGTGCAAAGCATTCAGATGCAAGAGCTCCACAGCACAAAATATGGATCTTTGCCTTCTGCTTGTCACCTAATTAGGTACGATCTGTCCAGCTAGAATCTCATTATCCAAAGACACAACGGAGCTTTCAATCAGTTGAAGAAAGAAAATGGAAACTTTGGCTTTTAACTGCTTCCATGAACTTATTGAGTAGCTCAGCTGGTACAGCATGAGACTCTTAATCTCTGGGTTGTGAGTTTGAGCCCCACATTGGGCAAAATATTCCTGCATTGCAGGGGGTTGGACTAGATGACCCCCAGGGTCCCTTTGAACTCTACAATCCTATGATTCTAAGTTTAAAGACAACTGCATATGAACACACACAACATGAAGGAGCCTTTCTTAGGATCCTGAAGGAATTGAATTGTAACTGTTGGCATTCTTCTTTTTTTTTAAATAATATTTATGGAATTTTCCAAATTTTTAAAAGGCTTACATCATCTTGTTTAAGCTTTCTTGGGCCCCTCCTCTCTCACTCAGAGGGGCCCATTTACATCAATTCATCCCCCCCTCTCACAGAGGAATACAGTTCATTATTTCGCTTAACCTTACAACATTTATAATCTTGCCTATTTCTTGTCCCATTCCCCTGGGTCAAGTATCTAATTCCTTAATATTGATTTGGACTTCCCCGTCTCCCTTACATTGGTTGCATCATTAATTCTTGTTTCTCAGGCTTCTTCATCATCAATTAAAACATAATTATTTATCTAATATCTTTAAATCTAATTTTATATTCATTAAAATCATCTTATCTCATATCAACTTCTGTTGGCATTCTATTTGTAACTGTTGGCATTCTATTTGTGTATCATAAGTTGATTAAATTTGATATGGCCCACTAAGGGGCCAGATAAAGCTGTTTGGAGGCCTAGAGGCAATCTGTGAGCTACTGTTCCTGACAACTGCTCAACTGAAATTTGAAACAGCAAACAAACAACACATCTTCAGACTAACCCGGCTACCAGCAATTATACTTTTATGTCCGAGACTTGCCACTTGAATAGATGCGAATCCAGAAGGATGACCTACATTAAAAACAAACAAACCAGGAATACTGCAATCTCCACAAAATATTTTCCCCACAGAAGGCTCTCAAGTTTGGCTAGAATCTACAACACAGCATAATGGTAAATCTAGCCTGCAGAAGAAGGGTGTTGAAGGTTGTCTGTCTCCCACTGTACAGTGAAAGCAAGAAAGCCAGTGTGAGTCCAATGCACACAGAAGGGAACTTAGGAATTACATTCCTATATACGCTTCCCTAGGAATAAGTCCTACTGAACTCAGCGGGGCAAACTTCTAGGTTAAGTGTGTATAGGATTGTATTCGAAACCATGTCCTATAAGGAGCAGTTGAAAGAGCTGGATGTGTTTAGCCTGGAGAACGAAAAAATAAGGGGAGACATGATAACGCTCTTAAAATATTTGAAAGCTGTCATGCAGAAGATGGAACGGACTTGTTCTTTGTTTTTTTTCAGAACTACAACTGATGGGTAAACTGCCACAAATGCATAGAAGTTGTAGAGATACAGGTTTCAGCTAAATCTTTTTTTAAAAATTGTTTTTTTATTGAACATTTATAAAGAAAAAGAAAAGAGATGGGAAAGGAGGGGAAAGAACTCCCCCTTAGCTCCTATTAACTGTACAATAAACACCACCATATCCATCTTAATTTACACATACAAATGAATATGTGCCATCCAAATGTCCGAATAGGGATCTAAACAAAATCAATGTTTATAAAAGTATGTTCTAATGTAGCAAGGACATTGTCTTCATTGCACAATAGAGGGTGAATATTTATGCTTCCAGGCTCAAAGTGTATATGTCTCTTAGCAACCATTAAGGCTCATAAAGTCAATTTTTGTTGTCCTGTATTTAGTCGTTATATGACAGGGATATAATTCAAAAGTACATGGACAGCCACAAATATCAAGGTTTTTGCCAATACAAAATTAATATGGACAACAAAAGGCGATATCACTGGAAAACCCACATCATGTGCCTCAATGAGCCACTTCCAGCATTACATCTCCAGAATCTATCTAAATTAAACAATGCCATCATAAAGAGATGTGGAGTCCAGTACACCCAAAGCAACAATTTTTGCTCAACAAATTTTAAATCTAGAAAAACGTTCCATATAGATCCTACAACCACTTCCCATTTTTTAAGGCTGATTAGTACATTCTAACTCCCTATTCCACTCTTCCCTAAGGTGATATGCTTTACGGGCTTCCCATAAGCCTTTAGAAACAATAGTGATGGATTTAGTTTTCTGCAAGGATACAGCTATCCCAGCAATTCAGGGAACGCTGAAGCACTCGGCTAAACCTCCTGCTGTAGTTGCAAGATTCCTGCACTGAACAGGGAGCCGGACTAGCTCCAGGGATCATCTCAACTCTAAAAGTATTAAATTATAATAAATACTTTAGAGTATTTGGTAGCCCACCCTTCAGCCAAAAATGCTCCAAGTGTGGTGGCCTACATACAGTTAGAACAAGACAGTCCCTGCCTGCAGGCTTACAATCTAAAAAACCACAACACACAAGGAAAATGGGACAGGGAGAGAAGGGGTGGGGGTGGGGTGGGATTAAACTCAAGCACCAATTATTAAAAGTGATTCTACAGGATTTTTAAAAAGGAGTTTTCTTATAATAATAAAAAGGGGCTGGGGAGAACACAATACAATGGAAAGAGAAAAAACTGGGGAAACCCTAGAGCATAGCATGTGATTCTCACACTTATGATCCTGTGATTGTACTGTTAATCTGAGAGCTGAGTATTCAAGACCCACTTCTACTTCTATAGATTCATTTAAAAATAATAATTTATATTACATTTTCTATTTCACAATTTCAAATAAACATTTTACAAACTTTAAAACATCCAGTGACTTCCCTTCTTCTTTCCATGGTTCATTTTGCAATTCTTACATCCCTGCATATTTTACAATAACCATTCCAATCAGTTTTCCGCTATTACATCCAAAAATTATTTACTCTGCTTATTTTACCTTAATGCTGCCAGTGTTTTCAGCTGTACACAGTTATTTTCCATATATTCAATAAACATTTCCCGATCTTCTTTAAACGTATGTTCTTCTTGCTCTCCGATTCTGTATGTTAAATCTGCAAGTTGTGCATATCCTGTCAACTTAAGTTGCCAATCCTCATTAGTTGGGACCTTGCTCACTTTCCAACTTCTACAGATTCATTTTATGGTTTAGGCAACTGCTTTCGCCCTCGCTCTCTCTTCCCTCCATATTTTGGTATGAAAGCTACACAAAAGCTGTGATGTGCTTTATGATTTAAGCAGTCCATCTAGCTATTGGCCCCTGGCAAAATATAGTGCCAGACTCTCTTATTTTTGGCCGCTGCAGTTTCATCTTCCTTGTCTTTAGCTGAGAATAAAACAAACTTTACAGCACACAATCCATGCCCTTCTTTTTAGCAATCCACAATTCGATTCTAAGCCTTTCAAGAATAAATGTTGCAGGCGCCACCTTTCCCTTCTTTGCAAAGTGTCTCCTTTGCCAACTCTGGTGCTAGGAGTCGGCCCCTAGCCAGCTCCGCTGAATACTAACTTCTCCACAGTCTGCAGTATATTTCGCAAACACTGAAGGTTGAAGATGCAGAAATGATGCTTCCGGAATGATAAACATAAGCCCTTTGAGTTCTAAAATACAAAAATCAACCGCCACTCACCGCCACTCTCCTTTTCCTACGTGGAACATACTGGTTTTACTAATGCTATTACTATATGGCATTTGTTTTGGCTTTTTAAAAATACCTGCTCTTAATGCTGGACTATAAAACGCACTTGAGCTGTGGGGAAAATAATAAACAATGCAATAAACCGACAAGCCACCTTTTCCCATGCATCATCTCAGAAAGGGAAACATGCAGTGGCACAGGCCTGCCTGCAGACAAGCGCCTTTGCCAAGGAAACCCTTTTCCTAGCAGAACAGGCAAAATTAACAGCAAACTCAAGAGAATCTAAGGACGAGATGCCTTTTTCTGACTACTTAAATAAATATTACGGTACAACGAACTCACACGCAGGATTTGCGCTATGAGGAACAGAAGTAATTAGATTATAATAGTGGGGTTATGATTTAATAGGTAAAAGATAGGGTGTGGCAGAAGGGGAGAAACAACGACTCCATGGAAAACGGGGAGGCGAGTCAACAAAAATAAGAGAAAAGTCGAAATTGTGGTTTGATTGTGTATGTTGAAAATCTTGGAACTTAATAAAATATAATTTGAAAGCTTTTCCCTAAACCCACATGGGAGTTGTGTGCACTGCTCCCTGCGGTCCTCCAGCGCACTTTGCCCATGCTCAAGAGCCCTCTCCTGTATATTAAAAAAATTCCCACATTCCAAGACTGTTGGAGGGGGGGGTTCCGCCTTGTGCTTTAACTTAAAGCCCCTCCCTGGCTGCTGCTTTCTCCTGAGGGGCAGCAGCTGCCTCCCTTCCCGCCGCTCCTTGGCGATACTTAACCCCCAACTGCTGCAACGTGGGCGCGCGCCACGGCCTGGCATTCGCAGCGCGCGCTAACGGGCAAGCGGTGCTCGTTCGCGCGCGCGCGCGCGCCGCCCATCCCACCCCACCCCGACGGAGAGAGGCAAGATCAGCTTGCCGGAGAGATCCGGGAAGCGCGACCGCGGCACGCGCGCGCGCGCGCGCGTTTCCCTCACCGCCCGCCTCAGCCTCTCCTCCTCCTCCCTCAGGAGCCAACCGCTTCCTTCTGATTGGCCGCCTGGCGTCCCGGCCAGGTGTCGGCCGGCGGGAGGCAGCGCAGCCGCCCGGAGAGGGCGACAAGGGCGGGAACGGGTTGGCCGGGGTCGTTGCCGTTGCCGCCGCCGCTACGACCCGACGCTTTGGCTCCGCCGCGGCCGCCCCGTCCGCGCTCGCTGAGGAGAAGGAGGAGCCCCTGTGTCGGTTGAGCGAGCCGGCGAAGGTGGAAAGCCGTCACTCTCCCGTGACAGCCGCCAGGGCAGCGCCGCTCTCTTCCCCAACGGACGGGTCTCCTCATGGGACGCCCGCCTCGCGCTGAGGAGACTCGCCGCGCCTCATAGTAGCTGGACGCGCCGCCGACGCCTCTGCGGGTCCGGGATATCGGCGCCCAGGCTGAAGAAGGTGGGCTTCCTCCCTCCCTTCTCCTTCTGGCGCCTCAAGGTGGGACCTCTGCATGCGGGGTGGGGTGGGGAAGACGCGGCTTGAAGGACTTGTGGACTCGCCTTTGGCTCTGGGGACGTCGTTGGGGGGGGGGGGGAGTCCTGCCGGAGATGGGGGTCGGGGGTCGGTCGGTGGGCAGAATCGATGGGGGAAGTTGCCCGCCAGCTTCCATTTTGGTGCATCTCTCTCTCTCTCTCTCCCTGGCGTTCTGCGAGGACAGATAATTGTCCACCTCTTTTTTTTTTTTTTTTTTTTTGCCGGTTTCCTTTATCGCAGTGCTTGCTGCTGCTGCAGGGGAAGGGAGAATGTGTCTGGTGCTGCTGCTCCCGAGGCGGTTGCTCGCTTGGACACACGCTGCTGCTATGCCCACATTTCCCAGCTGGGTCATGCGGGGAGGCAGATCCCGGCTGACTTTGACGTTAGGACGGCGCCAGGGTGGCTTAGAGGAAAAACTGGGCTGGGATTCCTTGGGATATATATATTCTTGAAGATCAGCTCCCCCCCCCCCAACCCCCCTTGGCTTCCGGAGTTTGGGCTCCAATGTGGCGTTCGTGCTGCCCCTTAACTGCCTTTGCAGGTAATTCCAACGCTAGGGGCCGAATGGCACTGGCTGGGCATTAAGTGAAGAGACCGTGTTAAGGGAAAGGGGGCAGGCAGAGGAAGATGGAGCAAGCAGGGATGATGAACGAAATTGGAAAGGCTGCTATTGCTTTAAATGATGTGAAGCCCAAAGCTATGCATGTTTAGTGGGATGTAAGTCCCATAAAGATCAACAGGGATTGCTCTCTAGGCTTGTACCCTTCAGCTGAGCCCTCTCTGCTAGCCTAGAAGTCAATATGTTGGTACATTGCTTTGAGTAAGTTATTGTGTTGCTAGCTATTGTAGCTGGGTTTTGGGTTTGTTTGAAAAATAATTTATGATGGCCTTTCTTCTGTGGCGCTGTTGAATCAACCAAATGTGTCTGTGTATATGGGTGTGTGTTACTTGCTCTGTGCCAAAGATAAACTTCTCTTGAGGGCATAGTAGAAGTTGGTTTTATGCCTGTATTTGACGTCATTAAAAAGCTGAATTTGTAATAGTCTGGAAATCACAATTCCATCATACCTGAATTCATCTTTTTTTTTTAATTAAAAATAATATTATGAAAAAAGCCCCGAGCAGTGTCAACAGCTTGAAGCCATTGTCCCTTTCTGCTCATTTCATTTATTTACATTAAAACACTAATTGAATTTATTTAGTTTGGATTGGTGGCCAGCTGCTCAAATAACTTGGCAGATTTATTAAAACATCATTATCTGATCACAGATAATTGCTCCTATTATTTCTTATTAGAAAGCAACACAATGTTTTGCTCTGCAGTAACTTCCAATAGATTTTGGAAACCGTACTGCACAATATTATACATGCAATATTGTGACACGGCATTATTTCTGCTAGTATATACAGCAGCACCTTTCAAAATCACAGGAAGGCGCATGTGTTACTATAACATTAACGTGAGGACAGCACATTGCAATTATGCAAGAAAATGCCATCTGGTCAAAGTTAACTTGTCTTAAGCAAATTAATTAAAATGATCAGTGCCGTTGTGCTGAGCTGTATTTTTAAATTAATGTAACCAAATTGGAACAAAAAATGAAGCAAAATGCTTTAAAATGTGGCTGTGCTGTTAAGTATATCCTAGGGAATACAACCATGCCTAAGGGAATTATATTGATGAATATGCTGCATGTGCATTAAAAAGCTTACATATTTTCCTTTTCCAAATTGGCTGTTGGAGCCAAGGACTCTTTATTTCTACAGAAATAGGGGTGCAAGGCCAAAGCTGAGCCCCTTTAAGTCCATTAATTATGGGGGAGATTTAAGCATGTGCTTAACTTTAACTTACCTTTCAAGGTTTAAAGATGCATAACCTGTCCTGTGTTGGTCAGGCTTCTCATCCCTACTCTTCCTTTGAAAATGCTCTTCCATATATTGGGAAGAAATTTTGGTTTTTGTACCCAGCAAGATACCTGCTTCTATTAACTGCTAGCAAGTGACTTGTCTAATTATTCCATACTAGGGCCACAGTTCTGTCCATGAGTTCTGCCTGTTGAGGAGCTACAGGATTTGTCAGGAACTGGTGGAATGAGGGAGATGCCATCACTATGGTTGGCTACACTGACACAACACTACAAATACGCTGGCAGAATGCCTAAAATGAACAGTGTCATGGGAGGGTTGGGGTGGCACAGATTTAGGCTGCAGCGCATGTCATTCTTTCACAGTGTCTCCCTTTGCTGCAAGTAGTGGAACCATCCTGCAACCAACTCTGTGCATATCATGAGGCACAACCATTGACCAGCACTAGTGGCCAGGATACTTCCTGCTCCTCCTGCTCCCTGTAGGCAGGCTACTGTGTCCTGGCAAGCTCCATGGTAGTTATACAACACATGAAGGCATTTTTGATGTGGAGCTGGTGTCATACGGGACGCTACACTTGCCACCCTGCAAGGCGCCTACTGGAGTGACTGGTTGGCAACCCCAGATGTGTGTCATTTCCTTTCGGGGTCTCCTCCATCCCAGAAGCTGTTCAATAAAATATTTCACACTGCCATATGCTTTATTTAGCTATTGTTTCTGGGACCTGGCTCCAGCTGACCCCATTGGGATGAAACTCCCGAGACAAGACTGACTTTTCAGGGTCCACAAGTGGGATGGGAGCTAATGCCAGGGTATATGAGGCAGTCATCTGGCATGGTGTGGTGAGGGAAGAACAATGAGGTGTGATGTCATAATAAAGCACCAGTTGGCTCATATAGAGAGCAGCCTACAGGCCCTGTAGTGCCCTTCCTGGTTGGCTTAAGTGGAAAGGTGTACAGTCCCACCTTTCCTAGTGTGGGGGCTGTATACTTCCTGAATGTAAAATCTGAGTTGCTCCACCTGGCAAGGGCTTCTCCTGCAGTCTGGTGCTCCTGGTATAGATGACTTGGTGTGCAGAATGTGGGCAAGAGAGGAGGCAAATGCCCTGTGATGTATCTGTTTCCTGTGGCTGAGTGGTAGGGAACTGCCCCATGTCATTCGCAGTGTGAGTTTGAGTCTGAGTTTGAGGCAGAGGGCCTTCTCGGTAGTGGTGCCCACCCTGTGAAACGCCCTCCCATCAGATGTCAAGGAAATAAACAACTATCTGACTTTTAGAAGACATCTGAAAGCAACCCTGTATCAGGAAATTTTTAATATCTAATGTTTTACATTTTTTTATGTGCTGTAAGCTGCCCAGAGTGGCTGGGGAAACCCAGCCAGATGGGTGGGGTAAAAATATTATTATTATTATTATGAGTTTCCTGACAGTTGCCCCTCTCAGTGTTTTTGCTGCTGTTATTGTCAGGCTTGCTAAAAGTGAGTGGTGTCAAACTCCCATCTCCTGCTTCCTAACTTTGTCCCCTGTATACAGAGCCACTGGAGGTTGTTGCTGTTACTTTCTGTCTCTGCCACTACCCTGTATTATGAATCCTGGTCCCTCCCTTCTACTTCTTGAACCCTTGCCTTAGGCAGGGTTTTGGTATGCACTGCAAATATCCTGCTCCAAGGATGGGGGGGGGGCTGTGCTGTGTGAGCTCTCCTGGTGCATTGTGATGTAAAACAGCAGTTGTGAGCAGTATTGGGGGATTTGAGTCCCTACCTGGAGAGATGCCTGGGGACTGGCAGTAATGTGTTCCTGAGGCTCTGTCACTGCAACTGTACATGACTGCTGCTTAGGATTGCTCTGTAAGTGCTGTTGTCTATGTTATGCTTATGACATTGGTATCAACATTTCTTGATAATTGAATAGGAACATATAATTATAACAGAAAAGAATTATGGAACACACACACATATTTTCCATTAAAAACAATTTAGAGTCCAGGAGTAGTTTTTGCTATTATTGTCTTGGACTTTAGCAAAACAGGGTCATTGGCCCCTTCTAGGTTGCATGCCTAGAAGTACCTGAAATAATTACATTTATAGAGGATTGTTACTGATGGTGAGCACATCTAAACATTAAGGAAACGTTTGGGGAGTTTTGTAGCCCTCTTCATGTTTACTAGAAAGCAATTTCTATTGCATTAAAGTGGGCCTTGCTCCCAGGTAAAAGTGCATAGGATTGCAAGTTTAACAGAATACAGCATTAAACCGTGACCACCTTAGTACCTAAAGTGATTTTTATGGCAACAGGCTGGAGTTCTTGATGCAGTGGCTTATGCTTCCTGCTGGGTTTCTCAGTTATATGGACAAAGCCATCCACTACTAGAACATCACAGAAAGAAGATAAAGAAACAAAGCACTTTTCCCTTACTCATAACCCATTGGCAAACTATTATTATTATTATTATTACAAATGAGATTTGACTTTGACTTGCATTGACAATAACATGTTGAAAGATCCTGCTTTTGTACACACACAGCTAGGGAAGCAGTTTCCACACCGTAACAATGTCTGAACAAATAAGGATGTTTAAGAGGGCTATGGGATTTGCAATAGATGAAAAAGGAACAGGCACTGATGCTGAAGAAAAGTGTTATGTGCTCAATATATTTTCGTTCAAATAAATCATCCTAGGGAAAACCTTGACTTCAAAAAGCACAATTGATGTATAAGTAAAATATAATCACAATCACATGAGTATGTATGCTGGTTATTCAAAGTTTGTAAACTACAAGTGTATTTTTTTCTGATGACTGGAAGGAATAGAACCTTAGGGGTCAAAATACAGACTTGGAGAATCAAAGGTACCGGTATACAGATTACACTTAAATTAGGTAGCTAGTAGAAATCAAAGATACAGTAGTTGTTACGTGCTCTTGTTAATCAAATATATCATTTGCTTCTATTGACCAATATGGGATATTTTCTTAATATATTTGGGTATTCTCAGACTACCCCATTGTCATTCAGAAGATTTATGGATAAATAATAGATGTCCATTTCTTTTATGTTTAATGTTACAGCAAGTTAAATTTGGCATACCCCCCCATTACACCATTCATTTAAATGGTCTGAAATAATCAATGGAATATTATGCAAGATTAGAAATTAATCTGAATTTTAAAGGTTTTTTTCATTCAAGCTGTATCAATGGAAATTCTATTTAAAAAGCAGAAGCAGCAGTGGTTGAAACTTTTCAATGCGTTTTGAGGTTTTTTTGTGTGTAAAGGTCAACTGTTAATGAAGTATATCTTATGCTAAGAGTCAGGGGCGTACCCAGGATCAAAACTAGGGGGGGGGGCAAGCCATGGTCGTTCAGGTTAGCTTTGAATGGACGCTGATCATTTTTGCTTCTAGGGCTGCCTTCTAGGGGGGGGGGAGCTGCCCCCTCTGCCCCCCCTGGGTACGCCCATGCTAAGAGTACCTGCAAACAAGGATTGCTTAGCATATTAGCAACTGTCAGTCTAAATGCTGGTTTCAGGCACTCTTCACCTGTCTTCCTTTCTTGGTGTCTTCATCAGAAGCTTGTTAATTGTTCTGACAGCACCCCTTCCTATTTAATGTGTGCGTTGCTGTTGGGTTTTGTTTTTGCTGATTTATTTAGTGGTCTTTCGCTGACTGTTTGGTTTACTATATTTAGGAATGGGAAATCGTTGCTTTTTATTTACCTTGTATAGTGAGCCTGCTCCTAAGCATTTGTGCTGGGTTAGCTGCAAGTGACTCTGATGTAATTTCACTGCAGTTCTGGGATAATAGGATTTTTATTATGCATACACATTCCAAAAACACAAGCACCAATGCAGACAGTCTTTGGTTGGCATGTGAGAAATGAAAGTCATCCTTATGAAGAAAGTTCGTCTACACTTTAAAGAGCCATGGCACGCTCTTTTGATTTTGGGACATTCTGCTAATGTTAGCAACATACTGTAATAGTAATCTATTTGGCTTCACAGCTATATTTGATGACAGCACATTTTAAGCCTTACTCTTTACTTGCTATTCTTTAAAAATAATGTTTGCAAACTTGATTAGCAAAAGCATTTTCTTTACTCAATTACCGGTAGTTCTGCACATGCATTTCCAAGAAATTATAGTTTTAGTGCAACAAAGCAATTGTTCTGCAAGCATCCAGGACCTAGATTCTAGTTGGAGATAGGCTTTTTATACTGAAGTAAGAATTAGATATTCTAGAAGAGTCAGAGGAAAAGCTTTGTGATTTTGAAGAAGGGTAAAAGCCATAGAAAAGTTATCATAACTGATGTGGACAACTTCATGACATCAAAACATTATATTATTATGAAGAATATCCAGTTACAGTACTAAAGTGAAAGATATTGTTGGAGTTAAGTCCTACAGAACAGTATCTCAGAGGTCCAACTGGTTCAGCTGCAAGGTGGCATTAAATTAATTAATACTGATAATCCAACAATTCAATAATTTTAAACCTATGTAACCTATTGGATTTGTTATTGGAATTTTTTGGACAGGGCAATAGCGGTCGCTTTGCTAGTTTAAGGCCATACCTGGCCAGAATCTGGGATTTGACATTCAACAGCTGTGAACATTTAGGTGATGTCTCTCAATGGCAGCTAATGGTTTGAAGATTGCAAAGTAGTCCTACATCAAGAAGCAATGTTCTTAACTTTTTTTTTTTTTAAAGGAGAAGGGGATATGTGTCTTACCTTCCCCCACACCCCAGCTAAGGATGATGTGATCTATGTCTGTGTGTGAAAAGAAGAAATATAGAAACTGCAGTTTTTGAGACATGGAGTAAGACAGACTAGGAGAGCGATAAGAGAGGGCCGTGTACACATTTTAGGGTGCAGTTGCCTTCCTCTGCATACCTGTTGTGGGACAGTGGCGTTTGCTGTTGGAGCGTTTAAACTGCATGCTTTGCAATCTCAAATTGTTTATTTTAAATAATCTTAAAATATTACAAAATGCCATAAGCTTCCAATTGCCTCAATTCAAAAGAAACCACATTCCACTAAAACATGGGTAGGCAAACTAACATCCGGGGGCCGGATCCGGCCCAATCGCCTTCTAAATGCGGCCCATGGACAGTCCGGGAATCAGCGTGTTTTTGCATAAGTAGAATGTGTCCTTTTATTTAAAATGCATCTCTGGGTTATTTGTGGGGCATAGGAATTCGTTCATTATTTTTCAGTCCGGCCCCCCACAAGGTCTGAGGGACAGTGGACCGGCCCCCTGCTGAAAAAGTTTGCTGACCCCTGCACTAAAACATTGCACCACCTGGTGAAGTGGGGTGAGCATATCGATATATTTCCTTTATGACACTTAAACTTTTAATTTATTTATTTAGAAATATACAATGCTTGATTGTAAAAACAACAACAACCCAAAGTGGTTTACAAAAACATTATGTATGAATAGAGTACGGCAATTTGTCAGAGCTAGCAAAACAATGCTGGTATGTATATCATGATCAAACGAGTGATTCGATATATTTTTCTGCCCTGTGTTAGTTCCTTGAAAGCTTTTAAAAATGGATATAGCTTATTACCAAGGCAAGAGGCCAACTTTACCTTAATGTGTTTCCATATAGAAATACACAAATAAGTTTGCCAGCTTTCCAGTGATGGAGCACAGCTGATTCAGTGGAAGCCAGTTTGGCACTAAATTAAAATAAGCTTGTAGTTGTGTCCTGCAATTACCTCTCAGTAATAAAGTGATTTAGAGAAATCTATGCAAAGAATTATGGCTAATGATGATGTTTCACTTGTAGGCCAGAAGGTCAGGGAGGGAGTGTTTTCCTGGTATATGATTTAAGTTTTGCTTTTTAAACAGACAGACAGACAGACAAACAAACAAACAAACAAGCATTTTATGGGACATCAGGGCCTGCAACCCCCCTCCCCCCGGCAAAAGATTCAAAATGATGTTTGAACTTGAGAAGTTTATGCAAAAGTATATGTCAAATTCATTTTGGCATCTTGTCTTTTTAGGTCTGAGACAGCATGCTTTGAATGAATAACAATTTATTTGCCTCTGAAGAATGTGGCACACCAAATCACACAAGCATATATTTTCTAATAAATTTATTTACTTGAGCATCATTTTGAGGTTTTTTGGATTTTTGCTCCTAGTCCTTTTGGTGCTGCCCCTTCCTTTTCCTACCACAAGCAAAGATCAGGTGATGAGTGGGTTGGACTTGCATGCATTGCTTAATGGCTGGGTAGCTCTTTGGTCATGATCTCAAGTTGTTGCCATATTTTATTTTTGGAGGACACTCTTTCTCTAGATAAGATTAGGTAAATGCCCCAGTCTGGTGCTGGGTAAGTTTTGGGTCAGGGATGCCAACTTGAATATTGAGGGAGGGATGTAAGCCCCGCCCCAGATAATCGATCTCATGACACAGTGCATGCACACCATCTGAATGGCAATGCCCATCAACTTTGGGGAGGCCCTGGCTCCCTCATATAATTTATTGGGGGGGGTGAAGCCCCAAAAGTTTGACTCCTATGGACCAGGTAAAGGTAAAGGGACCGCTGACCATTAGGTCCAGTCATGTCCGACTCTCGGGTTGCGGCGCTCATCTCGCTTTATTGGCCGAGAGCCGGCGTACAGCTTCCGGGTCATGTGGCCAGCATGACAAAGCCGCTTCTGGCGAACCAGAGCAGCACACGGAAACGCCGTTTACCTTCCCGCCAGAGCGGTTCCTATTTATCTACTTGCACTTTGACGTGCTTTCGAACTGCTAGGTTGGCAGGAGCTGGGACCGAGCAACGGGAGCTCACCCCGTCGCGGGGATTCGAACCGCCGACCTTCTGATCAGCAAGCCCTAGGCTCAGTGGTTTAACCCACAGCGCTGTAGTGAAGTAATAACCAATAGTAATCGTGGCTCCAAAATTAGGCAGATCTCTCTCCTGCAACCCCAAATTGTGAATGTCTTTCTTTTACAGTAAGGAAAATTGGTTTATTTCTTACCAGTAGTTGGACTTGCAATTGAAATTTATTGCCTTATTTGCATGCACTATTGTGTTTAGCTGCTTTTGGAGGCTGTTACAAGGCTGCAGCTAGCAGAGCTGTCAGGAGGGAACAGATTATACTGTGTTCTATTGTTTGTGTATATTTTACAGAGTTTTGCTATATGCCACTCTGATTTACCGGGGTGGGGGTGGAGTGAGGTAGAAATAATTTTACACTTTAAAAATGTGTGATGTAGTTTAGGCCATGACTATATTCTTCAGTCATCTGGACCACTTGCCCTACAGCCAGCTTCCCTAGCGTAGCTTTTCTCACCCTGTGCTATTCTGTATCCTGGACTGCCACATTTGATCAGATCGGAGGGGTCTACTGAATGGATAGCCTTGCTGTACTTGCAGGTAGCTAAGCTAGATGGATTTCTGGAACTCTTTCAGCCCTAGGATCCTAGGATGGTTATTGGGTAGTGTTTGTATTTTTGGCCCTTCTCCTTCTGCATTTTGGTTGCTACTTTCTCCTTCCCCTGTCTCTGCTTATAACAGTGGGCATGCATCTTTATGTGCCAGTCTTGAACTGGAAGTGAGGGACGAGCGAACCTATTTTGCCATTGGTCCTTCACACTTTTGTATGAAAAGAAAAGAAAAGAAAATGAGAGAAAGAAAGGAAAGAGGAAAAAGAAGCCTGCAGAAGCCTGTACCTTCCTTAGCTACTTCTGGCTGAGCACTCCTACATATAAATTCTGCTCATTTGCTATTGCAGACCTTGGCTACCTCCCAAGGTAACCTTTTCACCATAAAGCTACTCTGCATTGATCACAGCTTATAAAAATTCTTGTTCCAGCCTGGTTGATTCTTGATCATGCCTCTCTCTGTGCTGTCCTCACAAACCTCATCTGGATCTAACTCTTGATTGACAGTCAACTTCTCCTGAACAGTTAGCAGATCATGCTAGAACACTGTCTAGTTCAACCCCCTGCTAAATTAAAGCATGTTTTCTTTTAGACAGTTAAGAGATAAATCAGAATAAATCCAGATTCCAAACTGGTTTGAGGACATGCTCAAAAGGACAAAGAAACATTGCTTAAACTAAGCAGGTCTAAGTCTGGTTGGGTCGCCTTGTAGTTGCACGATGAAATAAAGGCAAGCTATGAATGTCATGGTTCAACAAATAAACTTACTTGTGTTGACTCCACTTCTATGCCCATGGCCCACTCTTTGCTTGTGGTGAATGGGATGGCTGATTTATCATTGCTAAAAGCAGAAAGTAAAGTTTTGCAAGCTAACTCCAAGTTTCTGTGGTTTATGAATTGGATAACTGGTTTCCCTTTAGAAGGCAAATGCCATGAAAATAGCTGTCACGAGTAGTGTAAGGAACTTGTCTGAAATTGACATCAGTTCTAAACTGGTGGCATCATATCTTGAAATGCTGGTTCCATGCTGATTTGTTTGCTTAAGAGCCTTTACTGTAGAGCTCTTAGGTGCTGCACAAGATTCTGTGCTGCACGTTGAGGTCAGGTAGGCTCCTGCTGGTCTTACTAGTTCTCTATTTGAGCTATGATTGAACCCTAGAACCCACCCATCCCTCTCCTGTGTCTCTACACTGCTGGAGAAGGTCAACAAAGTTGAAAAAAATGTGAAGCTTCAATCAAGGTTAATTCTCTGGGTCCAACTTTCTGTACAGAACTACATAAGGGATTTAAGGGGAAGGAAAAAATAGTTTTTGATACCGTCAGCATAATTTTGGAGGAATTCAAAATGCAACTGCTTTTGCAAGTTAAAAAAAAGATCTTTGTGCGAATAATAGGTTTTTAGAACAGTTGTTTGATAACATTGTCCAACTGTTAAAAAAAGTGGTATGGTATGGATAGTTGATCTTTATAATAAATAAAAAGATGTTGTGTTAATAAGGAGCAATATTCTATTTGTTGCTCTCTTTCACAGGCAGTTCTCAGTGAAAGCGCTGTCTCGTGTTTATTTCATGTGACCATTTCAACAGGCAGTGTTTCATTCATGTGGCTGCTTAGTTAGATACTGCACATTTTTCTGTCTTGACTGTTAAGCTTGTTTGCTTGGATAATTATACTCTTTTGAAAGTTCAGGTCTTAAGGAAAGAATTATGACATTTTCCTGAATTTTGCGTGCTACATTTTGCTGATAAAATAATGTGAAGCCATTTACCCAATAATTTTATTCATAGCACTTTTCTTAGACTGCACATAAAGGTATGCAATCTTTGTAATAATAAAACAAAATGTTGCTTGCTTCTAGCCTTTAAAACAATCCCTGAAATTCGATCAATTGCTAAAATTACTTAGAACTGTTCCTGCCAATACAGTGGTAGTAAATCTAAACAAAGAGTGGCATACATTTTGGGGGATGGGGAAGCAACAACTAGCATGGATTTCTCAGGACTACCAGTGCTTTTCCAGCAGTTACTTTGCTAGATTGTTTAGAATGAACAGAAATCATTATGAAGATCACCAAAGCTCCCACCCTATGTGAATTGCAGCTGTTGAATGCATCCAGTTGGACTCAATTTAGCACACATCTAATCAATGAATGTCAAAAAATTTAAAAAATACATATGAATGTGTATCAATATTTTGGGGCACTGAGCAGGTGCTCTAAGGATTGCCAACTCCCCCTGTGATTGTCAACTGTTTTTGCATTGTGGACATTATATCATTAGGTTCTGGGTTCAAATTCTAGTACTGTGAAGCTCTAATTCAACCCTTCATAGACATAAGGAACAATTACTTGGTATTTCTTAAAGGACTTATTCATTTAAGGGCTGAACAGGAATGAGAGGAAGTGTGGGTGGCCTCGTGGTCAACCTGGCAAGAGCAGATAACAGTACTACTTCCTCTACAAGATGTCTTAATCTTATTGAAAATACGTTGACTTCCTTCAATTATAAATTTGCTTTGACTGAAATTAAGTAGCAACTGTACTAATCATATTTATGGGGTGTTGCCTCCAGTAGCTCAGACTTCTGTTCTGTGTCATAGCCATTAATGGCAATCCTGATGATATGACTTTCCCCAAGTCCATGTATTGATCATCAACTCTTTATTGGCCAAATACTGCACCAGCAGCAGGTTGTTTTGGTAAAGCTTAGTGACTATTTGCAGTTGCAAAGTTGTTTTGTGCTGTTCAGAAACCCCTTAGTCAATTACCTGTTTTTTAATGTGTCTCTTCCAGTAAATTTGCCATTGCAAAACCAGGGAAACATTATGCAGAATTAAGTCACAATGGTTTTGAAGCAGAATTAATACCTGTAAACTGTTTTGACATATTGGAATCAAAGGCTAGAAAAGTACATACACCTGTTGTTTTCTGCAAAACTACACTACATTTTATTATGTTGGCAGATCATGATCTTCTGCAGTGTTCCCCAACCTGATTCTCTCCAGATATTTTGGCCTGAGTCTGAAACATCTGTAGGGCACCAGATAGGGGAAGTCTTGACTTGTGGGTAGAGTCCAATGTGAGTTATTCAAGTGCAGCAGCAATAGTAAAGTGGTAGTATTAAGGTAGGAACTGCCGGTTGTCTCTGTGAAGCCATAATGGGTGTATTGGGACCAGTGATTTTTAACTTAGTCAGAAGTGATTCAGAGCTAAGGGTGAGCAGAGAAGATAGTCAGATTTGCAAATGACACTAAATCATTCAGGATGGTAAAAACTAAAAGGGATTGCAGAGAGCTCCGAAAGAAAATCTCTTGACTGGGTGAATGAGCATTAACATTTAGTTCTATGTAAGTATGTGCAAAGTCAGGGCACACACACACCCCCAGCCAGAACACACCGGAACTCAGTTCTGGCACCTCTCCCGTGGGTGCCATTGCCATTATAAGAGAACAAGGGAGGTGTTCATGGTGAGTTCTGGCACCTCTTTTTCTAGAAAAATAGCACTGTTAAAGTGCTGCTTATTGGGGCAAACAAGTCACATATAGGATGATGAGGGCTGAGCTAGTGGCTTGACTGACCAGGAAATGGATCTTGTAGTCATAGTGGATCTCAATGAAAACATTAACCCAGTGTGCTGCAGCTGTGAAAAAGACAGATTGTTTTGGGGTTCAGAAATAAAACTGCCAGTAGCATAATGCCTTATGGTGCAGTCATACTTGGAATACCAGTTCTGATTACTGCATTCCAATGAGTAAATTGTGGAGCTGGAAAATGTGCAGAAAGGGCATGTCTAGATTAAAGTTGTGGAGAGTGTTTCTCTAGAGCTTCACTTCAGGCGCTGGAGTTGTAGGAGCAAAGCAGCCAGATTAAAAGATAGCAAGAGAGTTTAAGGGGCAAAGCTGTTACCCAGATTCCATTTCCTTTAGTTACTGGCAACTAGCAGTGTTTTGTAATATTTGAATTTATCTACAAACAAACTATTATTTTACAAATATATGGGTAGAGCATAGGTGGAGGCACAGCTTGGAAGAGCAGGCAGCTGAATCCAGTGTCTCACATCAGATCTCCAGGGAGAGGCAGCTCCCTATTAAAATCTTACTGTCCTCCAAATGCTCAGGTCCTGCTTCTGGGCTTCCAATAGGCATTTTGTTGGTCACTGTGATAACATGAAGCTGAATTAGGCATGCCTTTGTTCTGATCCAACTGGGCTCTTCTTATGTTTCCTTTTAAGTCTTTCCTCCCAAGCCATAATTGCCCTTAATTATTATTGACTCTTCCACTGGCAGAGTTACCAAGACATATATTTTGTTAGGGAAACTATGCAGACCCTCCCAAGTGTCCCTATTTTCCAGGGACAGTCCTGGATTTACAGAAGCCGTCCCAGTTTCTGATTTGATCCCTTTCCTTAGGAGGTCCCTATTTTCATTGGAGGAGTTATGTGACTCCCCGAGCCAAGGAGATAAGTAACTATACAACCTTTAGAAGACATATGAAGGCAGCCCTGTATAGGGAAGTTTTTTAATGTTTTATTATGTTTATATATATGTTGGAATCTGCTCAGAGTAGCTGGGGAAACTCAGTCAGATGGGTGGGGTATAAATACAGTATTACTACTACTACTACTACTATTACTACTATTAAATAGGGTATGGCTGCAGGTACATGGCCAGTAAGCTAGGAGACGTTTAGAAAAGATGACTCACTTATTCTCCCATCTCCTAGCCCAGTGGTTCCCCCTGTTTTTCAAAAGCCAAACTTCTGAAAATTTTGATACCACTGTGGTAGTTTTTGTTATGTGAATGGTGCCACAGACCCCCTGGGTGCTTTACACAGACCCCCAATTGGGAACCACTCTCCTAGCCTATTGGCCACTTACCTCACATGATCAGCTCTGCATCTCATTATCTTCTGACCCATAAGCAACTGCATCAGTCCTGGTCTGGCCCTGCAAATATCAGCCGAAGCTGAATAATGTTCATGGAACTTAAATGATGATGGCTGGCAGAACTGTTGACCTAGGTGGACCAGATTATCTGATCACTCCCATTTTCACCAGCTAATGTTAGTGTTTGCTTGATGTGTCTGTTATTTTGTTTTAATGCTTTTTTTGTGTGGATCTGATTCACAACAGTGGAACACTGTATTGCCACTAATATTGAAATCCACCCCCCCAGCTAATTTCACCCATGGTGCCTTCTTCTGTTGGCTATGTACATAAATTAATAGCCAGTACTGTGGGGAAAATATAAATGGGAACTGGGAATTTGGTTTGGGGTTTTTACAGAGTAATTAAACAACTCATGCTTATTTCAGTTTGTGTGTGTGTGTGTGTGTGTGTGTGTGTGTGTGTGTGTGTGTGTGTGCATTTTTACTGGAGTTGTGACTGGCATGTATGTGCTGTTCATTAGTTCTAGCTTTATGGACAGGCTTATTATTGGATTGCCTTGAGGATCAAAGGCTAAGGCAGCACTACTCAAAGTGCTTGAGCAGTCTCCATTGCTTGTTCAGAATTAAGTAGCTTTGATTACTTCTGTCCTCCAAATCTTGCATATAATAACTTGCATTTTGCATCTAGAATCTGATTGTAAGGAAATTTCAAAGCCTCTTTCCAAATGTAGCATTTCCTGTTTACTAACAGCAAACTCATTCTTCGAGTGTGGATCCCTTCATAGTTGAAACAGATCCATCCACCTGCAAGGCGGAGGTCTCAGTAGGCTTGGAGAAACCCCCAAATCGTGCGTTTGTTACACTTTAAAACTGCCCTTCATCTCAAAGGATTCAAGGTGGCATACAAATATTCAATAAAATACAACATGCATAAGTATTTAAACCACATGCCTATAACTAAACAATAATTTCCAACAAAATATACAAGGTTTGCAGCTGGGTGATTGTTTTTTAAAGGACCCCACCCCCCCACCCCCCACCCCACAAAAATGAAGACTGAGCATGCTTAGTGAATACAGAGTGCTGATTGAGTTGGGTGGTAGTATAATGGAATAAAAAACGGTTGCCTATAATCCTGAACAGGAGCACTCCATTGTGCAAAACCTTGTTCTGTGAGTAGCGGGGGTTACATGAATGACTGCTCTTCCATTTAAAAAAATTCTTTCACATAGAAGACTTTGGGAATATTATTTTTAGCCTAATCCTCTAATCCTTAACATACTAGTTTTCTATGTGAAGGTTTTTTCTTTTTGTTTTAGAGGGAGAGAGGAGCAATAGACATTTTGAATTGTAACATTTCAGAAACAGATTCACCAGGGCCGTTCTAGACTGTGCCAGAACTGGGTTTCACAGTTAAAGTGGATTGGGACCTTTTGCACAGCAAACCCTTTAGGCGAAAAGATTGGACTTTTTAGGATAAGCAAAATGGCAGGAAAATGCACTGGAAAGTGTGGGATAACACTCAATGCAACGTCACCCAAGCTCTCCGCAAGAAAATCAAGATGAATGCTCAATAAACAGGTTGTATGGAAGGGACCTTGGTGAGAGCAAAAGAGGTTTAAAAAATATTGTCTTTGCCATACATTTTGCTCCCCCCCCCCCAAATGTTGGCACACACTTCAAACTACTTTTTGCTCTTGGTATGAAAAAGTACAGTTATCTGTACCTTTTTACCACACCATGGGGGGGGGGAAGCAGCTTGAAGGGGTAAGAAAACAAGACTGCAGAGAAAGAGATGAGCATCTACCTGCCATTGCCATGCAAACCTCTCTAAATTGCAGCTCCCTGAAACTGCTTTGAGGTACATTTTGTTTTGTTGATCAATCTGGTGAATATTTTCCCTGAGCTGGAAGTTGACATGTAGTTTGACTCGTAAGAACTGTAGGCCTGAGATGTACATTGATTCTATATATTAAAAAAAGATTCACCCTCTCATGAATTATACCAGTTTTTAAATGAGTATTCTTTTTTAATTTTTAGGAGCTCAACTGGAGACCTGCAGTGAGTTTTTAGTTTTTACATTCTTTATTTTGTTTCCTTTTGTGGTTTAGGTTCCTTTTGTTAATTGATTGCACTGAAGATAGAACTAACCATGGGGAGGAAGCTAGACTTGTCTGGCTTGACTGATGATGAAGCGGAGCATGTCTTGCAGGTGGTCCAGCGAGATTTCACCCTCCGCAAGAAAGAAGAAGATAGACTGAGGTAAGACCCATGAAAGTGGAACATGTAAGCATTTAGATAAGAAAAGTGTTGAGTGGTATACATTTTGCACCATCTGTAATCTGAATTCATTATATTTTGATGTGATTGAATTAAGAATCCAACACTTTTGTTTTACAAAACAAGCAAATTTTTAGAGGAAGGTGAGAATTCTACTACTGAACCACCAATGCAAATTTTTAGTGGCAGGTGAGAATTCTACTACTGAACCACCAATGCAAATTTTTAGTGGAAGGTGAGACTGACTTGGGGCACCTTGCTCTAGTTGGGGGAGGGAGGAGGGCAAGGGACTTGCTAGAGAAATCCCTCTGCCAGAGGCGTAGGAAGGTCAGGTGGTACCCGGTGTGGAAAATTTCTTGTCACCCCTCCCCCCCCACAAAACATTGATTATTTTTTATTTTATTTTATTTTTTGCCTGCAAAAATGGTTTTACGTTATTTCATATTTTCTTACAAAGGAATAATAATAAGTAATAATAATAAAAAAACCTTTTATTTATATCCTGCCCTCCCCGGCCAAAGTCGCACTCAGGGCGGCTATCAGATACATAACATTGGTATAAAATCAAACAATAATTAAATTACCTCCTAAAAACATGTCAAAATCAAAGTCTAATTAGATGGCTTTCCGCAGGGTTAGGGTTGGGAACAGTAAGTGTTACACTGAATTGAAATTTCAGCCTTCACGACATAGGAAAACGGCCAAGTAAACAGTTATTTTCGTGGAGGAGGGTCAAGATATTAACTGATATGCATGAAATGTCATATCCTATATAATAAAGTGGCTGTGTCCCTGCGTCCAACTTTCCGTGTGTCACGGAAGTGCGCTACTGCGCATGGCACACACGGACGCAGGGATTGGAGCGTAGAGGCGATGGGGGTACGCCTCTTCCTGCCCACCCCAGCCGTTGCTGCCTACCATCCTCGGCAAAGCGCGGGGGAAGCGGCGCAAAGCGCCGCTCCTGCCGCCGCCTTTACTGGAGGCTCCCGCCGCCGCAGCCGTTGCCCGTTTTCGAGCGGAGCCTCCCGCTGCAGCCGCCTACCATCCTCGGCAAAGCGCGGGGGAAGCGGCGCGAAGCGCCGCTCCCGCCGCTCTGCTTGCCGCTCCTGCTGCTGCTGTACCTCTTCGTGGCCAGCGACGCCGACGAGCCGCCTTTGAAAGCGGCCGCGGGGGGAAGCCGGCCACCGCGCCCCTCCTCCTCCAGGCCCGGCGGGGACTTCGCCCCAGGGCGCTTCCGACCCGTCCAGACTGCGGAGCGAGAGGAGGAAGAAGAAGAGGAGGCGGCGGCGGATGAGGCTTACGTGGGGATGCGAGGTGTGTGTGGGGGGGGGGAAAGAGAAGACGTCTGGCATATCACGTATAATCTAGCGCCCGTTTTTAACGGGCTGAATTCACTAGTATAGCTATATAATCCCTAGTGTAGTAAGATAAGACCTTTGGAGCAGGCATTTTTTATTTAAAAAAAAACACCTGTTTTTTATGAACCGCCCTAGTAGGGCAGTAATTGTTCCTTGATAATTTGTCACCCCCCTCCATGATGGAACCTGGGGTGGACCCCCCCCCCCGCTCCCCACTTCCTACGCCCCTCCCTTCTGTAACTTGTTTGCATAATGTCTCATTAGGAGTATGGAGGTATATACTTGCCTGAGATGTGCATTCTGGTCAAGGTGTGGAAGATATTTGGTACGCCTGTGATACTTAGATTGGGCTATTCTGGATTCCTCTGATTCCTTGTAATAGTACTGTGCTCATTGCCAGAGGCGGAGCTAGCTGCTCCGGCACCCGGAGGTGGGGCTAGCCACCCGTGAGGGTGGGGCTAGCTGCTAGCAGGGAGCGTCCCGGGGGTGGCACGCCGATGTCACCCCCCCTCAGGGATGACACCTAGGGCGGACCGCACCCCCAGCACCCCCTTCCTCTGCCAGTGCTCATTGCTCAGAGCTGAGACAAAGGAACATACAGTTTCAGGGCAAGAGTTCCAGAGAACCAAGGTTACAAATGCCCTGGCCTGTTATAACTATTTTGCTTCAGATAGTTATTTAAGCATAAAGTAATATGTGAAATGATAGCCGATGAAGAAAAATAAGGCAGGAAACCTTAAGTTAAGCGAACTTCTCTATTAGTGACTCATTCGCTGTGGATTTCTACCAAACACCTAGCCTGCCATTCATGTTAACTGAAAATTAAATTATAGTTACTTAATCAGAATTCATCATTTTTTTGTTCAGGTGTGAAAGTCCACCTGAGAGATGAGACCACTAAAACCATACCACCTTAATCTAAAACTCAGTAATTGCCATACCATTGCTACATACTTTCAATTTATGCAAGACTATTGCAACACTATCCATCTCCGTGTTAGAGATTGGCAATGAGCAACATGTATTTCATTTGGTCGGTGGTTTAGAGCTGTGTTGAAAGAGCAAAACTTACTGTTGCCGTAACTGAAATTCCTTTGGTTCTTTTCTGCCAGTAGCACGTGAAAATGTAGCTAATAACTTGGTTGAACTCTGTGATAGGGCAATATTTCTAAAACTTGTTTCTCAAATATGTTGTAAGGTCAGCTTTGGAGTGTTTTGATGAGCTGTCAACAGATTTGGAATATATTATAATGTGTTGTGTTACTTAATGCAACATTTGAGTTCAGAACTTTAGATGTCACCGATGACATGAATTACTCCCACATGCCTCCTATATAATACTAGTTTATATTCAGCTTACAGTAAGAAGCTGAAAGTATTTCCTTTAAGCACTCCTGCTAGAGAAGGGGTGGGAATATTCCCATGGCTCTGTGTTTACCAAGTGACTCATTTCTGTGTCCATACATAAGACACTTAATAGACAGAGGTGCGCTCAAAGAGGCTAGGAAAAAAATGGACCTGGAACTGTTGTTTTGTACTTTCATTTGATGATAACCTGAAACAAGAAGTTAGAATGATGGGCACCTTAACAACTTCATATTGTATGGCAGGATGTGGCAGCTGCTGATTACAATTGAGAGTAATTGAAGTTTTCATCATAATTCAGTGCCTAATCGTATGCCAAAGAATAAGTGATGCAAAGGAGTAATGCACCTAGAAACAAGTTTGACATTATTTCATAGCAGTTCTGGCCCCACTTTTCATCACAACAGTAGTTCTTGGTTCTAGTTCTCACTGAATGGTGAGCTTGCATCTGGCTTCTCCCACTTCAGACTGGGCAGGGGGAGCTCTCACAACTGAATTATACTCCCCCCCCAAAGTATGCTAGAAAATTGGCATGCCAGGAAGAAGCTGTAATAAACATTATTTGATTACAGTTGAAAAAAATTGAATAGGGTTTTCCAAGGTTGACCTCTAGAGATTATCAGATGAATCTGTTGGTGCTTTGAAGTTTCTGGTAAGACTATTTCATTGCTGTTGTTTGCTGCAATATAAAATATAAATATTTCAATACTGTTGTTCTCCATCTTGAATACTGTATCAAATGTCCATTAAATATTTCTGGATTTTATTTCCAGTATGCACAGCAGAATTCCAAGAATTCCAGGTATACTGTGGAACGTTGGCTTGTATTGAAATTCAGATTATAGAATCAAAGAATTGTAGAGTTGTAAGAGACCCCAAGGGTCATCTAGCCCAACCCCCTCCCATGCAGGAATCCTACCCACAGCCATTTCTGGGTGGACTCAAACCACCAACATTCTAGTTACCAGCTAGATGCACTGACCCTCTGTGCCATCTGCTCCTGTATAGTTTCTACATTATAATCTTATATCTGTGTTCCTGGTTCTTGATATAAAAAAAAACAGTTTTGATGGGTTCCTGACTGCAGGGGAAAATAGCTGAAAAACAGACAAAAGGTAAAGAACAGAAAAGGGGTGAATTGGAAGCAGGCAGTAGGTAGCGGGAGACTATTCTATTATTTCACTTATTTGAACAGTGTGCATTCAGTACCAATATGGTATTCTGTCAAGAAAAGAAAAAAAAAACCCCATAAAGGCTGAATCAAAACCACATGTTTCTACATGCCCAGAACATCAGGTTGTGTAAACTAATACAATGTTTGCACAAACGTTTTGAAGTTTATTCTAAGATCTCTTGAGTTAACTTGGTTTAAGTTTGTAGGTCAACACCCTATCCGCTAGACAAATTAATAATTATTGTTTAGCTCAAAGGATGTGGCATACTATGAGATAATGAGTAGCCGGAATGTAAAATCAATATTTAATTATGGATATCTTGTGTATTCAGAAGCTGGGCCTGATAGCCTTATAGGAGAAGTATTATTCACTTTCCTTGGCCGGTAACACAAATGAGACTATGTAAGATAAGTTTTCTTGACTTACGCGTTGGAGACCTTTGATATAACATTTTGGAAACAGGATTCCAGACCAGATGGACCAGGTTCCACTAAAGTTCCTATGTTCCATTTATTTGAAT
This sequence comes from Darevskia nairensis, assembly GCA_034642065.1. NCBI lineage: Eukaryota > Metazoa > Chordata > Lepidosauria > Squamata > Lacertidae > Darevskia > Darevskia nairensis. The sequence continues at coordinate 92,874 of JAWWNI010001306.1, read as the reverse complement.
GGGACTTGTTTCCGAAAAACAAAGCAAGGAATCATGCCTTGGATTGTAGTCCCTCTCTCTAACATATGGTTTTATTTCTGTGTTTTATGAAGGTCAGGGGTATTGTTTGGAGGAGTTTGTTGAGTGCGGTTGTTGCTTTTGGTCTTTTGTATCTTTATTTTGGATTTTGTTGTGATTTATGTGGAAATTTTTCGGTTTGGTTTTATATATTTTTTAACGTTTAATTTATTGCTTATGACCACTTTTGTTACATTGTAGTGATGTATTTTTTCATGTTGCAAGCTGCCTTGAGTGTGCTTTGAACTGTGGAAAGGCAGCATACAAATAAGATGATGTATTCACATGCCTCCTTTAAATAAAAAAAACTAAATGTTATGCATTAGAGGGCTACAACCAAAGGTTCAGCCTTCTTTACCCTCACAATTTTTCTTGCCTCCTCAGGCTTCGTCCTTCCGGTGGCCTTTCCCCAACTAATCATCCTTCCATAGCTCTCCCTTGGCTTGCTGCCTTTTAAGGCACTGGCCTCCTCCTCTCATAAACTGGGTTGCAATTTTTTGTTGCCTTCAAGATGTCCCAGATCAGGAAGGGTCAAACCAGATTAGCACAGGATTTAAATATTTTAAGGAAATGTAGGGCTGTATCAAGGGAGAGGAGTTATTGGTTTGTTTCTGTTTATTATGCACTTTGTGTTCCCATTTAGCATTTTTATGTTGTGAACCTCTCTGTGATCTTTGGATTAAGGGCAACATACAGATTTAATAAATAAGGAGCCTGGAAGACGTGGCAACACAACCTCGTATTACATTTGTTTCTGGTGACTGATGAGAGCAGTCATCTTCCTAGTTTCTATAGCAATAAAGAGCTAATATCAAAGAGGAAGGAAAACCTTTACGAACAAAAATTATGGAAATTCTCATTAATGCTTTTACAGAGCTTTTATTAACATCGCAATCTCTAGGCAGATCTGCATAGGGCAGCTGCAGCTGCAACTAGGCCTAATTTTGTTTTGATGCTTGTTCTAGTCTATAGTGTTCAATAGCAGGTCTGAACAAAAAGGCTTCAGCAATGGTGCCTTGATTTTTGGAGCTCCAGATCCCATGATATCCTGTATTGATGCTTTACTTTTCCACTCGGGCAATCGCTCTTAGCAGGCCAAATGTATGTCTTTGACACAATGGAGCTACATTTCCTTATGCATTGATGCCTATGCTAACTGGGGTCCATGGAATAGGTATCCAAACAGAAACACTCATCAAATCTGTAAACAAACTTCTGAAATGTTTATATTCTTTATCTTACGAAGAAGCAGAATTATTGAATACCTATAGCAACCAACTATATGACATACACTTTTCAGTGAGACAAGCTCCAAAAATTTAAAACGCTGTTTCCCCTTTTTAACTTTCCTCCGAGAATCCTCAGTGTAAAACGTTAAGTATTAGAGGCATTATTATTGACCCATTTTCTCTGAACCTCCCCTCCTACTGGGGATGCATGACAAGGAGGATCTTATGCAAGAAAAATGTGTTCAGCCCATTTTTCACTCCTATACATTATTGATTGTTGTATAATCAAAAATGGACGTTCCACAAAACAGGATGAATATTTGAAAGAAAAAAAATCCAGCATAGTAGAAGACAGCACATTATTATTATTATTATTATTATTATTATTATATTTATTTTAAAAATACATTTTTTATTTCATGAGCTGGGCTGCTGAAACAAGGAAGATGGAGAGGAGGAAAAACCAGGAGGGAGGATACTATAGGCTTGGCCCTTGAATAAACTGAGCTAGCAAGTGTTCAGAGGCAACCTGCTCCTCTGTTCTAAGTGTAAGATGGAAGAACAGATTATAGGGTGGTATTATCTATCTATCTATCTATCTATCTATCTATCTATCTATCTATCTATCTATCTATCTATCTATCTATCTATCTATCTATCTATCCTGTCTTGCACATGGATTAAAGCCCCAGCTCCCTTCTCTCTTTAAATATGTTAAGCACTGACTGCAACTCCATTGCCAGAAAATGGCTACATTTTAAAACATACCCTCTGCTTTGCTTCTTACAATGGTTTACATCTGATTTTCGTATCCTCTTTCCTTCCAGAAAATTTTCACAAATGACTTGCGCCCCAGCGTTCCCTTTTTTTTTGGTTTGTGTAATCTTCCTTCATCTTCCACGCTCTAATTTAGTTAGATCCTTGTGCCAAGGATCACCAGAGTTCAAACAATGAGTCCGTTTTCAAAAGTAGGATGGAATCCTGGGATGTATCACATGGTAGGGGGTACCTCTGGATATTTGTCTGGTTGAATTCAATAGGACACGTGTGGGTTGACATGGTTAGGATTGTGCTGTGGGGCCATGAAGGGAGACAAATGGTATATTTTCCATATTCTCTTCCACAGATTCTATCAGAAATTGTAATCCTCTGTCTGACATCACAATCAGGTGTCCCTTTCTGATAAATGAAGAACTCGGCCTTCTTAATGCAGTTACTTTTGTTGGGGGGAGCATTATGCACATGCTTATAATGATTCTATTATTTATTTCTGCTTAAGAATTATTTTCTATAGATGCACTAACTAATTGACCTTAGGCTAGCCGCTGATTGCAATGCCACAGTGCCCCCCCTAGTTTTAAAATGGGACGTATGTCCTCAGAAAGCATAAACTGGTTCACACATGATGTTAAGCCAAATCATGGCTTAGTGGAAATGCATGAGTGTGAAGATTCCCAGGAAGGAGATTGTGGTTTGCCTCACTCCAGACAAACCATGGATTGCAGACCCCCAACCAAACCTTGCTTACGGCTTGTACTTGCAGCTACAGTTGTGCTGGTAGATATTTTTTGGGCTGTTTACTTTCATAGAGGTTAAGTTCAGTAAAGCTTAAGTTGTGTACAACTGATATTTCTGCTTTTTTGCAACAAGTTCTAGTGTGAAAGATTCATGAAACAGGTTTGAGACAATAGCTGCACCTAGACTTCTTTATACAAACTAAAAAAAGTTATTGTACTGCTGTTTCCTAAGATCCCATGATTAAAGAATTCCAGGGTGTTTCAGCTTCCATGATTTCTCTTTCCTGACTGTAGATAATACCACTGCTGTTTATCCTGGGGTGAAATGAAATGAGTCAGAAATTCCTAATCTTGCCAAATAAGGTTGTTCCCCATCTCTTGTGAAAAGTACTTTATGTAAGATGTCTGAAACTGAGAAATAAGATCTCTAAGAGACCCTGCATGTTCTGAGAAGAGAAGCTAAGAAAACTGCCAATGGTGAACATATACAACTTCTGTGTGAGCTTGATAATTTCACGAATGTTGTGCTTGGCTGTAATAACCTTTGTCCCCGTGTTTTAAATGCCTAGTTTTTAGTCTGCAAAGCGTTCTTGATCCATTATAATTACTTGCTCCCCCCCCAAAATCTTTCTTAAATCCTAATACCCAAAGCATGAGACATTACTTAGTTTGAGACCTAAAGAAACCAAGTGAATGATTTTTCCAGTTTACAATATCACATTTGCATAGAATTCTCTGGAATAGTTCTTCTAGCTCCATAACTCTAGAAAATTGAATGACTGTAGTCTTTTCTTTTTTCTTTTTAATCAACTTCACCTATATAAAAGGGCAATATGGAAATGGCATATACTTCATGGGTTTTCTCCCCGGACACAGTTGTTCCTTCTACAGCAAACCTATTAAAAGGAACACAAGGATTCATGCGTATCTGTATGTATAGCACATCTCTAAATGCTATTATTTGATATGTTGCACCAAACATGGTGGTGTTCAGAAGCACTGGGTTCTGGAGGTAAATTCTATTTAATTGCAGGGCAATGAAACAAAACAAAACAGCAGTTAGAACCAGCATGTTTTTGGTTCCAAGAAAACAATTATTTCAGTCACTGTCTCTTGAGCCAAATATTACATTGCCCTCATATAAACAAACCTACCATTTTGCTCCTTCCTCTTCTGTAATTTTAAATTAGATTAAACAACATTAGATGAAGAACAACACATTTTAAATGTGTGAAATTAATTTATTTTTGAGTTAGTGCTGTTAATCAGAATGTTATAAAACACTTAACAGAACAAAGCTTTAAGATCTCTCTTCATTGACCATGTCTGGATGTTTGTATCTCAGCTTAATATTTACACTTGGGCAAATCAGTATTTCTCAGCCTATCCTAATCAGTATTTCTCAGCCTATCCTAATTCACAGGGCTCTTATGAGGCAAATTCTGAAAATCATGGAGGAAGGGTAGGAATGGGATAACTTTCAAAGGAGACTTGAGCAGCTGCTTCAGTACATAATGGGACAATATCTCCCCCTCCCCACCCCAATTTCCTTCACCCATTGCTGAGCAGAGCAGAAACATTATCACTGCACAACAGCAAGTTGCAATGGGGGAGATTTATTTTTGGTTATGAGAATGTCTCCCAAGTGATGAATTAAGTTAGCGGAGTCCCAAAGAGAATGCGTGATTGCCACAGACAGCAGCAGACTCATCAGAAAGATGCTGTCAAGCCCCCTGGGTAATTTTAATGCAAGAGTTTGGCGAGATTTTGATCTGTGGCCTGGGACTATTGGGAAAGAAGGAACTGGCAACAGCAACCAGAAAGGAATCTTACTTTTGATTATACAGTATATGCAGCGCACAACCTTGTTATTACCAACACACTCTTTCAACAAAATAAATAAATTAAAAGCATAATGGAGGCACCCTCAGTCAAACCACTGGCACCTCTTAGACTATGTAATTGGTCCTAGCTGAAGATTGCCGAGATGTGCTCCTTACCAGAGCTATGACGAGTGCTGACGACTGCTAAACAGATCACCGATTAATATGTTCCACGATGGCTGTCAATATTATACCTAAACACAGACTTCAAGGAAGGAAACCAAAGCACAAAATCAACACTCAAGCCCTTCAAGATTCTATTAAGCAGGATTGCTTCCAAACAACTCTTAAGGACCATCTGCTTTCAGAGTTCCCTGATAACATCAAGGGACACTGGACCAAACTAAAAACATCCATTATTGTAGCCTGTGAACAAACTATTGGATACCAAACCAAGAAACACCAGGACTGGTTTGATGAGAATGATAGTGAGATTGAACGCATTATTGACAAGAAAAGGAAGGCCTTTCAGATCTGGCAAAGAGATAGAAACTGCACCACTAAGAAAAAAACTGTATGCCCAACGCTAAGGAAGAGGTTTAAAGAAGAACCAGAGAACTAAAGAACACCTGGTGGATAAAAAAGCTCAAGAGATTCAGCACTTAGCCGACACTCATGATGCAAAGAACTTATTTAAAGTCACAAAGACCATCTATGGGCCAATAAATCATGGCATATGCCCCCTACACCTAAACAGATGGTACCACACTTATAAAAGATAAAGAAGCTATTGGATTGTACTGGAAAGAACATTACCAGCACCTCCTTAACCACAACTCCCCCGTAGCTGCTGAGGTCCTCTCATAAATTCTGCAAAAACAAATTAGAAATGAGCTTGCAGTATCTCCAAATCTGGGACAGCTGTGTACAGCCATTAACCAAATGAAAAACAACAAAGCCAGCAAACCTGATGGTATACCTGCCACCAAGTCTTCAAAGTGGGCAGAACTGAACTTACACAACAACTTCACAAGCTCATCGAAAAAATCTGGGAGAGAGAGGAGATCCTAGCAGACTTTAGGGATGCCAAAACTATCAACTTTTATAAAAAAAAAGGTGATAGAACCAATTGCGGAAACTATCGAGGCATCTCTTTATTAGCTGTGGCCGGCAAAATTCTTGCAAGGATCTTAGCAAGCCGTGTCCTAACAATATCTAAGGCTACCTTTCCTGAATCCCAAAATGGTTTTTACCCTTCTAGGGGGACTGCGGACATGATTTTCACTGTTCTACAGCTTCAAGAAAAATGCAGAGAGCAAAACCAGCCCCTGTATATGGCGTTTATTGAACTGACTAAGGCCTTCAACACTGTAAATTGTACTGCCCTGTGGATTGTCCTGAAAATCAGCTGCCCAGATAAATTTGTGAACGTCCTTCAGCTCCCCCATGATAATATGACAGCAACAATTGCAGATAACAATGGCTCCCAAAGTGAACCATTCACAGTGGGATCAGGTGTTAAACAGGGTTGTGTTATCGCCCCAACTCTATTTATTGTCTTCATTGCCATGATCCTATACATTGTCGAAGGGAAACTCCCCAATGGAGTAGAAAACATATATCAAACAGATGGAAAGTTCTTTAATCTGAGTAGGCTGAAAGCAAAGAGTAAGGTTACCAAAACTTCCACCATAGAGCTTCAGTATGCTGATGACAACATAGTGTGCGCACACTCAGAGGATGACCTCCAAACCATCCTAAATATCTCCGCAAACACTTAAGAAAAGCTTGGCCTATCGCTCAACATCCCAAAAACCAAAGTGCTGCACCAACAAGCACAAAACAACCCCTCTGCAGCGCCACAAATCCAACTGAATGGTGTAGCGTTGAAAAGTGTTGTTCAATTTTCCTACCTGGGCAGTTATCTTTCCACAAGGGCCAACATTGATGCCAGAATCCAGCACTGCCTGAGCTCTGCGAGTGCAGCTTTCTCCTGATGGATGTGCAGAGTGTTTGAGTACCGGGACATTCACAGGGAAACCAAAATGCTTGTTTACAAAGCTATTGTACTACCAACCTTACTGTATGCTTTTGAATCATGGACCACTTATAAACGCCATCTCCAACTCCTTGAAAGATTCCATCAATGGTGTGTCCGAAAAATTTGTACATATCACTTGAGAAGATAGGCGAACTAATGCCAGTGTACTGGAAGAAGCAAAGATCACCACTGTCGAAGCAATGATTCTTCAACATCAGCTTCGTTGGACTGGTCATGTTATTCGGATATCTGATTATCACCTTCCAAAGCAACTACTCTATTTCAAACTTAAAAATGGAAGTGTAATGCTGGTGGTCATCAAAAGAGGTTTAAAGACTCTTTAAAAGCAAATCTTTAAAAATGTAGTATAAACACCGACAATTGGGAAACACTGGCCTGTGGGCGCTCCAGTTGGAGAACAGCCTTTACCAAAGGTGTCGTGGACTTTGAAGATGCTCGAACTCAGGACAAAAGGGAGAAACGTGTTAAGAGCATGTTTGGCAAACACTCACCATTACCAACTCCTGCCTGAAAACCTATGTTGCCACTGTGGAAGGATGTGTAGATCCAGAATTGGCCTCCACAGTCACCTACAGACACACCGTTAAGATTGTGTTCATGGAAGACAATCTTGCTTGGCTACAAGTGATCGCCAAAGAAGAAGAAATCTTCTCTGAGCAGCTTGGGGTTGTCTTAAAATCCCTGTTCTTTCTTTGCTTCAAACAAAACCAAATGTTTTCATCTCCTTTTGTTTTCAGAGGCCAAAGAAAACGATGAAAGCAGGATGAGTGGAGGCAAGGACAAGTGCAGGGCAGAGAAGACAGTGCATTAATATGTGAAATAGGGCATAAGAAATAAAACAGAACCCTGGAAAAACAGGGAACAGCTGGACTATGACAGAAAGAAGGGATTGTGAAAACCAAGGGCAATAAGGAATGCTGGTGATGTACAGATATAATTCTGGCCAGAAGCAGGTATACTTATAACTTGAAATACATAGGTATGGCACAACACCCTACACATCTCACCTCCTGATTCAGATAAAGCTGTGTGTCATTAACATACTGATTATACCATGCTCCAAATCCCAGTGGTTTTGTATAGTTGTAGGAAACAGAATGGACTTTTATAGGATCTCCACAGTTCAAAAACCACTGAGGAACAGCCCCCTAGTGCTGCTTTCTGGCAATGACCCTGTAGGTAGGAACAAAGCATTAACTCATTCCCACCCCTGAGTCCTTCCAGAAGGACACTATGGCCAATGCTTAGTGGAATCAGATATAATTTCCACCTTGGGCCCTTCACCTTGGGCCTATATTTGCCTGGACTGGCATTCTAAACTTGCTTCTCCCGGCTGCACATCACACCCTGGCTCCCGTTTTCTGACTCCAGTTTGGAGCCAAGCACAGCTTCATTGGCCTGGAAGATCTGGGCCTGTTAGCATAAATATTTTATCTGTTTATTCCAAGTCATTTGGCAAGACTGCGGCATTCAATTCCTAATATCAGCTGTTTAAAATTGTTTAATGGCAATCAGCAAAACACGCACATTCTGCTCTTCCAGGGGACAGCAGAAGGAAACAACTGTGCACAATTCTGTTTTATTTAGTTCTGTTCATACGCGAATGCAGCTATTGGCCTGATCCAGCAGGCTCTTATGTACTTTTCCATTGCCCTCTGAAGTGGGGAGCCTTCTGCACTCATTTGTTTCCACTACCCCCACATGTGTGATTTTGCATGAGTAGAAAGCCTGAAGTGGGGCTTTAAAAATTGCTTACTTAACCTAATGTGTAATATGTCTTCTGATTAGCTGCAATTATCAAGGACATCTGGTAGGACCCCTTCCCGTCTGTGTTACATGAAAAGCTTTCAGCTTGAAATTCCAGAAGCGACCCATGTACCCCTTCCTACCTGTAGCACATCTGCTTCACCATTAAGCTATATCTTATTTGTAAAATAAGTTCAGGGGCTCCTGGTATCCCTGAACCGTTTGAATGTTCTATGAGTCTGCTGGTTCCAATACCCTGTGGTTTTTCCATGGTGTCTTCAGTGTTTCCAGTAGTGGACTATATAAGGTTAGGTGCAAATAAACCCTGTTCAGATCATTGGCATTATTTCGCTTTCCCCATACTTTTATGCAATAGAGGCTCTGTGGTCTAAACCACTGAGCCTAGGGCTTGCCAATCGAAAGGTTGGCAGTTCGAATCCCCGCGACGGAGTGAGCTCCTGTTGTTCGGTCCCAGGTCCTGCCCACCTAGCAGTTCGAAAGCACGTCAAAGTGCTAGTAGATAAATAGATACCGCTCCAGCGGGAAGGTAAACGGCGTTTCCGTACGCTGCCCTGGTTCGCCAAAAGCGGCTTAGTCATACTGGCCACATGACCCGGAAAAACTGTCTGCGGACAAACGCCGGCTCCCTCAGCCTATAGAGCAAGATGAGTGCGCAACCCCAGAGTCGTCCGCGACTGGACCTAACGGTCAGGGGTACCTTTACCTTTACCTTTAGTTGTCCTTTTCAGTGTTTCCCTCTCAATTTATGTTTGTTTAGAACTATATTTTTCTAGGGCTGATAGCATTAATCAGATTAATTTTTAGATTAATCAAACCAGTTTATATCAGATAAAAAATGTAGCTTTTAATTGGATTTTTAATTGGATTTAATTAGCATTGTTCCCCTATGGATAGATGTGTAGCAATGAAGGAATTATTATAAATTATCTATGACAGACACTCCTCCTCACCCCATGGTTGAACCAATTTGAACACCCCTTGGAAAGGGATTTACAACCTCTGCCCCCCCCTACAACACTGCCTAGCCATTTTAATGAGACTTTTGATTGCTGTTTTAAAAGTTAAAGGTAAAGTAAAGGGACCTCTGACCATTAGGTCCAGTCGTGACCGACTCTGGGGTTGTGGCGCTCATCTCGCTTTATTGGCCGAGGGAGCCGGCGTACAGCTTCTGGGTCATGTGGCCAGCATTACTAAGCTGCTTCTGGTGAACCAGAGCAGCGCACGGAAACGTCTTTTACCTTCCCGCTGGAACGGTACCTTTTTATCTACTTGCACTTTGATGTGCTTTCAAACTGCTAGGTTGGCAGGAGCAGGGACCGAGCAACGGGAGCTCACCACGTCTCGGGGATTCGAACCGCCAACCTTCTGATCTGCAAGCCCTAGGCTCTGTGGTTTAACCCACAGCGCTACCTGCGTCCCTTTTGTTTTAAAAGTTAGCTTCTGGTTATATAGCTCCATTCCTCACAGTTGGAGAGCAGATGTACCCTTTAAAAAGAAACAGGCTGTATGTGTCAAGGTGATACCCACAGTGCAGCTATTGATCTACTGCAAAACTACACTCACATTCGTGCTGGGACAATATATTGTGAGCAGGTGGGAAATTGATTTGCATTTTACTAAGTGATGTCATCAAGGCTCTTTGTTTGCAGGTCCTGTGTTCTTTAACTAGGCCTTCTTTAGTGCCTCCTATTAAATCTTAAGGTTTTGGAGGCATTTCCTCTGGAATCGCCCTCTGTATCTATAGCTTATCTGGAACTGAAATTAAACCTCTTGGGATATGACGGTATGGCATTGTTTGTCCCAGATGATAACATCTAAGATTCGAAGGTAAAGTTAACTTTTCCATTGACAACTTCTATCCTCTAGTAGTAAATTAGGAAATGAGTACAAATGTACATTTCTTTTTTTTACCTGCAAGTGAAAAACAGTACTCTGACAAACTCAGTAAGACTACGGTATACAGATAGTGGGCATTTTAAAAATAGTTTGACAAGTGTCAAGCTGTCTGTTGGGGTTAGGATCTGCTCCCCTCCCGCTTTGACGCAAGCTAGGAATATCTTTATTTAAAATAAAGAAATAAACCCAACGGTTTTGGCATCATTCCCATGTTACAAAGAAAACAAAGAGTAAACACACTGTGCATCTGATTCCTATATTCATTGAAGTTATAAACTGTTTTATATACAGAGGCTCATCTTGTAAATTCCTGTTCTTTTCTCAGTCGTGAAGTTTAAATATTTTGTAATTTAAACAACCACAAATAGAATTATTTGGCTGATGCTCGTTGAACCGCAACAACCTCAAAATTCCTGTTGATTTTTAATCTCATTTTGTTTTAGGACAATAACATTGTTGCCTGCTGTTGTTGGTGGTACTTCTGGATCTTTTGCTGTCGCTTGAGGCTCAGGTGGCCTCAGTGGTGTGGAGTGCCTTCCATCAGCTAGCTTCCTTCCTTCCTTCCTTCCTTCCTTCCTTCCTTCCTTCCTTCCTTCCTTGATCCTGTTGTCTGTGCTCTGGTAAGATTACTGCAATGCATTATACACGGGACTGCCTCTAAAGATGGTTCAGAAACTTCAGCTGGTGCAGAATTTGGTGGCCAGGTTGTTCATCGGGGCAAGACAGTTTGAGCATATTACACTGATCCTGGTCTGACTGCACTGGCTACCAATTAGTTTCCAGGCCCAATTCAAAGTGCTGGTTTTGACCTATGATGCCTTAAATGGCTCAGGACCGCAATGCTTCTCTCCATATGAACCTACCCGAATCCTGAAATCATCATCTGAGGCCCTTATTCATGTGCTTCTTTGTACTTTTGTCCTTCCAGGCTCTGGTGCTTTTATGCTTTACATTTTTTGTTCTTTATTTTCTTTCTTTTTGTCATGTTTGCACTTTTTAACAAAATCAGTAAAATATTAAATGTTAAATATAGGTTATCAGATATTATACTGGTTGATTTCCCATAATTTGTTAGCTCACCTCTGTAGGATCTTGGCCAAGTCCTGATTGGCACTGCTTTAAGCTACCTCAGTGAATATTTGCTTTGAATTTCTTAGAAGCCTGCTGTCACAATCAGCTGTTGCAACCTGTTTTTAAAGTTTTTGTATCGTTAACATACATAGATTTCAGCTGTGTCTTACAGACTTGATGCAAACAGAGCAAAACAAAACACCGGATTGACACGCCCACAAACTGAATTTCTTTCAAGTAATGAAGTTCTTGCCCTGTTTTCAGTTCGTAAATTCTTTTGTGACTTGGCAACATGTTCTGTCTGTGCCCAAAGGATTTCCTCTTTCCTGAGTTGGAACTCTAAAAGAAAAAGGGCCCTTCCATTGTTTTGTATTTGTTTGTTCTAAAACATGGTAACCAGGCAAAAAAGCTTTCAAGAGTACATATACAGAACATTGATATAATTCAATGTGTGTGTATGTGTGTGTTGTGGTGGATGGGGTGGGGATGTTCAAATTATGGACCTAATCAGGTCTCCTTTCATCTGCTTTTCTCCCCTCTTGCAGCTTTCCATGATTCTTTTTTTTCCCCTGGTTGCCTCAGGGATTAGAGTTAGCACTGGTCCCTTCTCCCTGTCTCACTTTTGTCCTTGGGAGATCAGTGCCATGGGTATTATTAGGGGGTGTCCCAGAGTGACCAAGGTCTTTTGCTCAGGCCCTTGTTCTTTTGCTTCTTCCCCATTGTTTTCTTTGCAGGATGGCTGGACACACTATAGTGCATAGTCCTGGTATCCCAGGTGGATTCTACACACATATTAAAAAAACACTTTGAAAACGTTTTGAAAAAATACATTGAATTTTGCATAGCTCACTTTCGCCCTCTAGTGTCACATTTGTATATTACACTTTACAACACATGTAAAATGATTTATTTGTAGCTGAGCCCCCAGTCACCCAACATCTTAATTTGCTTTCCAGTTTCAACACAGATAATGCTGACCTGTGGTTGTTGGATATTGTGGGAGGATATCATTGACTGGTGTCGGGAGTGATGCATGCAGTCGTTGGGTGAGGAAGATGTATAGGGTGAGGGAGAGAGAGATGGGGGTTACATTAGATGGTGGAGCAATGCTTGTTTTAGTGTACATAAGTAGCATTTCTTGCCAAAAGATTATGGGTGGGTTGGAGGTACCAATCCACATATCCCGAACATCCTCTTGGCAAACCATAGCCCAGAGTAAGTCTTACCAGTAAGAGCCAGCACTTGTTTTTCTCCTCTGAAAGTTGACCTAAATATGTATCATGATATATCAATGCAGCACATGCAAATTTATGCCATTGCCCTGCGTGCTAGTCTTTTAAGTACATAGCTTTGGCCCTGGTGAGTGACTTATGAGAATACATGACAAGTGAGCCATTCACTTCCATTAGTAATAACAGATATTTTCTAGTAAATAATCAAGCTGATTTAGCTATTGTACTAGTACAGAACATGCAGTCTTCTAGATCAGTGTTTTTCAACCTTTTTTGGCCAAAGGCACACTTGTTTCATGAAAAAAATCTCGAGGCACACCACCATTAGAAAATGTTAAAAAATTTAACTCTGTGCCTATATTGACTATATATAAAGTAATTCTCTTGAATAGGAATCAAAACAGAGCATAAAGTGAAATCTTTCAAAAATAATAGCAACGAAAAAACAACCTTTCCCCAAGCCCCTTCATGTCATTAATGTCACTGACAGCACCAGACAGGTGAGGGATAATGTATTCCGTGTGTGTGTGTGTGTGTGTGTGTGTGTGTGTTATATAGTGGGTGCCTATGCAGGAAACTGGCCCTGGCTAGGGGAGAAGAGAGGAAACAGTCCTCCTTAGCAGTTTATAAAGCAAGTATTTATGAAAGAGGTGCGAGGTGGGGGAATCTGCCTCCCCCTTGAAGACGAGAGGAAGAAGGGAAAGGCTGAATACACCCCTTTATGGGGTGGGGAGAGGATGTTTCCCCATTAAGGGGAGGAGGAGAAAGAGGCTTTTTGCTCTTCCCTGCCCCCCAAGTGTGTGAGAAAAAAGAAAAGGGGGCCAGTTTGCTGAAGACACCCCTCATGATCAGAACGGTGCTTAGCTTATTTTGGGGCTGCAATTTGGTTGCTGTTAAAATTGTTTTACAGATCATAAATGCTGCATTGATTTATTAATCTTATAACACGACATTGTGACGTTCAGCCTGTTTTTAAGATGTTGTTAGCAGTGTTTTATAGGCTGCAATTGTCTCACTGATGATGTTAATTATTCTACACTATTATGCTGCTTTTGTGATGTTCTATCGTGCTGTTATTCTTTATTGTTTGCGATTCATATGAATGAAAAGCGGCAAATCAGATACGGGGGTGGGAGGAGGGGGGGTGATATTTCCCCAGGGAATGGGGGAGGAAGAGAAATAATAGAATCGTAGAGTTGGAAGGGACCCTGGCGGCCATCTAGTCCAACCCCCTGCAATGTAGGAATCCCGTGTTGGTGGGGTGGGAAAGAAACCCCTTATCCCCACCCAACACTTGAAAGGGGCTGAAAGGATGAAAGGGGGTTCAGGGAAGAAGGGGGGGGAATGATTCCCTGGAGCCCCGGAACCTGTTTGTTTTGTGTTCCCTCCTCCCCCACCCTTGGCCACTCCACGACCTTGGAGGAGTGTGGCCCCTGAGCATGTACAGAGTGCCTTCCCCCCCTCTGCCACATTCCCCGGGGCTGCAAGTGAGCCCCAGAACCTATTAAAAGCCATAATAAACCAATAAGGAGGGAATGGCGGCGGCGGCGGCAGACTCTCCCGCCTCCCCTCCCACCCCCTCAGCGCCCCCAGCCTCGCTCACAGCCTCCGGTTTTCCCAGGGCTTCGGGGGCGGCGGTTGGTTGGCCGCCATCGTCTCGCGGCGGCGCCTCCTCCTCCTCGCCGGACCTTCGCCCAGGCTTGGCCGTCTCTGGAGGCGAGCGCCGAGCTGTCGGTCCCGCCCGGGGAGGCGGCCCCGCCCCTCTCTCAGGCGACGCGCGGAGCTCGGGGATCGACCGTCTCTGGCTGCGTGGCCCCCGCGCAAGTGCCGGCTCCAGCTCAAAGAGGTGCGCGCGGAAGGAAGCCGGGCGAGAGCAAAGGAAAGCAATCGCCCCCGCTTGGCTAGCTCATACCAATAATAAACTTAAGTTGGTTTGACTTTTTTTTTTTAAATCTTTCAAATTTTTCAATTTTTCCCACGGCTTTCCCCCGCGGCACAGCAGCCGGTGTCTCGCGGCACACTAGTGTGCCGCGGAACACCGGTTGGGAAACGCTGTTCTAGATGATGTTGGACTACACCTATCATTCCTGTATGGGGGTGATGGGAGTTGGAATCCAACAACATCTGGAAGGCCACAATTTCCCCCCGGGGAAGGGCAAAAGGCAGGCAGGAGGGTCTTCCCTCAGAAACTTACTCTTGTTGTGCTAGCTTCAGCATTGGGGGTGGGGAGAAACAGAAAAAATATTTTTGTCTATATGAAAATGGAAATCTGAACCCAAGGTAGTGTTTTTCACCTTCCCAAGCAGGTCTCTATTGCTACATTCACTTTTATTCCATCTCTCCTATGGCTTGATTTGCAGCTGAAACTGGTTCAACAGCTCCGTTGACAAAGTGAGCCAGGAAGTACAGCTATTTGTCTGAGTGCGCTGTTTTTGCCAAACTGACGGAAGTGAATAAAAATCATATTTGTCATTAAGTTAGTTGCTATGAGTCTGAGTACACGTTCACATGGAGCTAAGCTACTATGTAGGGTTTTTCTTATAGACGTCTGATTTTTTTTAACTGAAAAAGTGGTGCTTTCTGGATGTGTGACATCCTAATATATATTATTCATAAGGACTATATTGGTTTTCTTAAAAGATAATTGTCTTTAGACAGGAAAGTAAAATTCCTCCATTTATCACGGAAGCATTTTAAGGAATTTGGAGCCATCCTTACTATAAATATGAATAAAATACTGTTGGTGGCATGACCTCTCAGTTGCTTCAATTATATACTTTCCCCTCTTTTGTGGCACATCATACTCTTGTATCCTGTCGTACGAAAAATGTATTTTGTATTCCAGAGACATAACTACATAAAAGTTCAAGGACAGCAGCCAAACTCAGGATAAAAGTGAGCAGATTAATTACTGTGGTGTGTGTTTGCAATGGCAACAGGTCTCAAAGTCAGATACAAAGTGATTTCTCCACTCTGGGGCCATTACTTGTACAACATAAGCTGTTGTCAGGAACTCCATAAAGTGATGCGGAGCCTCTGCAGTAAGTGGTGCTACATATTAAGACCCGTGTGTAGAGTTCACAATACAGATTTTATTTGTAGTGGTCCTCTTGTGGAGGCCATTTTCTGTATAGGGGTCCATAGTGTTGAGTCAGTTCTTAGCCACCTCATGCTATCTTTAAAACTGTTCAGGTTAACAGTGGGTGCCTCCAGTCTGTAAATATTTTGTGGAAGGGATTCAAGCACAGACTGTAAATTTAGGCTTGCTTGAATTGAAGTGGATTAAAGAACTAAGCTGCCCTAGCACAATGAATCCGCTTTTAAAAAGAAACAGACCTATTGTGTTTTGGAAAATGCATTTAAAAGCGTGCTATGAACAAATGATTCATGAGAAGACATATACTGTAAACACCCCACCAGTAAGGCAGGATGAGTGCTTATTATTCTATAACCACCCCACAAAACAAATCAGAGCAGATGCTCAGTAAAGACCAGACATAGTCTAACCTCCATGTAAGCTTTGTGCAAGCAAATCAGGATGAATGCTCAATATAAACAGGACATCTGGAGAAGGCGGTGTTTTTCTCTTTGCTTTCTGATAGACATTATTTTTCTCATTACCAAGTAGATGGGTACCACAATTATGTGCCATCGCATTCCACTGACATTATCTCTTAATTAACCTTGCTAGATCTTATTAATGAGTCTTATTTAATATCAAAAATTGGGGATGTGTGCAAGGGTTGTTTTTCTTTTGCCAGTAATAGGTAAGGTCCCTTGACACTTAATTCAATCTCCTTTAATTAAAGTATTGATTTAGTTGTTTGAATTCTTTAAGGCACTTTGCAACCTTTATATGACATTGAGCTGCATTTCTAATGAGTTTTATAAGAGAGCTGCTTGATAGTTTAACAATTCATCACATCATAGATGTACAGCCGTTGCCAGCTTGATTTAAAGCCCTGTTGGGACATATTCACACAATCAAAAGCTGAATCCTGTGCATAACTGAAGGTGCATGGCTTACCAGAAGCTGAATTGGGTAACACCGAGAAGGTTTTTCCAGTATCTACCACCATAATCACCCTGTCCTCCCCTCCCAATAGATGCTTCATAACTGCACAAGGGTAAATTTGCAATCTTCCTCTGAGAACTCTCTGTAACAAAAAAAGACTTCATATTTTGCAAGCATTCTCAGAGAAGGTTCAGGAAAAGCCAGCTAAGTATGAGGACAGTTGGGAAAATAAAAAAGGTATGATATCCCCTTGCTGTTAATTCTCAAATTCTTGTGATGATCTGCCTATCTAGTGAATCGTTTTTCACGGTTATTAATTATTTCATCAACTTTATCTAATGTGTTTTAACAGAATGCAACATAATAATAATAATAATAATTATTATTATTCTTTATTTATACCCCGCCCAACTGGCTGGGTTTCCACAGCCACGCTGGGCGGCTCCCAACCAAATATTAAAAACACAATACAGCATTAAACATTAAAAACTTCCCTAAACAGGGCTGCCTTCAGATGTACCGGTATCTTGCAAAAGGAGTATCTTGCAATTTCTGGAGACTACAAATCGTAGTTTCTATAAAGATTATATACAGTTCCTGAACTGAAGGGCAGAAATCAAATATTTGCTTAATTCAAATGGCGCTTGTTACAATAATTAATGGATTGTCTAATATTTAAACAGGTGACTAACTTGGTTTACTTCTTTCTTGCATTCATTTTGGTGAGCCTATCCTTTGAATTGTCAGAAGAGGACTGCCTAGCATGCTTATGTTTTGCTGAGAACATGATAAGATCTTATGTATGTCTTGCCCTCTGGTAGATCTCAGGTTATGCTTTGCAGGTCTCCCCTCCCCCACCACATCCCTGGGTTTCTCCTTCTTTGCAGAGATTCACGTTTTCTGTATCTTACAGCCATCATATGGGAATATATTTAAAAGACTTAGGAGGTTGAAATTCTCTACACACTTACCTGGAAGTAAGTCGTATTGAAGTCAGCAGGACTTACTTCTGAGTAGGCATGCCTAGGACAGATGCTGCACTTCTTCCCTTTGGCTACAGTCCATGCACACAGGATAGAAAACTGTGCACCCAGTAAAGGAACCAAATGCACTTTGGCCAGTGAAAAACTTGTCCTCTGAAGTTCTTTTGCTTGCCTTCCTCTTTTAAAAAAACCTTTCTATGGAGTCACATAGAAAGTCCTAATCTTCCTGATTATTTTGAAGATGTTTAAAATATCTGGTATGGTCTTCTTCGTTGGCGATCACTTGTGGCCAAGTAAGATTGTTTTCCATGAACACAGTAGACTTGTTTTCCAAGTAAGATTGTTTTCCATGAACACGGTATCTGGTATGGTAGACTCTGTTCAAGTACTTCTAAGGCCAAATGGAAATTTCCACAGAAAAGGTCATCTGTGAGAGGTGGGAGAAGAGACATGGCAATTCTGAGTTGAACACATTTCCCACAGGAAAAAGATGGCATGACAAAACCTGTGAGATTTCTTGTACATTCACGGTTCATTTCTTGGGCATTTAATATGTTTACAGAACTGATCAGAAACAAAGCAGATGCTTTCTGGCTTTTCACAAAGAAGCAACATTTGACCATTTCCACACCTCCCAGTAACTGAATTTGAGGTTGCAGTCATTATTAGTAATGGAAAACCCTACTAAAAGGACATCAAGGAATGTTTGATGCAGGCTTTCTTACCTCACATTTTGTAAGCCCAAATGTAATTAAAAATTAAAATTGCTTAGAAATCCAGTGTTTCCGGTGATGATTCCCCACCCCTCTTCACTTGATTTTTCTCTTAACTTAATTATAAACAGAATACGTTGCTAATATTATTAATTTATGGTGCTGTTCTTAATTTACAAAGTATCCAAAGTAGTGTAAATAAAACTGTGGAGAAATAATTGGCTTAGCACAGGCTTCCTCAACCTCGGCCCTCCAGAAGTTTTGAGACTACAATTCCCATCATCCCTGACCACTGGTCCTGATCATGGGAGTTGTAGGACAAAAACATCTGGAGGGCCGAGGTTGAGGAAGCCTGGCCTAGCATGTCCAAATTAGGGATCATGGTTAAGCCCACCATGAACTGTAACCAAGAACAAACCAAGGGAAGAGATAGCTTAACCATGATTCAATGAGCTCTGGATCAAACAGCTTAGCTCAGCATGGCACGGAAGCAGAAAGGACTAGGAAGAAGCAAAGTGACTGCAGGCTTCTCCCTGGGAGCTACATATGTGTTCACACCAAACCAGGGTTTGGCTTAGTGTGACATGCACACCAGGCCAATGGCTGTTATACCTCCTTTACTAAATTCAGGTGTTAGTAATATCACTGATTTATTTACAAGGTTATGTACGCCTCTCTGGAGAGCTCCTAGGCTACAAGTTGTTCCTTTCCACCTTTTGTATCTCGTCTTAAACAATGCAACAGTACTAAGTCCCACAGTATTGAATGGGGCTTACTTCCAGATAAATGTTTTTGGGATTTCAGCCTTACATTGTAAGAATTTTAAACAATTACATTGATTATTACCGGTAGTTTTTATTTTAAACTGTGCCTTGGACACTTTGAAAAAAAGGCAAAATATAAATGTAGTAAGTAAACAAATGACAACAACGTCAACAACATCCTGCTTTTCTTTTATTCAGTATTCATGTCAACCCCGGCCTTATATGCAAGATATCGCATTCTGTTACGGTCAAGCTAATTTCTTGCTACTTCCTGAAATATGATATTAAGTAAAAATGTTATATAGCAAGTCTGAATTGCTTCTGGCTAGTAGAGAATTCTGAGGAACTCAATACATTTTGAATTCTCTTTCATAGTGAGGTCTCATTATCATCATATAAGCCCCAACTTCATGTTTTCAGTATTTTAAAAAATGTGTTTTTTTCTCTCCTGCCATTGTACCCTAAGAATGTAACTGGTTTAGTAGCCATTCCATCTTGCCTGCGAACCCAGGGGTTTGTAATTCTGCAAGGCAGGGATAGGAATAGCTGAAGGAATTTGTCCCACCAATGCCAAACTATAGTTTATCCAATTATTTTTTTTGGGGGGGGAAGCATTATAATTAAATGGTTATAAAAAATACAGGATTACAGCAAAGATGCACACTGTAATGGTGACATATGCCAAACCTTGTGTAGTCAATTCTGGTTTCAAATATTTTAATTTTTTCTTATTGCTAAAGTCCACTTCAGACTTTTCATGGTGGCCCAGTTACAGTATATGAATAGATACACAATGGGAAGGTAAACTTGGCAATGGCTCCCTGGACTTTGTCTAGTTTTCTCCACACTTTTTATGTTTCAGACACTACAGTACCCAGGCTGCCATGTAAAGTGGGAAAAACCATTTTTTTAAAAAAAGAAATTGATAAAATGTATCTAAAAATCTGGTTATCATGGAAAAATAGGACTGGTTTTAGCTTTATATATCTAGGAATGCTTTCATTTTCTATCCTAGTAACCTGTCTTTTCTTTTTACAGTTTTGTTCTTTTTGTCTCTAGGCAGTATTTCACCTTCTAACATTTTTGAACCCTCTGACCTTCTTTTGAATGTGTTTTCTTGGCTGACATCTTTTTGAAAAAAAACCTTGTGATTACTATTCCCCCCCCCCATGCACTTACTTCCTCCATTTCTAATACTGCTTTCAAAACTGCAAATGGAAACTTAGGCCTTGCTGATAGCCATAGCAACAGTTAGGCAGAATATACCATGAATGAGATTTAGAGTAGTTGGAGCCTATTGATGGTTGTGGTGTCAAGTGGTTGTGTGAATCTGGCAGCATGTGTCACTGTAAACATTTAGTGCACAAACATCTAATATTGTACAACCTGATAGTTAACCTAGGAGTTGGGAACCTCTAGTCAATTATATTATACAGTCCCACTTGTAACCTTATTGATAAGGTGAGTTGGCTGAATCAAATTCTGCCATAATAATAAAAATTTCAAAGCAGTAGTAGGTTTTATAGGTTAAAACCTATTTTTTTTAGAAAAGCAGCGAAAAAAGCTAATGCTATTCTAGGCTCTATCAGCAGAAGTATAGTGTCTAGATCAAGGGAAGTAATAGTACCACTTTATTCTGCCTTAGACAGATCACACTTGGAATACTGTGTCCAATTTTGGGTGCCACAATTTAAGAAGGATGCTGACAAGCTGGAATGTGTGCAGGGGAGGGCAACCAAGATGATCAAAGGTCTGGAAACCAAGTCTTATGAGGAATGGTTGAAGGAGCTGGGTATGTTTAGCCAGGAAAACAGGAGACTGAGAGGAGACATGATAACCATCTTCAAGTATCTTAAGGACAGTCACATGGAGGAGGGAGTATGCTTGTTTTCTCCTGCTAACGAGGGTAGGACTCGAAAGGAGATTCTGACAGTAAGGGCTGTTCAGCAATGGAACAGATTCCCACGAGAGGTCTCTCCTTCCTTGGAGGTTTTTAAACAGAGATTGGATGGTCATCTGTCATGGATGCTTGAGCTGAGATTCCTATATTGCAGGGGGCTGGACTAGATGACCCTTGCGGGTGCCTTCCATCTCTAAGATTCTGTGATTCTATTATTCTATATAGCTGGAAAATGGCTCAGTGAATTGACTTGAAACTTGGTAGTGTAGAAGGTTTGAGAATGGTTCATGCTAAAGGTAAAGGTGTAGTAATGGGGGGGCGACTCACCAGCCACACCCCCCATTTATCTTCTGGATGTCAGGGAACCAAGCAGCTGCAGTTTGATTACATTTCAAAGGGATCAGATAAAGACTCCTCCCTCCAATTTCCCAAGACAGGGGTGAGGGCTCTTAACACAGCTGAAATCGTGTTCTGCTCTTCTTACATGTAAATCAGGTGTGGACCACTCCCCACTCCACCAACAAGAGGTGACAACCGTTAACCAACATTTCCCAAATAAAGAGACATTTGAGATATTGCAACTCTACTGTAGTTCTAAACCAAAGATTACAAACATGATTTTGTTGCTTCACTACAAAAGGGACCCCTGACCGTTAGGTCCAGTCGTGGACGATTCTGGGGTTGTGGCGCTCATCTCGCTTTATTGGCCGAGGGAGCCGGTGTAAGCTTCTGGGTCATGTGACCAGCATGACTATGCCGCTTCTGGCGAACCAGAGCACGGAAACGCTGTTTACCTTCCGGCCGGAGCGGTACCTATTTATCTGCTTGCACTTTGACGTGCTTTCGAACTGCTAGGTTGGCAGGAGCAGGGACTGAGCAACGGGAGCTCACCCCGTCGCGGGGATTCGAACTGCCGACCTTCTGATCAGCAAGCCCTAGGCTCTGTGGATTAGCCCACAGCGCCACCCGCATTGTAGAAAGGATTAAACATTACTTCAGGGACATTAAATGTTTTGACTGGAGACTGGCATGTTGACAAGGTATTGTGTATTTTTCTCCCCAAGTTTTTACTGTGGTGGTTTTTCTGGAAATATTTTTCCATTTGTACTGCGTGTTTTGAGAAGTGGGCTGTTGTTCTAGGTCAAGGGGAATATCTAGTGTGTGCTTTTGCCCATGGGTTCTATAACATGTTTATAGTCTTTATTTAAAATGCATTTTATTACCAATGTTAGCCAATGGACTTGCCCTTCAGATGTTTTGAACTTCAAGTTCCATCATCTGGGCTGACTGGGGCAGATGGAAGTTGCAGTCCAGAATAGCTCCTCATAAATAGGACCTCACTTGTATTCCGTTTCCATCAGTGGTACTGTTTAAGGTGACAAATAAAAACCTTCCCACTCTCCCGGCACTCTTTAAGGCCACGCAAGAAAAATACCCTGTGCATACAATTTGCTGGAGCCATGTGGCAAGAACATATACAGAGATGTTCTTATTGGCTCTACAGAGTTTGTAGACTCACAAAAATGGAAGGCAAAAGATTCCTGCATTGCAGGGGGTTGGACTAGATGACAACTGTGCTCCGTTCCAACTCTGCAATTCTGTTGTTCTATTTGTCCCTCAAAACACTGGAAAAATCATTGGGAAGTCTGCATAGACTTCAGTTGGCCTTGGTGAGTTGGTCTGAGTTGGGATTTAATGTGGTATTTTGATACTTCATAGAGTCAAGTTGTTAAAAATTTATTTTTGCAGCTCTAGTTCTTAAAATGCTGTAACCTTCACTGAGCCTTTTTGTATGCTTATGAACAGTGTTCTAGTATATTTTTAGTGTTCAGTGCACCAGCATAGCTTTACGCCTATACCTAGTTGCAAAGTAATGGAGAGCAAATACAGCTGGGAACATTTACATGCTATTAAGTTGATGTGCGATCAATTATGCTCTGGTGGTTATAAGTTCGATGCGTTCCTGTTTTACGATCACAAGACGCTGACAGCTATTGAGTATGCCTATGGATATTAATGTTTTTATGTATTATACTGTAGATTCTAAAAATACCAGTGTATGCTAAATTGAACCTAATTTAGAATCCCAGGTAAATGAAGAGATTCATTAGCCTGCTGCACCCCAATCTCTGAGCAGTGTGAGATTCCAGGAGTTTCTGGTGCTCTGTCCTTCTAACTAATTGCGAACTGGAGGAGGGGCCTCACCCATTTGCTGTCTCACACAGAGCCCATTTCTTTGGTTTCCCTTAATGGCCCATCGGCCAGGCTTTCACCTCAACACAGGAAAATAGCATGGCTTCTATTTTAACCCTTGCTGGAACCAGGAGTTAGAAGGATCTTACACACAACTTACTTCCTCCCCCCACTCCACCATAACAAGCCACACTAAGGATCATCAGCTGCTGCTGTTGCCTGTATTTTATGAAATTAAGCATTTATAGACATTTATAGAAATACTTGTTGTTCGTTAAGAATTCACGTCCTCTGGTTGCATAAATGCCCTCTTTATCTTATTTATTACGTATTTTATTTACTGAAACAATTTCTATTCTGCTTAACTACAATTGTCTCAAAGCAGTTTACGAAGATGCAATACGGAAAGTTAAAATGAGTTAAACGCATGAAATCAAACTTCAATTAAATGCCTGTTGGAATTAAAAAAAAGTTTTCAATAGGCAGCAGAAATTCAATAGGGAGATGACCTATATGAACTCAACTGGAAGGGGAGTTCCATAAAATTGGGCCCACAGTATTAAATACATCTACCAGCACAACTCCTGGTAGATATGAGCTATGCATCCAAACCATGGAGGACCACTAACAGTGACTCTTCCAAAGTCCTCAGTGTTCAGGCACGGATACAAGAGATTAGGTGGTCCTTGGGGTATCATGGACACAAATTGTTAAGGGCCTTGTAAATGAATACAAAAACCTTGAAACTAACCCAGCAATGTATGGGCAGCCAGTTCAAGCTTTCAGTTATGTAGTGGTGATCTGTCCCTATCAACAGTCTATCCACTGCATTTTGCACCAGCAGGAACCCCCAGACTAGGCTCAAGAGTAGCCCCACACATTGCAGTAATCAGGTCTTGAGGTTGCCAATGCATGGATCACCAGGACCAGACTGTCTCTAGCCACTGAATCTACCTGAGCTTCCAGTGACAAAGTTGGATGCAGGAGCACACCCAAACTCTAAACCTGCTCTTTCAGAGGGAGTGCAAACCCATCCAGAACCCGTCTAGAACAGGCAACTGACCTGTTCTCCCAGTGCATGTGAACCACCAACCCACAGTGCCTCTGCATTCCCAGGATTTGAGCCTTCATCTAGCCCACCACTGCACCCAGACCATGCATAGCCATTTCATGCATAGCTTCCTCTGACTCAGATGTTATGGAGAAGTCGAGCTGTGTGTCATCAGTGCATTGATGACACTTTGCCTTAGAACTCATAATGACCAAACCTTGTGGCTTCATCTAGATGTTGAACAGTGTTAGGGACAAGGTTGTACCTTGTGGTACCCCATACTTTCAAACCCAATGGAGCTGAAATATAGTCTCCCAACGATACTCTCTCGATACGGCCCTCTTAAGTAGGAGCAGAACCACTGCAAAACAGTGTCCTCCCAATGCCCATCCCACAGATGCAGTTCAGCAGGATACAGTGGATATTGTGGACGGATCCAGAAGCAGCAGCAAAGTTTCACTTTTCCTGCTGTTGATACAGGTCATCCATTGGGGCAACTAAGACTGATTCAGTCCCCAAACAGCATTGGAACCCAAATCGAAATGGTGCCAAGTAATCCATATCATCCAAGAATATTGAGCTGGTTTAGGTGTCATGATAAACCATTGTTTGTTGTGCCTGGAACAAGCCACAGTATGGACCTCCAGTGTGACTCTGAGGAAGAGTTGGGAAGCATTTTTCTACCATCTTTGATTAAATGCAGCTTATTGTTTATCCTGAATCCAGCCAACTATGGCTTATTTGAAGTTGGCTTGTTTCAACAAATGTTAATTAAGATTAACCACAATTTAGTGTTAATTTCAGAACTGAATTGTGGTTAATCTAAAGTCGAAGTGAATGCCAGTGTGGTGTAGTAGTTAGGAGCGGTAGACTCGTAATCTGGTGAACCGGGTTTGCGTCCCCGCTCCTCCACATGCAGCTGCTGGGTGACCTTGGGCTAGTCACACTTCTTTGAAGTCTCTCAGCTTCACTCACCTCACAGAGTGTTTGTTGTGGGGGAGGAAGGGAAAGAATGTTAGCCGCTTTGAGACTCCTTAGGGTAGTGATAAATCCAAACTCCTCCTCCTCCTCCTCCTCCTCTTCCAATCTCCTTGCGGAGAAGAGGAAGCAAGGGTGGGGAGGCTGCGCAAAGGCTTGTTGCAGTTTATTCCCACCATGATAAGCCATGGTTTAGTGTTACAGATGGAGCTCACTGCTTAGTAAGTTTTATTTGGATTGCAGCCTAAATCATTTTGCCTGAGAGTTGCCATTCCCTTGCAGTGCTTATACTGGGAAAGGCTTACAAACACACATTCCAAATCATTTATTTATATACTGCTTAATGTGCAGCCAAATCATGAGATCCATCCAGTTTGGCTTAATCAGGAAAATTCTGACTCTGCAGATTGCATTGATTCCCCCCTCCCCAAAGAACAGGCTTTTTGTGTATATTGTACTGCACTTTGAAATGAATCCACCCAATCAAGAGTCTAAAATTTATATTAAACATGGTTTTTCTAGACAGGCACTTACCATCACTTACATCTTTATAAATAATGATGGGGAAAACATAAAAAAACATAGTAAGTTTAAAATTCGTGGGTGGGGGGAAGACTCTAAAACCTGATTCTGATCATGTGTCTTCCTTTAGTTTTCAAACTATAATTGCTTGCAATATCATAAATAATGAATGGTGCATTTAGTAATTTTAGTATACATACAATGCTGCCCTCTGGTGGGTGTTGTTTTGGACACTTTTTGCAAGTGGTATTGCCATACACCTGGCTATTCCCTTTTCAAGTCTTGTTTACATCAGCATCAAGCTTCCAGCTGTAAATATGATTTGTGCTATCCTGAATTCTGATCTCATGGTGTCATGGTCTTCCATAGAGCATGGAGAGTGAGTTGCTTTATGACTCTTTCTTAATATAGCTAGCTAGCAATACAAAAAAGTAGCTGTCCCCCTTTGTTATACTAGATTTGTCATCTCATTTGAAAAATCTGTGTAAAATGTTTAATCCAACTATAGGAAAATAGCTCAATGCCAGTTTTTTATTTCACCTTTCTTTAAAGAAATGCCATAGCAGAGATTGTCTCCCTAAATGTATTTCTCATTCTCTCAGTCTCCTTTGGCTTGTCCACGCAAAAATGAAAGCTGACAGTAGAACAGTGTAGCTACTTTACCCATATGAATCCCTTTTATCTCTTTTCTGCACAGGTACTGCAGCTTCCCCATAGTGTGGGAAAGCATGCATGGAACGAGAAAGCCACGCTCTTGTATTTTATGAAGCTGCAGGGTCTTCATCATTTGGTTGAGGGAGGAAATATAGATAGACTCAAGACGAATTTTCATATAAGTGGGTGGAAATTATGTTGGGGTGTTTGCACATGCTCACCTCCCTGTCTACCTGTGTGTGCCTGCCTGCCTATTTACACAGGCATTCCCCTGATCTCTTGACCCGAGTCTCATTTTTTAGTCACCATTTTAATCAGATAGTGTTATCACATGCTTCAGTCATGGATATTAAAATATTAAATCTTTTAATATTTAAATGAGATTGTTTTATTGCATATTTTAATTATGGTGTATTAAAAAAACACATGGTGTTGTGCAGTTTTTGTATGTTGTGCAAACCACTTAGATGCCAGCTGCACATTAAGCAGTATATAAATAAATGAATAATTTCCCCCCTGTATGTGTGTGTCTGTGCCTGTCTGTGCATGCATACCTATGCATGCAAACTTTAGCCACAGTCATCACTGACATGTGGCCCCCAGAGAGTTGACCAACAGCAAATGTGACCCTTAGGACAAAAAAGTGGCTCAGCTAAAAAGTGGCCTTATCCAGTGGCTGCTGCAAAGTGCATAAGAAATTTCTCACAAGCAAGGACTGTCTTACCGCTTCACTTCAGTGTCAGTTAGATATCTCCCTCTGCAGAGGTGAAGCTGCAATGGAAGTAAATAGGAAAGCCTTGGTCCCTTGTTTGGATTGAACTTTCTAAGTAAATTGCCTGGTGCAGCCACATACTAATTAATGCCTGCCACAGCTAGGCCAGTTTCAGAATTAAGGAGGGCACACATTTTCTCCACTATGTAATTTTTGAACAGTGTCCTTAGAGTGGATATTCATTTTCAATAAGGCCACACACCTTATCATTATTGGCCCAGAAGGCAGAAACAAAAACCTGCACCTATCTGAGGCTGATGGAGGAGTTTAGCAGCATCCAGACTGCCGTAGCTTTTCCATTCCACTTATGCAGAATAATGGCAGCTATAAGGATTGGTGAGTTAATAGCTTTGACCCATTTGAAACGCTGCTGCTGTGTCCATCTGCATTGGGAGAGAAGGAGGGTTGGATGCACAGAGACAAAAATACGTCATTAGAGGGCTAATTTACTACTGTTCTCTTTGTGTGCAACTGTTGCTGCTGATCTGCGGCTTCTCTGAGTGAGACTTAATCGGATACAACCCAGTAAATATAAGTTCTAAAAACAAAGCCATTTCTATGGAATGTCTCAAGGCAATGTACAAGATGCAATAAAAACAGTTAAAATGGTGCAGGAAATAAGAGCAGATAAATTTAAAAGCAATACCAAGTAGCCACCCATGGCGGAGATCTATTCATTCAGCTGGAAAACCTTGTCAGAAGAAAAACATGCTCAGCTATTTCCAGAAAATGTAGATCAGGCATCCCCCAACCTGTGGCCCTCTAAATGTTTTGGCCTACAACTCCCATGATCCCTAGCTAACAGGACCAGTGGTCAGGGATGATAGGAATTGTAGTCCAAAACATCTGGAGGGCCGAAGGTTGGGGATGCCTGATGTAGATCATGGGTGCCTGTCGTGTCTTAGCCGGAATGCTCTTTCAGTTATTCATAATATGACTGAATTGCACCTCAAGGGTCGTGGGTTCAAGCCCCACGTTGGGCAAAAGATTCCTGCATTGCAGGGGGTTGGACTAGAGGATCCCTGTGGTCCCTTCCAGCTCTACAACTCTATGATTCTATAAGCCTTGTAATGAGCCCATTGACAAAAAGAGGTTTCATGTGGTTTTCTATTGGAGGTGTCTGTTTTGCGGAAATCATGTCTGACATCTTGTGCTATCCTTTCCAGAGTTGTCAACTGTTTATGTAGAAACTCACTACAAGCTGACTTAATGGTTAATACACTTTGTTTCTGGAGCCTGCGAGAGCAGTGACAAATGTCTCCAGCCAGGGCTCCCCGGTGAGTCAGCTCTCCAGTGTGAGAGAGCCAGTGTGGTGTAGTGGTTAAGAGCGGTAGACTCTAATCTGGGAGACCGGGTTCGAGTCTCCACTCCTCCACATGCAGCTGCTGGGTGACCTTGGGCCAGTCACACTTCTTTGAAGTCTCTCAGCCCCACTCACCTCACAGAGTGTTTGTTGTGGGGGAGGAAGGGA
Source organism: Darevskia nairensis (assembly GCA_034642065.1). Lineage (NCBI taxonomy): Eukaryota > Metazoa > Chordata > Lepidosauria > Squamata > Lacertidae > Darevskia > Darevskia nairensis. The sequence continues at coordinate 64,204 of JAWWNI010001306.1, read as the reverse complement.
AAGGAGAATGTTAGCCGCTTTGAGACTCCTTCGGGTAGTGATAAAGCGGGATATCAAATCCAAACTCTTCTTCTTCTTCTTCTTCTTCTCCAGCAGTTGCCCTCCTGGGTAATAGCTTTTTCCCAAAGGGGCCATGTGTCAGATATTTAGTTGGCAGGCTTCTCATGCTGCTATGTATTGTGTCTATCTATATCTATATCTATATCTATATCTATATCTATATCTATATCTATATCTAATCAGTGTTTCCCAACCTTTTTTTGGCCATGCCCCACCTAAGCATCTCTAAAATCCTGATGCCCCCCCGACATATAATTCTTATTATTCGAAAGGGAACTATTCACTTGGAGGAAGCCTAAAAGGCCAATAACGTGGTCTAACTCATTCTCGAATTGCGCCCCTTAAAAATCAAATTGCCCCCCTGTGGGGTGTGTGCCCCACGTTGGGAACCACAGATCTATCCTATATAATAATCTTGCTGTGTCCCTGCGTCCACCAATTTTCTGTGTGTCACGGAAGTGCGCTACTGCGCATGACACACGTGGACGCAGGGATTGGGCAGCGGACAGGAAGTGACGGCCGCCCGCCCGCCCGCCTCCCTCACAGCCCCGCCGGAGGACGGCCGGCCTGGCCTGGAGGCAGCGGCAGCGAGGAGAACGAGGAGCCCGGGCCAGGCTGTGGCGGCGGCGCCGGGGCTTTGCCGTGGCGGGGGAAGCGGCGCGAAGCGCCGCCGTCGGCCGCGCACCTCCAGCGGGGCCTCCCGTTCTGGGAGGCTCTGCCGCCAGCGGCAATCAGGGCCTACCCCCCGAGCGGGCTTCACGGGCGGCGACGCCCCCGCTGCTCCTCCGCTCTCCGGAACCGGCTCCCTGCGTGCGGGGCGGGGTGCAGGCTGCCGGGACGGGCGCGCAGCTCTCGCCCGCCGGCCTCCTGCGTCCTTCACCGCCTCCGCCTCCTCCTCCTCCCACCGGCTCGGCAGCCCAGCCGCGGCGCTCCGGCGCTGAAGGCGGGGCGTGCGGGGCGGGGTGGAGGCTGCCGAGACAGGCGCACAGCTCTCGCCCGCCCCCGCTTTGCCGCGGATGCTGCCGCCGCCGCCCTCCGGAGCTACAGCCTGGGGGAGAGAGAGAGAGGAGCGAAGCCGTCTCCCCCCCCTGGGGCGCAGGGCGGAGAGAAGGCACCCGCCCGAGAAGGCTTTCCCCCCCCCGGGGCCTTTCCGCCGCCGTTTGACCTTCCCTCCCCACCTCCACCCGCACACCTCACCTCCCCACCCCCACACCTCCGTTTTTCCGCCGTCCTTCGCCTTTTTCGCCGCCCACCCGCACACCTCACCTCTCCAGCCGCATTGACGCCGGCCTCTCACCTCTCCAGCGTCTCACGCGCTCTGTGAGTGCCCGAGCGCCCCGGCCTCTGGCGTCCGAGCCTCCCGCCCGCCCTCCCTCCTGCCCGGCTCTTCTCCTGCGCGGCTGGAGCCGCCGAGAGAGCTGGGCGCGCGCGGCGGTGCCGGCCTCCGAGGGGGAGTCCGGGGTTGGGGGGCTCCCCGGTTTCCCCGCGCTCAGCCTCCTCCCTCCGCGGCGGCAGGAGCGCAGCCGCGGCTGTGCCCCCCGCCCCGCAAGGCACGCGCGTGTGCTGCCGGGCTAGCGCCCGTTATCTCAACGGGCTTCAATTCACTAGTATAGATATATATCACAAATATGCTTAGGGCATGCTATTTGGGAATGGTGAATATGTATAAAGATACTTACTTTTCTCTTTGAAATGTATGAAGTGGTCAATAAATAATCTATCGTCCTACTTAAATACTTTAAAGCAGGGGTCGGCAAGGTTTACCTCGCCTGGGCTGATTTACTCCAGCGGAGATCCCTCTGTGGGTCAGATTGCGCGAGTGTGCATGGCCATTATTGCCTGCACCTGCACTGTGCTTTGCCAGCGCAGGCACGATTTCCGGCGTCTGCACAGATGCGATTTCTGGCACCGCGGAAGTGAGTCCCTGCGCCATGCTGCGCCAGTTTAACGCAGCGCGTAGGGACTCGCCGAGCAGGTGGCTCGGTTCGGGGGGGCAGCTTGTAGGCCAGTTAAACAACCCCTGTGGGTCACTTGTGGCCCATGGGTCTTAGGTTGCCTACCCCTGCTTTAAAGGAATATACCACAAGTTTTGTACATCCCCTTTTCTCAACTGATATGTTGCGGTACAAATATTCTGGTATCTAAGTTTGGAAGATGGTCCCAGAAGAGCATTCAGAAAGGTTTTAATGTGATTAATATCAATAATGTCACTTTGAAATGATAGTTTTTTATTAAAATTGAGGAAGTTCTGCCCAAGCATTCATTATTTTCACTATTTGGTCTGTATGAGATGCAGCTGATTATTTATAATGTGCATCAATAATGTGGCTGGTTTGTTTTCAGTAGTATTGATATCACTTGACATTTGTAGAACAATTTCCTGACTGGATTAATGAATCATAATTTAGAGTCTGCTTAATAATTTGGATTCTGTGAAATTAGAACACAGTTTTTTTAGAGCAGCTATTGGGGACAATGTTGGGAGCAGGCTAGAAGATCATATTGAAGCAATGGCTATTTATTCACTGTGTTTGATTAAAAAACAACAACCCCCTTTTGTGATTTTCTACATCAGATCCAGCTATTTAGTTATGATTGCAAATATTTTTAATTTTGTCATTTGTACCAGTGTTTAAAGGGCTCTAGCTTTCTAAATGTTGAAGATCAGAAGATTGAGTACTGCACATCTTGAGCTCAACCCACCACCAGTTATGAAATGAAATAAAAATAAGATACATTTTAATGCTGTGTTAATCCACTCTAATTCATAAATCTTTCTCCCAACAAACAGATGATTGGTAGCATGAATTAGTTTTCCCTCTTGAAATGGGAGAAGCAAGCAGAGCTCCACAAACATAGCAGTGGGGCATGGATTGGATATAGCCTTTGATTGTGCTTGGAAATCTTCTAACTAGCAGCACAGGAGAGGGAAGAAATGTCTGGACTGTGTCCAGCAGAGGCAAAAGCAGACTTCCAAGAATGTAGCAGTGAGCACACTTCCTGCTGCTATGCTTGCAGATTGCTATTGTGTTCATGGATCTTCGCTCTTTCCAATTGAATGGGAATGCAGAGGAGTGCAGCTCCAGAGCGTTTTTCAGAGCAGGAGCAATCCCATCTTCTGTAACCACAAAACTAGGCCTGAATTTTCAGTTTTCTTCCTTCCTTTTCCTTTTGTGTCACGTCTTTTAGAGTGTAAGCCTGATGACTGTCTTATCCATGACCTTTATAAACCTCTCCAGGAGTCCTTTTTTTTTTTTTTTTAGCTGAGCAGGTTAAAAATGCGTTACATAAATAAAATAAAATTATTTGCCTTAGCACCAGGTTAATAGACAGCGCCTCCTGCCTCTCTCACAACTCAGTGAGGTGATCCTGAGGCTTTCAAGTTTGGTTGTGAAGGATTAGCAAGGAGGAAGCCAGAGAATGGGGAAATGGCAAAGGGTAGAGAGTTTTTGTTTCCTTTGACCGGGTTCATACTTCATACTGGTAACAGAAATATATTTTGTTAAAGGTCAAGTTGAACCTACGTGGTCTGAAGTAAGCATCACTAAGTAAGCACAACTGGAACTCACCCATAGCCAACTGTGCATAGAATCTCAGTCATGCTGATCTTCATAAATTAGGCATGTACCATTATGTATATGCACTGCCGGCACTTTTTATTCTCCTGCTAGGAGCTGGCTATGGGGGCTGTCCTGATGAGCATCACACTTCAAATTTCCCCTCAGCACCATTGCTTTCTTCTCACTGTTCAGCAGATAATAGGAAAGGAGAAAGGGGATACCTGATTTGCCCTCCATTGTGGGTGGGCAGAGCATGGAAGGAACCCATTAATACAGCAGTAAACATCCAGCCTGTAAGGCACTTGCCAATTTCCAGATCAGTGTCCTCTCTGCATATGCAGCCCTAGCCAGTGGAAGATTTCTCCAATCTCACGCAGGTTGTGAGATTACAGGAAGAGCTGAGAAATTGCAGCTTCAAAGAATATGTGAATAAGCTGTGTGACGATGTGAAGACATAATATGCTTCTAGTGCTTTGAATAGTAGTTTACGTTTATCAACGTACATGTACCTTGGAAAGCTGAGCAGTGAAAAAGTGTGATAATAAAAGGTTAAGTACTTCGGCACAGCACAGGTCTCAATTCTACTTTGGTTGCACAGAACATTTTTTAAAAGCAGTTGCATAATCTGTTAAAGTTTCTGTACTAAATTAGTAGAAGATAGGTAATTCTTGTAGGTTACTCTTTTGCAACATTATTTCTGAGAGGTCTGTAAGTAACCTTTTTAAAAAATTTTTTAAAAAAACACCTTTATTTAAACATTTACAAAACAAAACAAGAGGAAAAAACCACGACAATTCAAAACAAACAATATATATTCAAACAAACTTAAAGTGCCCTTCCCCCCTCCCATCCCTCACACTTCCCTCTTTCCGTGTCCAATCTTCTTTTACCTGCTGTATTATATATTATTGTTGCGTTGTTCACTATATCTATTTATTTATCCTGTCATTTCTACTAAATTCCGTGTCACCTTGCGGCTATTAAGCTATACCATATTAATTTTCAGACTTTAGCACCCACTTTTCACCATGTATTCCTTAACACAGTCCCACTCTTTCTTAATTGCTTGATTAGAACATCCTCTGATTGATGCTGTTAATTGTGCCATCTCCACAAATTCAGACATCTTTATTCTCCATTCTACTAATTCTGGTATTTTGTCAGATTTCCAGTTTTTCGCCAGTACAATTCTGGCTGCCGCGGTTGCATAAAGAAATACAAGTAACCTTGATAGAGTTAAGCGCAGAATTAAAATGGAGTGGTTTGCAATGGGAAAAGAGCATGGGGGTGTTTCCTGAACACCATTAGCTTATCTGCAGCACTTACTGATTGCAAATGCCATGGTAATCTATTTAGTTTCCCAGCATCTACCAGCTGGGTAGAAAGCCACTGCCAGCAGTTCTTCTACTGGGGAATAAGCTACAGATAGTCCCAAAATGGGCATTTTAGGGTAACAGTGGGGCTCCAGAAGCTTCAGATCTATGGGATCCTTTGGATCTTCAGCCAAAATATGAAAACAACACTAATGTCTATATGCTTAAACATAGCAATAATCTTTTGTGTAAAGGTCTCAAGTACAAAATGCCCCCCTCCCCAAAGTAGACAAATGCTGAAGCTACTGAGTCAAGTGAGTTCTATGCATGTCTATTTGCAGGGGTGGACCTTGGTAATATAGTGCCCTGTGTGAGAGCAAAATTTGACTATCCCCAACCCTCATGGTGCCTTCCCGAAGCTGGTTAAGGGAGGGAAAGAGCCTGAGGTTCCCTATTCTTGCTGCATGTGATGATCAATTTATCTGCACAGGAAGTGTCTGCATGTGTGTACCACAGCTACCAGAATCCAGTCTGTGGAAAGGAGAAGTGGATTTCAGATGGCATCCCAAATGTTTGTTAGTATCTGGATGAAGGTTCCACTGAGCCATTTCCATAATGGCACTGAATAAGCTCTGCAGCTCTAGCTAATAAAAGTTAATAGAATTAATAATTGGAAGCAAATTAAAAAGTAACTTGGACGGGCAACAGTAGCATCTGTGCTTAGAATGTGTGAAAGATCCACGAAAAGCTTCATTTAAATGGTTCTCTACAGAAGGAAGGTTAGCACATATATATTCAGTTTCATAATAGTGCTTGGATATTTATGCATTTATACTTTTGGTACCTGCATTTCTAGAAGAAGATTTTGGGATCGCTTATAAGGGAATGGTGCTACGGAAACTGCGATAGTACCACAGATTACAATTGCTCCACTGCATGGGGTTGTAATCTCTTGACCCAATAGAATTACTATTGGTAATGGTTTTCAAGGAGAAACGTTGACTTGCCTTAGTCAATTGTTTTTAATTAAGTATTACTCATGCAAAAAAAAATTGCTTTGGTACTTAATGCCTGTCATTGGCAATTCCGTACTGATCATGACGTCCAGTGGAGTCCAAGAGGAGAGAACTCAGTCCCTGTTTACCATAACAGTTGTTGAAGACTAGTCCCCTTTGCACCCCCCGTGTGTATGTAGGCATAGAGCATTTGGTAGAATGGCAGGTTTCTTCCCACCTTCCAAATCTCTACCCAGCACTTCCCCACTGCCTGATGTAAGTTACTTTTGCTCCAGAGCAAAAACAACTTGTATCTAGACATGCATTATTATTTATTCTCTGTTAAAATTTGCAGACATTTATTATCATCGATTACATTTGCAGATGTCTCCCACATAACTAATACCAGGGTAGTTTGCAGACAATATAGAATATACAAAGGATTAAAACAGAACAATGACAAAACAGAAATCAAGCCATAGCATATTAAAACCACAACAGCCCACAGAATATCTAAAGCATCACTGATACAAAGACAACCAGTACCAAATGCCCATCAGAATTAATAGTCAAACCATCATACCATTACAGTATGTAGAACAGGTCACCTTCCTACCTTCAGTATTTTGAGTTTCTCTTGCTCTGAGGACCCTGAACTTCTCAGGACCCAAAAACTAAGAACTAGGATAATCAGGTGCCTTGGATAAATAACTCCTGGCTAACTACCTTGCAGTGGAATTCTATACATGCCTGCTCAGAAGTAAGCCTCACTGGGGTTAGTAGGGCTAAGTGCCTAAATTGAATTGGCCTTATATAGATATGAATGGGATTGTGTTGTTAATAGTCGCTATATCACCATGGAGGTGTTCACTTGTGGAGAAACTCTTGACACCCTCCAGCACCTCTGCATAACTAAGCTGTTAGCATTTCCTGAGTTTCCTTCCTCTAAGCAGATGTTCAGAATATGTAATGATAGAAGGTACCTAAAAAGCAAAAGAGCCTTCTGGAAAATAAACTGCAATTAAGAAGCAGCTTTACCGTTTGTTTTGTTTTATGTTACTTGCTTGGGGCAGTAAAATGTAGAAGTGTGCAAATCAGTTGCTGTGCTGGTAGAACTCACCTGTGCTTGCACCCAGCTTTTTAAACAGTGGTTTTCTTCCATATTAACTGGCAGTAAAGCCATTGGTGGCTTATGTGAAGCAATATTATTGTCACAGTCACTCCAATCTCTCAGCAGTGAGATTCCACAGGTTCCAGTGCATACCCAGAGTTCAATTTCCTTGGAATGAACGGCAGTGGAGACTGTAGTGTCTTTAGAATATGTGGTTTTATTTACACATACAGTGGTACCTCGAGTTAAAAACTTAATTTCTTCTGGAGGTCCGTTCTTAACCTGAAACTGTTCTTAACCTGAGGTACCACTTTAGCTAATGGGGCCTCTCGCTGCCGCCGCACCGCTGCCACCGCGCAATTTCTGTTCTCATCCTGAAGCAAAGTTCTTAACCTGAGGTACTATTTCTAGATTAGCGGAGTCTGTAACCTGAAGCGTCTGTAACCCGAGGTACCACTGTATATACAACCTGAGCATTTTTTATTCTTACATTCCAAAGCGCTTTAGATTCAACCAAAGGCTTACACATGCCAGTTAAATTGGTTTTTTTATTGAACATCAGCCGCATCCTCTCTGTGCTGCATAGCAAACTTATTTTGAAACTTTAGGAAGACTTTAAAAAAAATAAAAACATTTGCTATGCAGATTTTGATTTGAGAAATTAAAGTGCAAGGTACCTTTGGGCAAGAAACTAGCGCAATGTGATTATTTGCATTCTGGACTACATCTTTTATTTATGTATTTATTTACTTCTTCAGCCTTCAAATCATTTCCTGCAGCGACTTTTAATGCACTTCAGAACGGAATTTACAGTACAGCAGTATTGGTGGCAACTCTCATTATCCTGCCTTCTTAACTATGTCATTTATATAACTTTGTACTTCTATAATCTGATGTAATTTATAAAGTCAAAAAGGCATGAATATGGTGATGGTCACATACGCTCCAACTGTCCCTGTTAGACCACAGGTCATTCTACCCCATTATTGTCTACACTAACTGTAGAGAACAGTTGATATTTTAAGGTGTTGAGACCATGGCAATCTTGACATGTTTAAAGATACTGTTTTCTTTATAAATGTTGGCCAATCTTGGTTTGGGGAAGGGAGAGAAGTATTGTTGTTATTTATTTATTTTAAAAAAGCAATCCTACACATTAAAAAAGTCACCGACTGGCAGTGGCCCTGCAGGGAATATCGCCAGCCCTTCCTGGAGATGCTGTGGATTAAACCTAGCCAGCTACATCCACATAACTCCACTTGTTAATAAAATGTGGCGATAGTATTGCAACTTATACAAAGCAGAGTGGGACAGGTCTATGCAGCACAGTGATAAGAGGTTTGCTGTGTCACTGTGCATCAACTCAACTTAGCTGTTACTGTATCTTTTGCAATATGGCCTGCCACCATCACCCCTGCGAAAATAATGATTTGGTAGAGCAAGGTCTTTTTGGTTGTGGCTCTGACCTTGTGAAATGTACTTCCTAATGAAGCTCATGACTGCCTTTCCTGGAATAATTTGGAAAGGCATTCTAGATGAGCAACCACTTCAGAACATTTTATGGAGGAGTTCTGCTGCAATTCTGTTCTCATATACTTGGGAGTGAGTTTCACGGTATTCAATGGGTCTTACTACTGGGTAGACATGGTTAAGCTTGCAGCCTTAATGTATTTTATTCCTTGTTGTTATTCAGTACGTTTCAAGTATTACTAAATGTGTGGCCTGCTTTCAATGCGGAGAGAAGGCAGGGGTGAATTTTTTATAAAGAGGTCATTATCACCACCACTGACCATTGAAATTTTGCTATTTTCCTGCATTTATTTTAAGTTATGCATAATGCCCATTCTTTGTATGGTGATTTCTTTGATGAGTATGACCATGGGTATCTGTCTTCTAGCCTTGCTTGCATGAAAGTAACTTTCTTGGCATTTCCTGCATGACCTAATTTGTTCAGAAGCTGACCAAGCAGGAAAGCTGGGTTTTTACCTTATTTAGTTCTTATTATGTGCCTGTTAATCCCTTTCTGCAGTTCACTTTTTTGTTTTGTTTTGTAACAAGCCCAGCATTGAGTTTTGAAAGGAAAAATAGTATTGTATACACTGTCATAATTCAGTGAAAAGTATTAGTCATTAATCCAGGCTTTGTATGCTAGTTACTTTGTCTTGCTCAAGTGGTGTTTTGTGTAAGGGGTCCAAATGGAAAACTATCCTATATGTTTAGTAGTTCTGCTGTTGGATTTTCAGCATCTAACAATGTATATCATTTATCCCCCCAAAACTGCTGAAACCTATCCTGCAATGTATTTTTGTTTGTTTCTGTGTCAAGGCGCATCTTCAGCCATAAATTGCCAAAGGCTAGGTGAGATCTGAGTTGAAAGGCAGCTGAATGTAAACTGAAATGTCCACTCTTGCATTTGATTGTAGAAGAAATCTCTAAGGCAATTAATGAAAAGGTTTAGCTGAGAATTCCCATAGAACATTGAGCTCTATCCTTTCCACCTCCCCTCAACATTAAGTCATTAGGGTTGCTCATATGGGAGTAGCAGTATGGAATCGTGAGAGTGATCTCAAACTTTGATTCCTTGGTAATGTATCTTAGGAGGAAAAGGGTGTCTACTCATGGTTCCCAAATTGTACCTAGCCCCCCTTCTCTCACTCTGCACTAATGGCAGTGGGGCTGCTAACAGAGAGGCGTAAAATTTTATTTCTCAAATAATATTTATTAGTTTTTTAAACACAAATAAATTCAAACACACACATAAACAAACCTAACATACTAAAACAATACTACACTACACTTAACAAAATCTATAGACTTCCTTTTCTATTTTCCTTAACATTTTAAATTGACTTCCTCCTGTCTATCCTTCTGTGTTTCATTTATCAATTATATAAAAATTTTATTTCTCAAACAGTTAACACAAGATAATCCAGTTTGAAACATTAGTGCAGGAAATACATCTAATCATTCACAGCAGAGATGAATATTCCATTAAATACATCACCCTGAGAACTAGTTTGGCATTGCTCAAACCATATGATTAATGTACAGATGTTATTTTCCTTAATTACTCTACAACCAGCTTTGTTTTAGAAGTAGAATATAAACTTTCCAATAAGGATAGCATTAGAGGCCAGAATGTAGCACTCAGAAGAAGTAGATGGTTCTATTCTGGAGAGTGGAGTTGATTTCAAAAAGAAAACACGTGTTTTAGCAGGTCTCTTTGCCTGGACTAACATTAATATCAGCTTGGCATATCCAAGCCCCTACAGAATGCATTTTGAACATTAGTGTTAGCATATCAGGTATCTGTGCTGCATGCCATATAGGCATATACCCTAGTTTAAAGGTTTCTAAGGAGCCGTTTGTGGATTAGCTACAGGTATATACCTCACCAATGTTTCTGGATCAAATACCATAAACCTAGAAATATCCACCCAAAAGTTGGGGACAGGTTTAAGTCACCCTACCCTACTTCTCCACAGTTCTTATCAGTAGTAGAACTGTGATAAACGCTGCAGAAGCCTGCAGCCACTGGGCATAATAGTGACCATTACAGGATCACCTACTTCTGCACTATTTGATTAAGCATATATCAGGAAGGCATATAATGGTTGCACCAAACAAATAATAACTTGGCTTCTTGGAAATCAGTTATGTGATGAACCTTGGGATTGTGAATCTTGCAGAGGCTCCGATTAGAAATAAGTTACTTGACTTCTGTGCATCAAGAAGAAACTGAATATTTTTATTCTCTTCTCGGGAGGCTGCATTAAAGTTTATCTCTCTCAGTACTGAGCCGTATGGAATCTGTAAGGCTTGGCACCTGCCCAGCCAATTTGCTGGTACTATATATTGCACTCAGACTATCAGAGTAGCTCTAGAGATCTCTGTTCCTTTCTATTTGCAAGAAACATGCCAAACCCGAAAGCTATATTTGACAGTGGTTGCGCTCATGTTTTCCCTTCATTTATTTTCGGTTTTAAAGGATGCTTTAATCATTACTCAAATCATCAGATTCACATAATGTCTGTACATTACATAATAAATGCTTTTAGTCTACCAAATCACTTGAAATGTTAAACCACTGCTGCAGGACAATTTTATGCTATCAAATGATATAAAAAATATTGTGGGGTACATCCACTGTGACTCACTATTGTACCATTGCAGATTATTGGACAAACCTGAACAGTTATTGTCCCACCAAGTTCACGTGTTAATATTTATAGGAATGAATACTTACGTAATGCTGCTGCTGGTACTACCGGTAAGTGTGGCAGCAACAAAACCTGGCTACAACAGAGGGTGGGTTCTTATCAAATTTTGCACAAGTCGGAAACCCAGGAAAGTTTTGAAAAGCAGTCTTCCCCATTTGCAATATTGGCAGTATTTGCCCAGAGCTTTCAGCCTGATTAGTTTGCAGAAGCCTTGTGGGGAGATTATACAATGTCCACTGTCTACTGAGCATTCATTCTGATTTGTTTCTGAGGGAAGGTTGTACAACATCATGTCAAGCAATTGTTATTCCATACTTCACAGTGCATTCCCAATCACTTTCCTCAATACAAATAGTCTGATTTTTTTATTTTGTAAAGTCTTCTTCCTCTTCTTCTTCTTCAACTTATTACAGTAGTCTACTTCCACAGTGTGCTCCTTGTGGGTAACATGCTGGTGACTAAGACCCCTGCAGCCAACAATATTGTACCCACTGCTCATTAGCTGAAAGTCTTCAGTCCAAGCCTAAATCCACCCAAATCTGCCTAATTTGGTTCAGAAGTAAAGTTTATCTGAATATGGTACACAACCCTATTAGATTACTGTCAAATTTGATTAAAATCTGCACAGTTTTGAAAGGTTCAGCCCACAATCTTGATTCAAAATGGCATCCAGTGCTATCCCAATCCTTCTCCATCTTTGGAAATTGGCTTATTGGTGCCAAATTGGGTGACAGTATCTTCAGAGATGTCCAAATTGGTAGAGTTTGGAACTGTTCGGTTCATCATCTTGATTCAAAGTGGTCTCCAACCATTACCACGTTTCTAAATGTAGACGAAAAATGGCTAATCCATCTCTGGAACCCTTGTGACAGATTGGATGGCAATATTGTGAGAGGCATTTGAATATCTACATATGGGCAGGCAGATGGGTGGGAATATGGACCAACAGACAAACCCCTTTCCAAAGCAGAGTAGATCATGCATTCAGCATACAAAGGGAGAGGTCTAAAGGCTATCAAACGCCATTATTTCCTAACAATATCCTCTACTTCTATGGAAAAGCACCAGCCAAAGGAAAAGGGGGAAAAAATGATGGGGAAAGGAACCTTTTGCATATTGAATTCTTCATAGCCCTATCTATCATTGAACAAAGAGATCCTCAAATCAATATTTCAAACGATAAACTAGAAGTAAGGGGCAAAGAAAAGGGAGCAAAGGAGAAAGAAAGAGGAAAAGGAGACAAAGAGGAGGAAGAAATCCAGGGGTGTCAAACTCCGGCCCTCCAGATGTTTTGAGACTACAATTCCCATCATCCCTGACCACTGGTCCTGTTAGCTAGGGCTGATGGGAATTGTAGTTCCAAAACATCTGGAGGGCCGGAGTTTGACACCCGTGCATGTTGAAGGCCACTTAGCACAAATTAACTTCCCATGTGAACTGCACTCCTTCCATGAACCATGTAACGTTGAAACAGCACACTTGGCTCCATACACGATGACTGGAAAATCTTTTAACAGAATGAGAGCCGCAGTCTTGTGTGAGTTTGAGGCTAGTCTGTAGCCTGGGCATATTGTTGGAAGCCACACTTGGACCATGAGATATTTTAGCCATGGGCATTCATGAATAAAACTATAAATCTAAATAAATACTTGTACTTGATTCCATACTAGAGGCTCATGATAAATGCCAACATTTTCTAGCAAATGAAGTTGCTGAAGATGTGCGGCTATGGCTTTATTACTTTTTTGAAACTTTTTATTGTATGATAGCAATTTCATTTTCAGCTTTGTATGCTGCCCCACTGCCAGAGGGTTCCACAAGGCAAAGGAAAGCAAACACCAGTTTTGACAGTAAATCATAACGAAATGTTGAGGCTCAAGGGAAAATGCATTAAGAGCTATTTGCTTTTAAAATTGTACATCTAATGGGGCGTTTTAAACCAGTTTCTACCTCATATAAGAAATAGCCCAAAGATTAGATATATTTATTTTCTCTTGCATTTTGTCAGACTGTGTACTCTGTGCATACATACAGTGCCAGCAAATACTATTATTAGGTTCTCTGTGTTAAAGTGAATTGAACCACCCTGTATTTTGCTTATTCCTAACTGTGGGTTCAAGCCCCACTTTGGGCAAACAATTCATGCATTGCAGGGGGTTGAACTAGATGATCCTAGTGGTCCTAGATCTCATAGGCTATATGATTAGTTTTAACTCTTAGCCTACTAGTCGCAAACCCTTTTAAATTTAGCCTATTGTTAGTGTGTAGCTTATGAAGTCTGTGTTTATTGATCCCATGTTATATCTTTTAATAAGTATGGTATTTCCCTTTTGATATGATAAAATTACTTTTGATTTATCTTGGTTGTCACCCTTGAGGTGCCACGTTCTGGAGGTTCAAGGTCAAAAGATCTGAAATTGGGTGTCAGGGTTGCAAGTGTGAACTACCCACTTCATGACAGCAGGTAATAGTTCTCCTGGGAAAGCATTCAATCATGCAATTTCCCATCTCCGTTTGAAGTGGAGTCATCCAGGCACAGTTTTAACACCTCATCTGTTGTTTATGTGAACTAGACTTCAGTGTGAATTAATCTCACATGCCATCTCAACATGCAATAAATTACATTAATTTTTGCCCCTGTTGATTTTAAAGGTGAGCTTAATTTAGCAATGTGAAATTAAAAAGCAAACTTTGATCAGTTCATGAAACCAGATGAGACAAATATAAAATCAATATTCTTGGGGGAGTGCATTTTTATTTGTACAGTCTTTTTAAAACTGAGTAGCGGCAATCACAGTGTGTAATTTGAAATGTTTGTCCAATTTGCATAACTTACCACTTTCCTTGTTGATGCATCTGTTATTCTTTGAACTTTAACAAATATCCCCTCTGTTCTGCTGATTAAATAATAAATCTGGGGAGTTTTAGAAGTAGAGGAAATAAATATTTTATCATTTCAAATGTTGAAGACTTATCTTCTGTTTTATTCCTACAATTCCAACTCTGCACTGTCTAGGGATGTTTTCTAGAAAGTGAGTTTCCACTGTTCATTATTCATTAGAATGCAAGTTGTGTTCCTCTGTTAGAATAAATCCAAATTATGAACAGTGTCATAATGTAACCATAAAACAGCATTATTATTTTCTTACATTTATTTCCCACCTTTCTTCAGTAGGGAGACCCAAGCACCATACATGTGATTCCAAGGCAGACAGTCATCCAAGCACTGAACATAACTACTTAACTTCAGCAAGGTGGTAGCTTCTCCCTCAGGTGGCTTCAGACTATATTACCTGGGACCATGAGATCTATTGCTGCTACACACAGTGCATTACCAATGCCAGATCTCCTTCCATGTTTTTCTTAGTGCAATTAGTGCCAGAGACAGATGCAAATAACTTCCGGCTTTTATATTCTCAAAGGGTGCATTGTGGTTTTTCCCACCAATTAGCTGGCAACGGAATTAGAGCATGGGTTCCGCAGAGTATTTAATACACTGAATTAACAACTAGCAGTGCCCTTGCCAGTTGCCACAATATTTCTGTAAAGCCTACTCACAGATAAGTTATATTCAGCAAAAGTTTCTGGCACATTTAATTAAAGTGTATTTCTCTTTATTCTATTTATCCTAAAAGTTTTGGGTTTTTTTTTTAAGTGTGGTGCTTTCAGAATCAGTCGATTCCAAAATCCATATTAGAGCAATACTTTTATTAAGCCAACCAAGATGAGACAAAATAATGTGCAAGCTTTTGAG
This sequence comes from Darevskia nairensis, assembly GCA_034642065.1. NCBI lineage: Eukaryota > Metazoa > Chordata > Lepidosauria > Squamata > Lacertidae > Darevskia > Darevskia nairensis. The sequence goes on along the minus strand of JAWWNI010001306.1, from coordinate 49,191 downwards.
TTATTCAGAACTCTTCATCGGGCTAGATGGTAACCAAAGTGGCGCTGGCTGGTGGTAAAGCCTTGACTCTACATCTTGTAAAAGACTCAAGTTGGAATGTGGAAGGAGTTAGCAGGCATTCAAATGAGACCTTGTAGGTGTTATGCAGCTTCCAGACTACACCAAATCTGTTTGGGAAGAAGAAACAAAAAAATGGCTGATTCCCCATGTCTGGAAATACCAGCCGCAGCTGTTACCCTGGTTTGTATCCTTAGGCAAAAGACACAGGTTCCTTGGTGAGTGGGGGGAGGGAGGGGGAGGCTTGCTTAAGTCATGTGGTCTAAGCTTGGAGCATTCATCTTAGACCTCCTTACTGGTAGGGTTCACATGGGTAGAACAAAGGCTTGATAACCCATCCACCCAAGGTGAGGGAGAGAGACATAACTATGCTGGGCAGGCCAACTTACTCTATGGTCTTAACCCCTTTATGCATTATTTAGAATTTAGTATGTTGGTTATATGTGGATGGGATCTGGCAAACTGTAAGTAGGTAGATAGATAGACAGACAGACAGACAGACAGACAGACAGACAGACAGACACAGCATTACACTAGAAACTCTTAGGTAAAGATTTGGCAGGATAGCAGGTAGCATTCATTCTCAGACTGCCTCTCTCCTGTTGTTTGTTGACCTAATGCAGCAAATGGTTGAAATGTTCTGAGAAGGAAAGAGCAGAGGTGTGAACAGATTCAGAGGATATGAAGATGAAATCAGTAATGTCATCAAGGTCATTAAAAAAGAGTGGCTGGGGAAACCCAGCCAGATGGGCGAGGTATAAATAATAAGTTGTTGTTTTGTTTTGTTTTGTTGTTACTACTACTACTACTACTACTACATTAAAGAGACCAGTTGCTACCGTCCCCTTACTGCATTACTTTTCTCAGGGCTTCAGGATGCTTGCTTTAGCTTCTCCCTCAGTCCTTTGTTAATGGAGGAAAGTGACTTCCATGTGTAACACAGACTGATAGTGTGCTTTATTAGGCTAGGACTGTGGGAAATATAAAATACAAGTTTTGGAAATTATAAAAGCAGGGGCCACTCAAATGGAAACGAAGGACACCACTCAACAGGTTCTAGTGAGCATTAAACAGAAGAGCAGTAATATATGACATTATATAAACATTACATAAACTGGCATTAAACCTTTATAACTTCTTTAGAGAATGTAGTTAGGCTGTTTAAAGTTTAATGGCTCTCTGCTCCTAGGCTTCTGGAATCTTCAAAGCACATTGCAGTAGACCTCATTTATCCCTGCTCAAGGCATAGGGTGGGGGAGTATTGACTAAAAATAACTATACTGTACCTCACAGATTTGTGATTCTAAAACAACATTCCAGTATAGTTTTTAAGAGTCTTTCATTAAATCTAATCTTGGAATGAGGGAGCAATTCAGTTCTGTTTACATTTTATTTTTTTATTTTTTTATTGAATTTTAAAAGCAAGATACATATAAAAAAAACAAGCAAACAAACAGATAACGATAACAAACATCAAAAAACAAAGTCATTACAAACAATAAATAATAAAGACAGACAATAATCATAACAATTCGTACTTAGGTCCTAAAATACTTCACATTTGTACAGCCTTTTACTTTATATATTTATCTATAACTTCCTTCATTCTTCCTTTGTCTGTACTATCTCATTAACGTTAAACAAATAAAAAATGAATAAACATCAATAAACATCAACAAAAAGACTTCCAATTTTTTACATTGTATTTGTATTGTCATTTTCTACATGCATTTTTAACACACTCTATTTCAATCCCTTTCTTTTTAGCTTATTCTTTTATTTCAGTATTTATTCCTTATTTTCCCTTTTTCAAGTCTCACTTTAACTCCGTTAATAATTTATTATTTGGATAGTAGGTATTTAGGTATACTTTATATATGTTCCATTCTTTATAAATCTTCTGGTTAGTTAAGCCTCTCATCTTGTTCTGTTTACATTTTAATGCGAAAAAACCTAGCTCACACTTCCGCAAGCAAGAAGCGAAGAGAAACACAGCTGTCCTTCAAAATTCACACTTCTCCAAATTTTTGCAATTCAGTACTCCAACCAAATAATGTGTAGAAAAATGAGTATATTGGGGGAAAGTGTGCATAGAAAAGCATATGTTAGTGAAAATAGCATTCCAAAATGCATTGTACGTGTGTGTGTGTGGGTGTGTGTGTGTGGGTGTGCTCTATGCAAAAATCAAGTTGCGGGAAAAGCCAAAAATGCTTGCCTCGACTCCTGCAGCCCGTTAACTCTGTCGACTCTGCGCTCCCTTGCCTCATGCACGGGGCAGAAAATCACAAGAGCAGGCGCTGGCAAAAATCACGATGCGGTAAAAACCATGAAGGCAGCCTCTTGCAATGCCTCCTCATTCCAGACATTGTGATATATCAGTATATTGTGATGTTTAGCTGGTGATATACCATGACGATGAAAACCTGATATTGCCCAGCCCTACACACAAAGCATGTGGGTGGTGGGTGGTGGGTGGTGGGAGCCACAGGGTTGGTTTTTTTTTAAAGAGATCATCAGCCCCAGCTGCCAATTTGAAAATGGATCTCAGAGGAAATGGGAAGGCAACAATGCTATCTAATCATATAGAGTACCGGTAGTTCTCTTTGCACATCCTCTGGGTGCCATTTTCAGATGGGCAGCGGACAGCCAGCCTGTTGCCTAGATGGGTAAGCCAACAAGCTTGGGTTGATGAATACTTGGACTAGAACATTCAGGTGAGACAACAACAACAAGCCTGTGACAGGAAGGGTGATCCTGCCCTTGGGTAGATGGCAGTGCAGCGCAGTGCAGGAGTGTGGAGCTGCCAAGCAAGCAAGCAAAGGAACAGGCATGGCATTGGCAGGGTAGAGAACTTGGGAATGGCCACCAGGGCAGCATGAGGTGGAGAGCCCCCTCAATGACAGCTTGCCCCAGGGGTCCCTCAAACCTGCAGTATTCACAGGGCTGTCTTAACCATAGGCGCCAAGGGTGCTGGGCACCCAGATGCCGGGCTCTCAGGGGTGCCAGGCCAAGAGTCTGGGGCCCAAGAGTTGGAGTCCGGGGAAGAGGCTGCCCATCGTTCGGAGCACCGCAGCAGGCTCTTCTGCGGGCAGCTGTGCTGCGAGTTTGGGGGCAAGTGAGGCACTGAGGCGACCGGCCGGCTCTGCCCTCCTGAGTGCCTGGGATTGGCGTAGGGCCATGTAGAGGCCCGCCCAGCACACGCTACTTACACAACGAGGCTCCCAGCTTCGCTCAGTTGCCGACACTGATGCCTCGGGCTGGTTTGTTGCTCTGGGCTCTTTATGTTTCCTGTTTTCTTTTCCTGAGCAGAGATAAGTGTGGTGTCAGCTCCCTAAAAAAAGGTTGACAACTCTGGGCAACCAGGGGGGCGTCGGGCGGATCTTTGCACCCCGGCGCCACATAACCTTAAGACGGCCCTGAGTACTCATGCCATACCCTCTGATGAAAATAGGGACATCCTAAGGAAAAGCGGGACTTTCCGGGATCAAATCAGAAATCAGGATGGTTTCTGTAAATCTGAGGAAATAGGGACACTTGGAGGGTCCGTCCCTGTGCTATTGAAGACTGGTCCGATTGCTGAATGGAAACGGCATTATTTTGATTCTCTCTCTTTCGTTTCTTTCTTCTGGGGCTCCAGTGAAATGAAGCAGAAGCTCGATGAAGAGGGTAACAAGTGCAGCATTCTTTCCAAACAGCAGAGGTTTAATGAGCGCTGCTGCATGCGTTGTTGCTCCCCTTTTACGTTTCTCATCAATACCAAGCGGCAGTGCCAGGATTGCAAATACAACATCTGCAAGAACTGCAGCTCCTATCAAAGGAAGGAGAAAGGTTGGCTCTGCAGTGTTTGCCAGCAAGCTAGGTGAGTGCATTTTGTGATACTAATAACTAACAGGGTTGATGCCTTCTTCTGACCTTTTTTATTTTTTATTTTAAATTGCAAGCTGTTGACACAGATGAGACAAAGAAAGACACACATTTTACTCCATTAAAACGGCATTTTGCTGTGTGACTTGTTAGTCCATTGCTTCTCTGGAGATTCCTACTCATTCTTCTATTAATCTTGCTTCATTCATGAAACATATGGCTCATCTCCTTTCTTTTCTTTTTACCATGCTTTGTTTTCAAGTTGCTTTGACCAAATGTCAAATCAGCATAATAGGGTTTTAGAGAGACATCTGAAACCTCTGTATTGGCAACTGTGATAAAACAGAAATCTATAAATCACAGGGGTGAGAAAATAAACTTCCAGTAATCTTTGCTGTTGGTCGTTTGAATGTTCTGTGCCTACAACTGATTGATATATGGTGCAAAGTCCCATACAAGTTCTACAAAGTGTGATGTCCTATGTGCATAACGAACAGGTAGCATTATTCAAATACCTGAAGGAACCGCCTTGACCCATGCTAGCCTGCCTTTGGCAGAAGATCTTTGGGAAAGGCCATGTTCCAACTACCCTCTTTAGCAGATGTTCACTATATGACTGCATCCGCAATCTGAATCACTACTATTTCACTCTGCCATTCTGGGAACTGGAAGCAGCAAACCCACAAGGCTTTGGTGTGTGAAGCAAGTTCATGGTTTGTTTCTCTCCAAGCAAACCATGGTCTGAAGCCAAACTTTGCTAATGGCTTCCTGATTGTGGTTTAAGAGAATCAAACCATAAGCATTGTGATTTGCTTCTCCTGGCTCCAGGGTGAAGTGAAACAGGAGCAGTTCAGCAGTGTGTAATAGTATAGTGCTTGTTCACAGTAAAATGTGGTTTTCTGGCTTGCTGTGACATGCGAACTGGGCTTTTACTTTAACAAAGGAAAGAAGCTTTTCACTGTTGCTGCCGCAATTTTGGAATTCTCTCCCTAAGGAAGCATGCCTGATACTGACATTACAAGTTTTTTTAGTACCAATTGAAATCCAGATATTTTAAATTGTAGATTTTTAAAGGGGAACAGTATTATTTCTTGCTTTTAGCTTTGGGTTTTTTGGCTGTTGTTTTTTTGTCTTCTTGTATTTTGTTAAGTATATTTGTTGGTTTTTAATTAGACTTCTGTGTGAATTTTACCTGTGCTTTCGTATACCATCCTGAAATATTTTGATGAAGGGCATTTAAGAAATACTTTAAATACATTCAAATGAATACAAGAATGCTATTTCCTCTTTGAGCAGCTTCCCAGTGTCATTCTAAAACATCCCCACAATTGTACAAATACTTGGAGATCGGAGACCTGTGCTCTATTAATAGTCACATCCTCCATCATTCCATTCTGACCTGGCCTATCCCTTTTTAAGAGCTGATTCTCATGATCATTTAAAGCATTATTTCTGTGGTGTGCTATGATTGAAGGCAGCCATGAACTGGTCATTCTGCCATGGCATGCACAGAACACTGTATGCCTGTTATCACTGCAGCACCCCTAACATTGTGGTTTGAAGGGTAGCGCTCTCCCTAAGGATGGGGGAAGAGAGAGAAATACAATTAAATATAACTGCATCATTGTGATTATTGATTTTGGTTATCCAAGCTAATCTTCAGTGCCAACTCAAATCGGCAGAGGCATTGGTGAGGGGAGACTGTCACTGATGCCTTGTTTCTCTTTGGAACGTAGGACTGAGCCACACCATTGGAAATAGTGGAAAGTGCTAAGGAGCTCAGGCCCATATTAAACTCCTACATTTGTGTGGCTGAAAGATATAATTTTTTTCAGTTTTAGTGAAAGATATAGTTTGGGTTTATATGTTGATTTAAAATTCTTTTTCTAAACCAGATTGCATGCAACTAGAAGCAAACATTCCCTGATGTTTCAAAAACTTTGATGTATTTCTCAGAGGCGTAGCAAGCCCAGGTGGTACCTGGGGCGGATTTTTTTTGTCACCCCCCCCCACCACTTTAATTTTAATTTTTTTTAAAAAAAATTAAAAAGTGTCACCCCCCTCTGATGGTGCCACTTTGTGAGGTGTGGGGGTTTTGTGTGGGTGTGTCTATTATATCTTTTTTTTCAATAAAGTTAAAAAATAATAATAAAAAAAAATAAAATAAAATAAAATAAAAAGTGTCACCCCCCTCTGATGATGCCACTTTGTGAGGTGTGGGGGGTTGTGTGTGTGTGTCTATTATCTCTTTTTTAAATGAAGTTAAAATTAAAAAAAAAATTAAAAAAATGTTTTGTTTTTTTTAAGTGTCACCCCCCTCTGGGGTGGAACCCGGGGCGGTCCGCCCCCCCCCCCGCTCCCCGTTACTACGCCCCTGGTATTTCTTGCTTTATTTGTCATGACAATGTGTGCATATTCCCTTAAAATGCATGGATTCAATGGGAGGTGCTGGAACTTTGACAAAGTCAAGCTCTTACTCTCTCGCACGGGATCCCTTCCTTTTATCCATGGGTGTGTAGAGAGAATGGCTGATATTTCCCAGCTGGGTGACCATGGCATGGTTAAAGTTACATTTTCTTTTGTAAGTGCTTTAAAAGCAGGGATGCAGCACACACGTGAAAGCAACCACTTCAGGTGCTGTTGGTGGGGGAATGGTCTCTCAGTGGTACAGGAAGACTTTTAAAAGCGCTTGACCCTTGTGTTTGGGTGCTGCACCGGGCTGCAATGTGCCGTGGTGGGAAAGGGAGGCAGCCTCACCTACTCACAAGATGACGTGCAGAGGACTGTCTCTTTGCACAGCTGCCACTCAGCATAAAAATGGGTCTTAAAACACTAAGTACCAGCCTCAGGCAGAACACACTATTCAGTATACCTTCTCACAGCTCCAAGTGCGTTGTCATATGCAGACATAAGTTTTGCACAGTTGAGTCAAGGTTTTTCCATGAAAGATCAACTCTTTGTTATTTTGTGATTTAAAAACAGTTAATTTTTATCTGTTTATTCAAGACAACATAAATAGAACAAGATGATTTAAATTTCATGAATAAATTCAAGTAATTGTTCCCCTTACTGAATGCTCCATTGCTTTTGACATTTTAGCTGCTTCTTATTACACACAAACCAGAAAGAACCAAGTACTTTAAATACACTGTTCTTCAGGCACTGGGCAAAATCTTGGGTAGATGCTTTCTCAGCTCCATCTCTTTTGTTATTTATTAATGTCTTTCTTGATTTGTTTTGCTCGTTCTTTTATACACTTCTCTCAATATTGGCTTAAATGATGTGAACCGGCCTATCAAAAATGAGCAAAAGTTAGAATGCATTATAATTGAAACATGACAGCCACATTCAGTTGATGAATCTGAGAAGTGATTAATCTCTAGACAAATGACATTTGGATGGGTGTTATCCCCCCTCCCATTTTAAAAAAAGTATATATACTGTGATTAAGTCAGTTACAGTTTGCTGTAATAGAAGCTTCCAGAAAGAAGAGGCACTGCTACTTACTACTGGTTTATTTTGATATAAAACACAACTGAGACCTGGAGACAGTCAGCATGCCTTATCAATAACACAACACCTATCAGTTCTTCTTCTCGGGCTGCCTGTGGAAGGCTTTGCCTTCAGTTATTCACTCTTTGCTCTCCTAGGGACTGTTGTGCACTTAGCACAAAGTCGTATTGGGGGGGGGGAACAATAGGAAAAAGTTGGCCTCTTGGTGCTTTAGAAAACCTTGTAAATGTACTGCTTGCAGTATTCTCTGCTGAAACTGCACAGTCATTATCCACCTTTATTGTGTCTTGCAAAGTCCTGGGAAAAAAATGTTTGAACATATGCAGAATCTTTGTTTAAATTATGCATGTTGCACTGTTATGGTCTTGCAATGAAAGATACATTCATAGATGTTTTGTGATCAGCAGATTGTTTTCTTTCAGATAAGATAATTGTTATTCTCCTTAGCTGCACTCAGTATGTTGTGATCCAGAGTGGTTTTGTTTGCTTGTTTTTGCATTGGAGTTGTATCGATTAAGGACTTATCTGTGTAAAATTGTTACCTTTCCTTGACTGCCTTTTTCAAATGTTACTTTAATTGCTTAATCCATTAGGTAATCATCTAGATTTGGCTTCAATAATGGAAATTTAAAAGAACACTTAGACTGCAATTCCTAAACACAAAAACTCGAGAGTAAGTCTCATTGAACTAAGTAGACATTGGTGGACTTGCATTGCAACACACGTAACTAATAAAAGTAGCTTTCTTCAGTCCAACTTTTAAATTGGTTTTAATGTCTCATTTTTGCTTCTCCCACTTCAATCTTACATGCTGTTTTAGTGTAAATTGGGGTTTCGTTTTTATTCAAGAGTGTTAGAGGTGCTCCTGAATAAAAGGTCATTTGTCATGACCCTGAATCACAGAATCATAGAATTTTATAGCTGGAAGGGACCCCAACCACAACCCTCTACAATGCAGGAATCTCAACTAAAGCATCCATGGCATGCAGGAGAAAAGGCCTGAGAGGAAAGCAGAGAAAAGCATTGGGGAAAATGATTATGGAGACAGTAGTGACCTTTTTGTGGAGGTGTCAAGTAGCTGGTCCCCACCCCCCACCCCTACTGTGGCAGCCAAGAAAGAGAGAAGCAAGATCCTGTCATGGCTGCCCAAAATTACTCCTGTCACCCAGGGAAAGACCTGCTCATGAGTAATGGCTTACCCAGGAAATGGCTATAGAAGAGCCTCTTGTGAAAGGCAAGGGAAATGGTTGGCCAAAAAGTACTGTGACTCCCCATAGTTTGAGAGGGAGCTAGAAGCTTCAGAGCATATGGTTCTGGGTGGCAGCAACCTGCTTCCATTGGACAGAGGAAAAAACCTTGAGGCTTGCCCTTTAACGTTTTCCCTCAGTAAATTGAGACACATTTTTAAGCCGACAAAACATTTGTTTTCATGTTTTAGGAATCCGCTTTGGTCATAGATTCAGGCCAGTAGAATTGACTTCAAACCATGCGATGCAAATAAAGAACTGAGAAACAAAGCACTTACTGTTCTTTTTGTCATGTGCAAATTTATAATTGAACCGCCACCTCTTCCTCCTCCTCTTCCACCAGTGTTATCTTTACTGTCAGTATTTTTGCCTTCTTAACTCTTACGATGCCATTGCATGAATTTGTAAAGTTCTTGTCGATCATTTCATCAAGAAAATAAGTTTACCTAAATCAGCTATAGGGTGGCGCAGAGGGGGATTCCTATGTTTTGCAATTCAGTTACAGATATTTGCAGTGGACTTAGTGCCCTCATGGCTGTAATGTAATCTACTTTGAATCATCAACATATTTGTATTATTAGTTCTGAAGCACTGCTCCCAGGTGAAAATACGAGCTCTTCAAAAATTAGTTGGGAAACTCACTTTGCCTGCTTTTAAAAGAAAGAAAAAATTAGGAGATACGCACACTCCACTCCTGAAAAGGTGTAAGATTAGTCTTTGGGGACTAAGGCACATGTAAATGGTGACAGAATAAAGCAGAAAGTCTACCTACTGGCAGAGGGTTGTTATTAGATATGGGCAGGGCAGGGAAAGAAGGTAGCAGAGGTATATTTAGGGCAGTGCAACGAGTTCCACCACACTGGGCTCTGAGCTTCGGAGGTGCTGCAGGTTGTTGCAACTATGACATAGTGAATTGATCAGAACGGAAAGCTGGAGGCAGGGATGGTGGTGTCAATTTTTTTGCCTTGTAAAGGGCAAGAAGAGTCCAAAGTCCGCCCTTGAAGGTTGCCTTTTTGTTACGTAAGTTACATAAGTATTCTGGCACTTCAGGAGGACAGTAGGAGAATGATCTGTGTGCCGGTTAAAATAAAAGGTCAGAAATAGCACACATGGCTATCACTAATGGTTTCAGAAGTCACCAGTACAAAGATGTGTCACTGTATCCTCTCATACTTCAGTTTCTCTTCAGATGCCTAAATGAGGTATGAAATGTCCTTACACATAACATTTGTAGACAATTCCACTGTATGTCTAAAAGCAGTAGATGAGAGTATGCCTTATTTGGGATTTTGTTTGTTTGTTTGTTCCTAGCAATACTCTGCTGCCCAACTGAATAAGCATATTCTCCATATGGCTAAACCGTACACTTAAAACAATTAGTATCCCGTTAGGTAGCAGGAAGCAATATTTCCGTAACTTCTTTAGACCAAATATTGAGGGCTTGTGCACACAGAATGGATGAAACATTGAGACTGTGTTAAATTGCTTCCCATGGGGCCTGTGTCTACATGATGAACTGTTTATGTGCAACAGCTCGCTAAGTAGATGGAGTGGCTTTTCTCCATGGCCCTGCCTTGAAGCAGCATGGAGAAAATAGGCCATTCGATGTGATGCACAGCAGTTGCTGGTCACATGCAAACAGCTGCCATGAGCAGAGTAATTTCAAACGGGGTTGCCGCATCCTTGTGCCTTGATACTGTGCAGAGAATATTCTTCAGAAAATGGAAATCGTGGGCAAGGAATATTGCAGTCTGATTTCAGAGGGAGTGGGTCAAAACCCACACCTTTAATATACAAAGCTCCAGTAGTAGTAGAATGCAAAATTAAAACGGCAAAGGATGTTTAGCTTTTAAAATGCAGGTTTAAATGAGGTAGTTTAAAGTAACCTCTAAAGTAAGGGGGCTTATCGCTTCCCTCCCACTGCTCTCTCTGATATATCCCTCATGACCGATTCAAATAACTTCTCTGTGTGTAGCAGCAGTTAGAAATCCACATGGCTGTACTAATTGGCTTCCTGCCCGTGGTGATCTGGGCTTCATCAGGAGCTCCTATAAAGAGAACTTGCCACTGAAAACTGAAAGCATACGGTAGGTTAGCACTTAGCAGTGATGTGCGAGAAATGTTATTCTGTCCCTTGGTTGTCAAGCAAACTTTGTAGGTCAGCTTTGTGGACACATGGAATGGCCTGTTGTTCCTCAACACACGGCCATCAGACCACAAAGGATGACTTATATCACCAATTAGTTGCAAAAGACACACTGCACATGCTCTTGAGCACCTACTGTAAATTTCAGTAGGTATGTGGAGGAGAATATTCAAAGGTTTGTGCTTTTATTTTCATATTTTGTTGTCTGTGGCTGAATGTTGGCATTATAAATATATCCTGGAGTTAAGGCTTGGTGAATGGTGATCCAGACTAAGGGCTTTTACCAATCATAGATTTTTATCCAGCCCTTTCTCACAAAGGAGTTTCTTTTAATCTGTGTGTCTTCTAAGGAGGTGAATGGAAATGTTCTATTGTGCTCATTTTCTGCTTGCAAGCTTCCTATGAACATCTGGTTGGCCACTGTGAGAACTGGATGCTGCACTGGGTGGCTTTTGGTCTGCTCCAACAGTCCCTTGTTATGCTTTTATGTTTCCTTTCAAGTCTTTCGTCCAAAACTATATTTATCCTTCTTTAGAAATAAACTGAAATGTTATGACTGGCATTGGTATCTTATTAATGGAGATAATTAACACTGGAAATATTCCAGACTTGGAGACATTGCTGGCTGTGAATAGCAACAGTAAACGAACACCTCCTTTGTTATTAATGTGCTTTAGCAATCAGGGGCAGCAACATCAATTAAAAACTCCCTGTTTTTTTTCCACAGGAATCAAAATGGGCATTTCATATTGTAATTTTGGAGAGTTTAACCACAAACCTTGCTATTTTCTTCCAAAACATTCCTTGTATTTCAGTATATAATGCAGCACAAATGGATTGTGTAACTTGCATGATTGGTACTCTTGGCATGAAACCCTGCATAGGCTCTGGCTAAAATAGAAAATCATTCCCTTTTCCTCCAGCGTCAAGGAAACGAGATCTATGAAGCAACTCAGCTTGCCTTCCTGCCAAGCTTGGTTTTATTTCAGATGAAATAAACTGAGCATATCAGCATATACGTTTCTGTTGGCAGCTGTCTATCTCAGGAGACAATGGAGGAGTGTGCCTTTGGGGGTGAAGTCAAACAGAGAGTTACAGAGCCTGCTGTGGCTGCAGAGACCAATACAGGAGAGACATGTTTTGTTGCCAGTGGAGCAGATGAATGCGTCCGGTTGTGCTGCTACAGGTGCACCATGGCGTTTCATCGCTCTGCAGTCCTCCCGGTGGTCATTCCTCCTCTGGTCAATGCTGTGAATATACACAATCTGTATGTCTCCAGGCGCTGCAGTTGTCAGCAAGGGAATACTTAGTGCATTTACACCAGTGTACTTTCTTTTATAGGGACCCAGGCGGGAAGGTAAACAGCGTTTCCGTGTGCTGCTCTGGTTCGCCAGAAGCGGCTTTGTCATGCTGGCCACATGACCTGAAAGCTGTACGCCGGCTCTTGGCCAATAAAGCGAGATGAGCGCCGCAACCCCAGAGTCGGACACGACTGGACCTAATGGTCAGGGGTCCATTTACCTTTACCTTTACTTTCTTTTATAACTGAACATTGCAGAACATTGATGCAGTTTCTTGAAGAACCAGAGGGGGCATATCTTGAGACGGCATCATGCAGTATCTATGAATTGTGTATATAACCAGGATTAGCTTTTGGTAAAAAATATATTATTAGAACAATGTGTCTTGAGTAAATGGGTACACAGGAGCAATGGTGCAAATTCTCCAATAACAAAATTAAGAAGAGATTCTAATACTTAGGGGCTACTTCCCCTGCTTGTTTCTCTTGCCACCCTTGCAAAGCCGCCACTCCTTGCCAAAGGACTTCACTTCTGCACCCCACCCCACCCCGACCCTTACAGCTTCCCACCCCCATTCCCTTTATAGCTTACCAAACTCCTCCAGCTTAGACCAAGGGTTGGGAAACATTTATAGCTGGAGGGCCAGCTCTTTATCTTTCTCCCACCCGAGGCAGGCCATAGTGATGTTCTATGGTCTGCACCCCCTGCTTTGGACATAATGCCAAACTGCAGTCAATTGAAAATGGAAGCAAAAGCTTTCAGTCCCCTGCTGTCAGAAATTTCAAAGTCCCATAGCTCAGGCATAGCAGTGGCCCTGTTTGATTGAATTTTTAAATGGAATTTTAAGTAGTAAAATAAAATAAAAATGAAGCTCTGTTTATTTTTCAAATAATTCAAAATTATTTATGAGCGTTAATAGCACATAAATAATATCATGAGCTCCAAGATTGGGGGGGGGGAGGAAATCAAAAGAGTGAAACTACATAATGCAGAAGAAGAAGGTATAAATGGGGGAAAAGGCTGCTGACGTTATTACATTCTTATATGCATTCTGTTAACACACATATAATTTGCTACTCCTTTTCTTCAGCAAGGTGCCCACACTTAGAGGAAAGATACTAATAGACTGAGATTTATTTCATTTAATGCACTAATATGATATATGCATGCTATCTCACACGCTCTCACACCCACACAAAATTTGGTAGCGTTATAATAGAGAATGTCCAGTTGCATGTACATTCTAACATGCACTTTTATGAGAGATTCGACTGAAGAGGAACAGTTATACATTTATACTTCAGCATTAATGAATTAATTTAGGCCTAATTCATTAATGTGAAGTAAAAGCAACACCTTTGAATGCATGTTGAGGTATCACATGTTTTAACGTCTTCTCACACATTGAAAATATTTTGCATTTGCAATGTTATTACCTAATGCTCTAATAAACACAATAAACACAGGAAGAGTTTGATGTCAGGTTGATTTCAAGCAAGCAATCTCACCTGTGCACCTCTGGAGCAGAGATGGCTCAAGGTATTTTGATGTCTGAGATGCAAAACCAAAATCATGTTCTCCCCCTGGTACAGTCGTACCTTGGATCCCGAACTCCTTGCAAGTCGAACGTTTTGGCTCCCGAATGCTGCAAACCTGTTCCAGTTTGTGAACGTTCTTTGGGACCCGAACGTCTGACGGGGCTTCCGGGGCTTCTGATTGGCTGCAGGAGCTTCCTACAGCCAATCAGAAGCCGTGCTTTGGTTTCCGAATGTTTTGGAAGTCAAACGGACTTCCGGAACGGATTCTGTTCAACTTCCAAGGTACGACTGTATAACTTAAATCAGGCACCCCCAAACTTCGGCCCTCCAGATGTTTTGGACTACAATTCCCATCATCCCTGACCACTGGTCCTGTTAGCTAGGGATCATGGGAGTTGTAGGCCAAAACATCTGGAGGGCCGCAGTTTGGGGGTGCCTGACCTAAATAATTGACAATTTTATGCTCTTTAATTGTATTTTAAAATCTGGTGCCCCCACCCTACCTAATGGTGGAACCAGCCTTACTCTGAGGTGGCATCGTACGCCATGGCTTGCTGAACATTTGGATCAGCTCATCGTGAACATGTGTTATGGGCTACATTAAATGTTTTCGTGGCTTCAGAAACATATTGAGCAATTCCCACCTACCTTTAAGTCTAGTTTCATACACAGAAGTTGACATATCCTTTCAAACATATTTAGCATAGAGGTACCTTGGCCGTGGGGAGTTCAGTTGTTGTGATATTCCTAACACCTACGTTTTGGTTGTAAAGTGTCAACGTAGGAACAAAGAAGCCTTGCGCTGTAGAGAAGGTTGAATTTTAAGCACTCTTCATAAGAGATTTCCTATGATCTGACAGGTTTAATGTTTAGAGCATTCATAGCGGTAATTTTAGAGCATTAGTGGCAGTGAATAATAAAATATTTCGGATGTTTCTCCTAGATATACAGGACAGCTGCTTGGCATAAACATGGCAAGTGAAAGCACCCCAGTGTCCCAGTTTGCCATTCAGTGATTAGACCAAAGGAGGAAAACACAGCTTACATTCTATAAAATCTGCAGGGTTCATGCATGTTGGAAGAATATACGTTTTTCAAGGATCATATTGGTAGCATCTCCTACGGTTTGATTCTGTACTCTCAAACAACGTGGTTTTTTCCTTTCCCCTTGATGTCCTTTCCATCCTTTACTCCAGAGAATGACATGAACTTGGGAATGTGCAAACTTGCTCCTTTATTTCTGCAGCACTTTTACACAAAAAGCCTAAATATTCTTGCTTTTCAAACAACTTTTGTACAACTGGGTTCCCTCCGCCCCATCCTGAAGCAGTTGCACAAACTAATGTGTATTATATTGTGAACCAAGGGATGCCTGCTGACATTTTGCATTAGGGGTGGAGAAACCCATGGCCCTGGACTTACAGCTCCCCTCATGCCTGACCATTGGTCATGCCAGCTGGGACTAATGGGACTTAAGGTCCAACACAGGTTCCTTATCCCTGCTTTACATTATCGGTGTGCTGTTGCCCCCCCCCCACTCTTGGGCTGCTTCCTGGGAAGGGAGGAAGGCTGCTGGCAAAGCGGTGCGGCTCCATGGGTGGCTTGCTCCACCCCCATGGGATGCTCACCCCGCCCCCGGGTACACAGCATGTACCCTCTGCCTCCCAGGTGCCAAGGGAAGCTCTATGGTCTGCTAGCCACATACTTTGACTCTTTGGACAGAGACTTTCCTCCAGACCCCTCTAATGGAGTACCCTGTTATCACCACTGCAAGAAGGGTGTGTGTGTGAGTCACCACTTCACCCCCTGGTAGGTGTTAGACTGAGGGATTCTGTCCAAGGCCTAAACCACCAAAGTTGTGATTAATGCAATGGGGAAGGCAAAACATGCAATGCAGGGGAAATTCCTTCCTGGCTCTGAATATGGCAACCATTATAAACCAAACCATAGCAAAGCCTGCACAATCTAAAAAGGGAAAGGTTAGAACATCAAAAAACACAACCCTGTAATAGAGGGTGGGACAGGTGGGTGACACTCCTGGGCCGACCGAGCTGCAGCATGCAGCGCTGGCCGGCTTTTATGGCCAGGGAGTGGACCGGAGTGAAGACTGTGGACTCCAGGTCTGCTCCCGATGCCCTGCCCCTACCCCGGGCCACTGCGGATTGGCTTAGAATTCAAAAACGGGTCTGGTGGTAACCCGTGATGCTCCCGCAGCAGCTGGGGGAGCAGCAAACGGCCTCAAGCAACCTGGCGGGACTCTTGAGGGTGCAAAAGTAGCTGTGCCGGGTCACAGTAGTCACTCACCCTTCGGACCAGGTAAGCAGCCATTTTGCTTGTGTTTCAATTTTCGCACACTAAATAGGAGAATTAGGCTATGTAAGTGTGCATGTGTGTATATAAATGAGTGGAAAAGAAAACGGAGAAAACCCTTTTGAGGAGGAAAAAGCCTTCTATTTTTTTTTATGGGTGCCCTCTTTGTGTATTGAAATTCCCAAAGGAATTTCAGGTTGTAATATGCACTATGAACAACTAGGTGCTCTCTTTGAGATCTCTCTCTCTCTCTCATTCTCTGTTGCTCTTTAAAAAACCCTCTCTCTACCTTAATAGCACTGTTTTAATATAACTACTCAAAGCATTTCAAAGGACTGAGCTGAAGTGGCTTTTGCAGTCTTCGCACCTACATTTCATGACCTCATTTATTTCGCCTATTCATTTTCAACACTGCCTTGCCCCTTTAATTTGGTATTGACTCAGTCAGTTGAGGTGGTTTATTGAACAGTCCTCAGATGTAAAAGGGAGAATCACTTTTCTACCTCCCTTCAATGCTGCCACCTATTTTCTGATTAGCAGTTCAGAAATCCTGCAGGATATTCTACAAAAGAGCATGGGGATGAGGACTCACCCACTCCATGGTCCTCTTTTAGTGACAATACTTTGCAGGATTGGGGTCATGAAGGAGCACAGTTCAGCCTTAGTGAGTAGCAGTGCAATCCTAACCATGTCTGTTCAGAAAGAAGTCCTATTGAATTCAAGGAAGCTTCCTCCCAGGTAAGAGGGATGAGGACTGCAGCCTTAATCAGTAGGACAATGGAAAGCAAACCAATACAGGGGCAAGTTGATTACAGATGTTAATTAGTTTAGTAATCCCTGAGTGTTCAATTTAAACTTTAATATAATCATAACAATCTGCATTTTTGTTTGCATTTCACATTTCCCTGTCAGGCTTTTTCTCTTTCCATGTGTAAGCAAATACATGAGGGGCGAGGTAGGTAAAGATGAGCATGCTATCTCTGTCCCCGTCACCACTGCAGGGTTCTAAATAGTACTGGGAACCTTCACAAGTATAGGAAACTCCATACTTCACAAGCCTGCCAACATGTGGAGGTCAACAGTTGGAACTGGTACATTCATCTCCATGCTCGCACCACATACATGCTTACTTACATGCAAAGAAGTGTTGGGGTGTGTGTATACACACACAAACACACACATGGCTTTTAGACCTTTTAAAATATGCCCTGAGTTCTAAAATTTCACTCTTCCTCCAATGTAGTAATTGTAACCACACGTTGGGTAAGTTAAAAAAAGAATGGTTTACTTACAAGCTCTTCAAAGGTCAGATTCACGTGCTTCAGAAAAGTTGCACAGCCAGTAAAACTTACCATATTTTTCTGTGTATAAGACTAGATTTCCTCCCCTAAAAAATAATGTCCAAAATGTGGGGGCGTCTTATATATGCCTCCCCAACATAAAGCCTGCCCCTCCAATAAATCCTGGCTATACCCATGGTGCAAAACCTATTACTTCCTATTTTTTAATGTGACCTGTTTCCACAGTGTGGTGAATATTATGATGGCTAGGAGCCTGAGCAATAGTTATGACATGGGATGGGGATTAAAATTCCCCATTACTAATGGGGAATTAGTAATGCGAAGGGGACAGCCTTTTAATTGGCCCTTGAATAGCATATCTTAGTTCCCCGGTGCCATTTTCTGTTCCTGTGTGTGGGGTTTGAATTTCTGGTTTCTTTTCTTCACTTGTTATTCTTTTTAGTTTTTCACCAGGCAGCCACATTTTGCTATTAATGAATTGAAAAAAATTAAACCTCAAGAGATCAGCAGGAGGCGGGGGAGGAAAAAAATTAAATTGTCCATACTTTGGATCCTGTAGCCTAGCTGCCGATCTTCCATAAAATGGTATAGCCAAGTTCCTTTAAACCAGATTTCCCCAGCCTAAATAAATAAACCTAAAATAAACCTTACCCCTTCCCTCCCCGGCAAGATGTTTTGGACTCCAACGCTCATCACTCCCAGCCAGCATGGCCAATGATCGGGAATGATGGGGTCTGTAGTCCAAAACCTATTGTTGGCGCCAGGTTGAGGAAGCCTGCTTTCAAAAAGTTGTGTTTTTCTTTTTAATTTGTAAGACACACAGTTTAAAACTAACTATATACAACCGTGTAATTAAATGAAGACAACATAACAAGTATGTAATGCCGCAATCCTAATTACATGTAGATGAGAGTGAATTCCACCATACCTTCTGCTGGGTAAAGTAGATACATACACGCCTCAATTCACAGAGGTAGTAGGGTCTGTGAGCAGGAGCAGAGGACTTGGTGAGCATAAAATCATCCTTTATCCCTTGTCTGCCTTCCCAGCACTTTTCTCTCCAGTAGACAAGAAACAAAGCAGAGGGGACTGAATATGTACTGTACTTTAACTCCACACTGGAGCTATCAAAGCATGATCCTTATTATTCAACACCCCCCCCAACTCTTACTTTGAGTAATTAAAAAATGGCAAGTTTAGTGTAGCTGCATTTGCCCCCGCCCCCATCTTGCCCAGCACAAAGTATGACAAGGTTTTATAGCTGGAGGAATGTTTATTTCCTCAATATGTACAAGTGCTTACCTAAGGATTATGTAATGTCTGAATATTTATTCTGCTGGAGGATAAGATCCATTACTGTCCGCTTGATGGATTAATTTATATGAAATGTTGAGAATCTTATGGATCTCTCCCAAGGCTGAAAGTGAGCTTTTGTTTTTGACTACTGGCTTTTTGCAATGATAAGCTCTAGTTAAGCACTTTGCAGCTGGTTTTCTCAACTACTCATGTATAGAGCTTGAATGAATCATAACGGAGCATAGAATCAATGGTGTGCCGACAAAACATTAGCTGTCAGATTTGAATTTAATGCTTTCTTTTTTCCTAATATAGGGAAGTAAAATCAGAGGATAGCAACTTGTAACTTACTTGGCTACAGAACCTCTTTATTTCTTATTTTCTTCCAATCCCTTTCATGGAACTCATACTCTAGTTTGTATATATATCTTTTCAGTTTCTTTTCTGCTTGTCTTGTGATTTGTTTATGGTAAGCCATTTTGGCAAATATGGAACTGCCAAATACAGTTTTGGTTATATGTTGTCAACCATAGCATTTGGGATGTTTTATGTTTTGAAATTCCCTCTCCCATGTTGGAGATTTTTTTTTAAAAAAAGAATGGTGTGTAATGTAGTGTTACCTAAATTATCATAACATTTTTTGGGGGGGGGGCTTGTGAAACCTGTTCTCTGCTTCAAAGAAGTAAAAGCTGTCTGTGAACGAACGCTGGCTCCCTCAGCCTGAAAATGAGATGCCTTTACCTTTACCTTATGGCCTAGAAACAGACCACAAGGAGAAGGCCCTGCCTTCAAGAACCATTAGCAGAGCTGCATGTTTCTTAGATGGGGCCTAGGTCACAGCATGGCCAAGGGGCCCCACAGGTAGTAAGTAAGCTGCCAGCCTTGTACCCAGGCTTATGATATTTACTCCCTGCTTTTATCCGTCTCTCACACACATACCCAATGCAGCTGATTGAAATAGCACGTTTTGTAAGCAGCTACCCAGGGCCTGTAAATCGAATTCCTGGTGTCTATTTTCACAACACTTACCCTAGAACATTGAAAGCAATAATAAAGACTGAAAGAAATTCTCAGAGTAGCTCATCTTCTATCACAGAAGTCACGAAAACATGGTGCTCACAGGTGCACAGCATGCACTCACATAATGGGATGCAGTTCGATACCCACAACAGTTTCTCGAGTTTGCAAATGTGCCCACAGGCCCCAAAAGGTTAGCAACCCCTTCCGAACTAAATATCCACAGCCAGACCAGACATCAAAGAGAAGAGATTGCAGATTGGAGACCATGGCTTGTGGGGAGATGTCAAGCCCAGTGCCTCTTTCGTCAGAGAAATTCACCTTTGGAATGAAGTAGGACTTCATTTGCAAGTGACATTCTAAATTCCTTCCATGCTGCTTTGTAATCTGTCACATATGTAATAACGTCCCCTTTCAGCAAAGGCAAAGTAACTCCTTAGGAATATAAGTATCCATAAAGCATAGGAAAATGCAAGAAGCTGACACAGAGCGGAAATATTTGCCCAGGAGCACATCGCAAATATCAGAAGCCCCTTCACATAAACTTTAAGCTGGACAGATGTTGAAAAATGGAAACTAGGAGGTGACAAAATCCACATTAAAACTTTAAATACGTTTGTAAATGGAACACTGTTTTCTTGTTTTCTTGTCAACTCTAAACTCCACATTTACAGATTTTTGGAAGGCTAGTACCGAAGCAGTGTAAACCTATGTATATTAGTTTTGATATATTGTACCGTGCATGAGACAAGGACGCTTCAAAAGAGAGAATGTGGCTACTTATTAGGAATGCGCATCGATCACAGGTTTGGGATCAAAATCTGATCTGGTGCTTCAGCCGGCCCTGATCTGAAGCACTTCATAGGCTGCCCAATTTGGTCCACTTCAGGCCGCACGGGCGCACCCACCACCCCTGCCAATTCAGTGTTGAGAAACTTTAAAAGGCAATAACTAATTTCCTTTTGACAGAAATACAGTAGATGAAATTTGTAGGCATTGTAGCTACACAATTGTTGCTAAAGCCTGCCAGATTACAAGCAAATAGGTATAGGGGGTTGTGATGGGCGCCTTTAAAGTTTGATGATTAAAAAAAAAAATCCATCACCTTTCATTTTGGGGCAGAATTTGATGAAATTCATAGGGAAGGTGTTCCCTGCTGAGAGCATGTATCCTGCCCAATTCCAGAATTGCAGTGGTTATGGAAAATTGGTTTGAAAGTTGCAGACATGGGAGAGCGCTCCTGAATAAGAAACCTACCAAATTGCACACAAATAGAATCAGGGGCTTTTATGCTAGGCACCTTTAAAGTTGAAATTTAGGGCAGGGGGGAGGAACTAAAAGGAATTAAACTAGCCTCCTGCCTTCAAACAAAGCTTCAAGGTATGCGTACAGGTATGTGGAATTGGGGTGCTTGTACTTCCTCATCCTTTGCCTCAGGCAACAAATGACTTGAGCCAGCCCTAAGGAAAGCAGTTTGTGTTCTTGTCACAAAAGAAAACCAGAAGTTTGGAATACAATCCGTAGTATTTTCCCCACCCCCTGTAAGTGTCTCTTTGTAGAACACATAGAAAAACACTGCACCCTCTCTGAGGGCCTTTGCAAGCCCACACACCCCATCATAAAAATGATCATTTTGGTGCTCTAATATAAAACCTTGTCCCCACCTTACGTTAAGCAAGACTTCCTCTGTGAATGTTGCTTTCTGTGCTTGCATTCCTTATTACATTTGAGCTGCAAGCTATCCCAGGCTTAGATGTGAATATTGCAGTTCTGTTTATAAACTCTGGGATTTAAGCTAAAAGCTTCAAGCTGGTCACACAACCTAGTCTTCATTGGCCACGTGAAGGTATTTTTGAACACATTAGCCAAAAGCATTTTTTAAAAATAAATAAAAATGCAGCCTTAGCAATAAGAGGACGAACAACAATCTGTGCAGCATCTGTGTGTTTCTGAAAAATCAAAAAGATAAAATCCTAGCTAGGGAACCAGCAGGTGTTGCCCAACAGCTCTTTATCTTTTCATAAAAGCAGCAGTCATTAAAAAAAATAATATCAGCCACACTCCCAGTGTTTGGGCTAGAAGAGTCTAGCTTTTGTACAAAGGAAAGGATTGCATGAGTAATGTACAATGTTGTACTTGTGAACAGCTGGTGGTAGAGTAAGGATTTATTGTTTGCCCTACCACTGTTTCAGCTGAATTCAATTTAGCTGAATTAATCGGAATGAATACTAAGTATTCTTAATGCAGATTATCACTATATTATATCAAACAGTTCAGCTCTCCTTGTATAGTCAGCTATTTAGAATGCTTGCCTTCATGGCTAACCAAAATATACAAAATCCTTGGATGTGAGTTGTTTACAAGCCCTAACAGATAACATCTCGAATAGATGTATCGCCCAGACCAAGAGGATTCCAGTGTGGTTAACAAGGAGAACCAAGAAACCTATTATTTATTAAAGCTCTACCCCCACCCTTCCTCTTCAAGAGCTCAAATGTGAAAATGCTGATCTTCTAACAGAAATGTGTGGCTCTCCCATAATATTAGCTTCCTTATCTGAGGTTTCAAAAGGCATTTAGCCCAATTCACAGAGGATAACGCTATCAGTGGCTTCTTGCTATGATGTCTGTGTGTTACCACCAGTGTTGGGAGCAGTACACTTCTGTATATACCAGTTGCTGGGGCAACCCAGTCAGATGAATAACAAATTATTATTATTATTATTATTATTATTGCTATTATCACAAGTGGGGAAAGTGCTGTAGCACTCAACTCTTGCTTGCATGCTTCCCACACGCATGCTGGTCACTGCGGATGCTAGACTAGATAGCCCTTTGAACTGGCCCAAGAGGGCTTTTCTTAATGTTTTTTTTAATTTCTTACGTTAGATTTAAGTGGAGATTAAATATTGGCATAATAATTTACTCCGTTGCTTAATCTCACAGAAGTGAAAATTAGGGATGTTTCCCCCTCCCCCCCCCGGTCCCACTTTGGGCCCTTTAACAACAGCATGACACACCAAAACGTAGCAGATGAAGCAGGGGAAAAACAATCATATAACAAAAGTATATGATACTAGGGGCTGGTACCCCTGCTCGCTTTGCTCACCAACCCCCCTACTCCCACTGACCTTGCTCAAAGCCTCCTTTCCCTTACTCTTTGCCCAAGCCCTTACTCCTCCCCAAACCTCCCCAGCTCACCTGTGCCTCCTCCTCCCTTAAGTCATCCCACTGGTGCAAGCTCAGCATGCCCCCTTCGCCCCATGATCATGCTACTCTGACTCAACCTCCCCACCACCAGCAGCCCAGTTTGCTTGCCTGCTTCTCTTCCCAGTTGTTTACATGCTCAACAACGGTCTGAGGTTTGATCATGGCTGATCTGAAATAATCTATTTTGCCCATTCTTCTACTGACCTTTAGGACCTGCTTAATTTAGGGGCGAGTGTTCTCGACTGAGTATTTGGCCCAGTTTATACCCATGATGGCGCTGTGGGTTAAACCACTGAGCCTAGGGCTTGCCGATCAGAAGGTCGGCGGTTTGAATCCGCGCGACAGGGTGAGCTCCCGTTGCTCAGTCCCTGCTCCTGCCAACCTAGCGGTTCAAAAGCATGTCAAAGTGCAAGTAGATCAATAGGTACCACTGCAGCAGGAAGGTAAACGGCGTTTCCGTGCGCTGCTCTGATTCACCAGAAGCGGCTTCGTCATGCTGGCCACATGACCTGGAAGCTGTACGCTGGCTGGAAGCTGTACGCTCAGCCAATAATGCGAGATGAGCACCGCAACCCCAGAGTCGGTCACGACTGGACCTAATGGTCAGGGGTCCCTTTACCTTTATACCTATGATAATTGTAAAAGCTTTGTGGTGTGAAATATCTGAAACGGGCACCTCTTTTTGCAAGAATGCAGTGCTAACATTACACAATTGTTTGCTTTACAATGTGGTCAGAAGAGCCAGGGAGTGAATTGCAAGTGGCAACGGAATAGGCTTTGTTTTTCCAAGTTCTCCAGTTTTTCAGATAAGTGCCCATGGGAATCCAAAACCCATTGGCATTTGTGCTCAGATTTCTAAACCCTTTTGGCTAGGTAAACTTGGATTAAAAATCTCATTTATATAATGTGTAGATTCTGTTTTTAGAGGGGGGAGTGGTTTCTTCTAATCTCCTAAACTGGCTTCTACCTTTTGGTAGGCTGCTGGACAGCTGGCAAAATTAACATTTCTAGCATCTGGTTCCTGGCTGAACATACTGTATGAACACAGCAGCACTGCTGGAAAAAGATGTGCATTTAAATGCATCACTTTTCCAATTAGTGGTTCATAGGAGGGAAAATAAATAAAGAAGCAAAAGTAACTGTTCCCAGGTGGTTTCAAATCATATTCCGCTTGCAAAGTGCATAAAACATTGAAGGCATTACTTTGCTGTGTTTCCTGGGAGCAAAACCAGAATTACTCTGGCTGCACAGAATGCTTAGATGTTTATTTGCATATAAAATGCATACCATAAAAAGTATAGCAGAATATATAGGCCACATGCAGTAGGAACTCTCCTTACTCCATTTAAACTACAGTTAGCATTCCCTGGAGAAAGTATGAGGAAACCCATGTTGCTTCTTTAACCAGCCAAGCAAGGCTAGAAGTGGCTTCTAGTGTGTTAAGCCTGTCACATTTCTGGAGCTGTGGCCAGCTCAGACGACCCTGGATAGTAATTGAGGTTTTCTGCGCTATGATAGTATACTGTCATATTATACTATGTTATAGTACATATCCTATATAATAAAGTGCCTGTGTCTGTGCGTACGTTCCGTGTGTCAGTGGAAATGCGCTACTGCGCATGCGCCCCACTGACGCAGGGATTGGAGCGGGCGGAGAGGGGGCGTGTCCGAGAGGGCGGCCGTGCGCAGGCGTGTCATCAGTTGGGTCAGTGCCGCCGCCTCGCACGGTCGCCCTCCCGGGCCGCTGAGGGGGCAACCGACCGCCGCTGGGCTCGCCCTGCCCAGGCACCTCCGCGGACCTGCCGGCTTCGCCAGGGGCGCTTCGGCCCTAGCGGAGCCTCCCTCCTCAACTGGGCGAGGGGGAGACCCGGACGCCGCCCTGGAGGCGGCTGAGGCGAGCGGCTCGGGTTTCACCTCGGCTCTCGCGGCCTCTGCAGCCACAGACCCGCCCGCCTCGCCTCACCTCACCTCACCTCACCTCACCTGCCCGGTCTGATGCAGCTGCAGCCTCGTACGGGGGAAGCGGCCCGAGGAGGACGCCGTGGCTGAGGCGGGATTTGAACCCGGGCCTCCTCGCCTCCTCCTCCTGGGGCTCTGCCTCCTCCTGCCTCCTCCTCCTCTAGCGCCCGTTATTTAACGGGTTAACTTCAACTAGTATAGTATAAAGTATACTTTCCCATCTCCATGGGAATCTTGCCCCAACACTGAAGGCACCTTAGAGGTACCCAAATTTTATTAAGAACTGCAATGTAACTGAGGGCAGAGACTTGCATTTGTAGAGCTAGTTGTTTATCTGATACCTCCTCCCTCCACACGTATGCAGTATGCTGCCTTGAACAGTTTGCACATCTCCAAACATCCACAGCTTCTCCGAGTGGGAGGATGAAATATGACGTACATGTTTTCTATACACAGACTTCACATCTCTATTTTTTGCAAAGGCTAGACTTCCAGAGTGAAGGATTAACCATTTAGAGATAAAAGTTGAATCTGAGCAGATGCAGTATAAGAAATTCAAGGGGGGGTGGTTAATAATGTGGTTTGTTAAGAGAGATTGAAATGAATTTCAATTGCTTTTTGTTGTTAATAGTGACGAGTGCTTTCTTCCTCTCTGTGGCTGCGATTTTCCAGCTGTTTGTTCACAATGTTTTCTTGAAGTGAGAAGCAGACCTCGGATCAGGTTGTTGACTTTTTGCTGTTCGTATTGTAAATAAAAAGCTGTGCACATTTTTAATAATCAGGATTACAGAATTAATTTGCATGGTTTATCCTATGCTATTTATTTTTCCAAATAGAGATGACCTTGTATCTCTTGCAAATATTTTTTATGCTTCAGCAACTGCAGATTTTTGTTCTGCTATTTTTCGAGAATCCTTGGACAGATGTGAAGCTTGCAGAAACAGAAACCTCCTCTTAGGTAATTTTAAATAACTAATTTATGATTTATACATTGCTTTGTTTGGTATCTGCCAGGTATCATAGAATGTTAGGTTTGTTTGTTAAACTGGAATCTTCTGAATGGCATGCAAGTCATTCCAGTTTGACAAAGCAGGATAGAAACACACAGTAACCACATTTCATAACCTTATATTAAGTTTTGTGTACAGGTTATATTAGGACAAGTGGTATTTATCAATAATCTACTTTGAAATGCAGCAGTGCAAGCCATTATTTAATGAAATATTTAATACTGTACAACACAATTCATGTGCTATTGTACTTGTACATGAATTGTGACTTGTATTGTATTGTTTTAACAGAAAAATGTCATTTAAAATGTGTCCTGAAACAGATCAATTCAAAAGTTATTATGCAGAAAGTCTGTTGTGTTTCAGCTGCAGATTTCATATGCTGATACACTCATGAAAGGAACAACTACAGAAGTTTTACATTATCTTGGTAATATGATTACAATATTTTTATTTGGAATGTAAATGAACACAAATGGCCAGAAATGCATTGTTTTGATACTTTAACTGTCTATAACTGGTTCCAAGCTTGCTATGAGAACATGCTGCATTATTCACATGCCAAGAAACATTAAATGTGTCCCCAAGGTCTCATACACAGCCACTGACTCTTCGAACATAACACATGTCCTGCCTACGGTACCTGTTGAGTACCTAGCTAACTGTAAAATTTCCCGACCCCAATAGAGATTCCTTTCCTGCCTCATTTGCAATTTAGTAATTAACAGAACACCTACAAGGTCCATGGACAAAACTAACTTCCTGCTTGGCTGGTCCCAAATTTGCAAATCACAATTCTCGTTCCTGGTTGGCCAACAGTTGCAAAGCAAAAATCTCTCCCAAAGGTTTCCTTTCTAAAAAATAGAGAGCGAGAGAGAGAGGTTTTCCCTTTGGAGCATCTGTGTCACAAATCGCCCATTCTAGGGAAACAACATGGATTATGACAACATAAGAGTATGCTAAATCTTAGATAGTTGCTAAGCTAAGTTTTATAGCTAGTGAGTAATCAAACTTCCAAATAATGCCTAGAATATACATGAATAGACGTTAGAACCTTTATCTTTCGGTTTCTTTTCTAAATAATAATAATGTCTTGCAAACAGGAATGTATTAAGTAGATCCCTAGACCAGTGTTTCTCAACCTTTTCTTGGCAAAGGCACACTTTTTTCATTAAAAAAATCTCGCGGCACACCACCCACAAAATGGCGGCGGCAACGTCGCTATGGTAACGGAAATCACGGAGTTATTTCACAGCCGGCGAGCGGAGCGCGGGGGACGGAACAAAGGACGGAGCTGGAGCCGGGACTCCTGGGTCCTTGCCGAGGCTGGTGTGCGAGCCTCCAGGCAAGCGCCCAGGCTTGGAAAGGCGGCGGCGGGAGTCGCGGGAGGCTTCTCAGGTGGCTGGCGGTTGGAGCGGTCGCAGAGCGCTCCTCCTTTTAGGGTGGCGGCCATTTTGGCCGGGTGGCAGCCGGAGCCCGGCACAGCAGGCAATGTTTCGCGGCACAGTAGTGTGTCGCGGAACAGCGGTTGAAAAACACTGCCCTAGACACTGGGGTTTGCCTGGGGTAAGCCTTCTGGGAGCTACCACTGAAAAAGTTCACAACTGTCTGAGGAGACACACAGAGAAGAGCCTCTGATAACAAGCGCAGGCTCAGGCTGGAGAGGCAGTCCCTGAGGTACTGGGTTCCTGAGCTGCAAAAGGCTTTATAGATCCAAACCAGCAATGTGAGTTGAGTCTGGAAACCAATCAGTAGTCAGTGGAGTCGGGCCAGAACTGGTGTGACACAGTCACGCCTTTCCTGGTGAGTGGCGATTGCGGCCTAATGCAGTGCCTCCCTCGGCCCACCCCACTGCGCCGCGCCATGTTTTGACAGTGGCAGCATTCCCCTTGGCCACTGCGGAGGCTCACAGGTTCCTGCCAAACCTGGCAATTCAAATGGGCCAATCCGTGGCAGCCTTGGGGGCGTGCCTTGGGGGCAGGCTTCACTCAGGTCCGCCCACCGGCTATTTATCCCGGCCGACACCAGTGAGTGTCACCTACCCTGCCCCCTCCCTTCATTAATAGTTGCTTATTGCTTTAACTCTTTCCTTTTCAGCCAGGAGGGCTTTGCTGTGATCTTTTGACGGTTGTCGTATTCGGGGCTGGGAAGGAATTTTCCTTGCGTTGCAGGTTTCACCTTCCCCATAGTCACAACTTTGGCGGTTTAGGCCTTGGGCAGAATCCTATAGTCTTTCATCAATTCGAGGGGGGGTGAAGTGGTGACTCATTTTCCCCCTTTTTTCCTGCTGTGACTATAACAGGGTCCCCCGTTAGAGGGGTCTGGAGGGAAGTCTCTGTCCAAAGAGCCAGTTGCTTAGGGCTAGTGGGCCATAGAGCTTCCCTCAGCATTTGGGGGGCCACCTGTGTAAACCTGTGTTTTGCGATGGACCCACCTCCCAAATAGATCCTGTCATGCCTCAGACCCCCAGGAGGGGGCTGAGAGGGATACATGCCCAATGCCTTTGGCTTCCTACATCTGAAATCAACACAAGTCGTGGCCAGTTTAAATCCCAGACAGTTATCGTGTCCATTCGTTTTACCCCTTCCAGATCAGGCAGGGGACTCTGCGGCTGGGCATGCAACTGGTATTATAAGGTCCAACCTTCTGGTCCCAGTCAGTAGCCTGGCACCTGAATTCTGCACTAGCTGCAATTTACGAACCATCTTCAAAGGCAGCCCCACATATAATGCATTGCAGTCATCTAACTTAGAGGCTACCATAGGATAGACAACAGAAGCTGGATTATCCCTGTCTGGATTGTGTCACTGCTGGGCCAGCAGCTGAAGCTGATATAAGACACTCAGCCTTATATCTTCATTGAGAGCAGTGGAGCCAGATGTGTATCTGCTCCTTTAGGGTGTGTGCAATCCCATCCAGAACAGGTTGAACCCCACTTATCCAGTCTAGGGAACTACCCACTAATAGTGCCTAAGTCTTATCTGCATTGAGCTGGACTGTATTTGCTTATCCTTTTACTACTGTATGTTTACCGACAAATACGCCTTTGGGTTTAATTGCTCTAAATGAGTGTTATTGAGCAAGTTCAGAAATAATTCCACATGCCTAGAACTCAGGTGCTAGCCAGAAGAACAGGCCCTAGGTAAGATTCAAAAGACAGTTCATAAAAAGGTATGTGTGTGTGTCATAGACCTGTACCTAGGTTTTTACTCTTCTGTGTAATCCCTATTTTGGAAGTAGAATAGCTATAGATGTCTAGTGGTAGCAAACTCAGGGCTTACCCACAACTTACTTTTTGCCCCACTCTTTCCAGGCACAGGTCCACACTTTAAAACTCTGTGTCCAAAGACCTCCCCTCACCTTCCTTTTTGCTCCAGAGCTTTCCCTGCAGAAACCCGCTCTCTAAAGCTGAATTGGAGCAAACTGCTGTCTTTGTTTTCTGTGGATTGGCATTTGCTCCAATTCAGCATTTTAGAGTAGTTTTTTTTGGGGGGGGGAGCTCTGCAGGAAAAACAAAAGGGGGCACTCAGACACAGTGCTTTAAAAAGCTGGCCATGCCTGGAAAGTGTGGAGGAAAGGTAAGTGTGGCTAAGCCCTCACTGCAATAAATCCCAGATCAGTTTTAGTTACAATTCACAACACTCTGTGTAAAAGTCAGTAGTCAAAATTATTCAGGTGAGTTGGTTTTAAGTCATACATATAATGATAGCAGTTGGGGTAGCTGCATATTTTTAATTTAAAGTGTTTGTGCTAACTAACTAAACAAATATGTGAAAACATAGATCTGCTAATATTTAATAGTCATTGTAGGCAAGTAACCTGAAAGCAATGTTCTCCTTTATTTATTCATGTCTAGTTCATTTTTTTGGGTGGGTGGGGGCGGGTCAGGCATGCAGAACATTTGCCAGCTTGATGTTCCAAATAAACTGTCATCTTCCAGATTTTAAATACAGTGGTACCCCGGGTTACAGACGCTTCAGGTTACAGACGCCGCTAACCCAGAAATAGTACCTTGGGTTAAGAACTTTGCTTCAGGATGAGAACAGAAATTGGGCGGCGGTGGCGCGATGGCAGCGGGAGGCCCCATTAGCTAAAGTTCTTAACCTCAGGTTAAGAACAGTTTCAGGTTAAGAACGGACCTCCAGAACAAATTAAGTTCTTAACCCGAGGTACCACTGTATAGCTGTTTTTCTGGTGTATACTTGCTACAAAGATGTGCTACAACTGCCTTAATCAACTGCCCTGCGCAGCAAAACAGAACATATGAGATAGGGCTGGTATATATGTCTGCTCACTAAAGCACCATGATGGAGGGGTGTCTAGTTTGTATGTCTCCTGACGGTGTGACATTAAGCATTGAAATGGGAATGGAAGAAAAGTCCTTGGGGGTGTACCCAAGGGTATTGGAGACCATGGATTAAGTCAAGACGACATGATATGAATGATTATTGAGGAGCATTCTGAAAGAGTAGCAGGCAACATCAGTGAAGAAAGGTTTTCACAGGGTTCTATAAGCAAAATGAGGAAAAACTGAACTCGGGAGACTGAAAACCATATATATTTAATTTTCCATTTGAAACACATTTACTCATTTTGTCTAGAAAGCTGTTCCTTCACAGGTGAGAAAACCGTAATGGGCAGATGTGTCTATTTTATGAAACTAATGAAACTGAGGTCTTTTAGCCCCTGGGACAAGACATCTTCCTTCCATCTGGTATCAGCATTAGTTCAGCATCTAGCACTGCACCACCAAAGTGGAAAGACTGCAGCTAAAATACTGGTTTTCTGGCTTGCTTTTGGCAGGTTTTTGCAATGTTTCCAAAATCAGATTAATTATCGGATCACGGTTAGTGAAATGAATAGGGCTGTATGTTTGTCCTAGAACCTGAACATTCTCAGAATAATAAGCTTGTCTTTAAAATGATGAGCTGGGAGATTTAAACTTGTTGTATATTTTGCTATATTTACAAATAAGCTTGTGATATAGGAGCATTTAAGGTTGATTCCGCTCACCCATGTTCTCCAGGTTTCCTATGCAGGCATGAGAGCTTTAAGGTTTTAAAAAAGAAACCTGAAATTCTTCTGAGTTTATAAAGCATGGGTAGGCAAACTAAGGCCTGGGGGCCGGATCTGGCCCAATCACCTTCTCAATCCGGCCCGCGGACGGTCTGGGAATCAGCATGTTTTTACATGAGCAGAATGTGTTCTTTTATTTAAAACACATCTCTGGGTTATTTGTTGGGGCATAGGAATTCGTTCATGCCCCCCCAAGAAAATCTAGTCCAGCCCCCCACAAGGTCTGAGGGACAGTGGACCGGCCCCCTGCTGAAAAGGTTTAGGATTAGCCCTTGAGTGCTTGCTGCATGCATTCCAAGTGTTTAGCTAGCTTACTAGGTCCAGTTCTATGATAAATCACTATCCTCATTTTCTCCCGTTTTTGCTTTCTGAGGATGCTTCATTAAAATAGTGTTAGTATGAGCTGCTAGCATTGTCACTCTTCAGAGTTCCACTCCTTTCTCAGACTCTCTAGATATTACATTATTGATTGGGTGGGTGCATTTCATCTCTAACACACATGCATGCGCATTTGTACACTGAGGAACCACAGTCTGACATTTCACACACTGCAGATACTGAGATCTGTTTTCGACTGCCGATAGCCTGGTGTAGGACAAGTATGTGATAGTAGATTTTTTTTAAAAAAAAAATACACTACTGTGTTGGGATTTTTCAGTGAGTGGAAAATAGTGGAAGATATCAAAGAGCAAATGAATATAGCAGATGGAACAGAGCACTGAACAATGTCTGATGCAGAGGGATGGTGCCTGAGCAGTGCTTTTTGAGGGGGGGGGAAAGGTGTTATAAGCATATAATCTATTTTAATCTGTGAAATGTTGGAAGCTTGCAAGGAATGTTGCCAGTATCTTCAGATTCTCATGAATATCTTTGTCTGTGGAGGCTGGTCCACTAGGGCAGTTGGGGCACAGCCTTTCCAAGGAGAATGTCAAGCAACTATCACACACAAACAAACAAACACCGCAAATCTCAAAGCCACACATTCTTTCCTGTCCCGCACACATATTTTATACTTCTTGCCTGGAAATGCCATCACTCACTTTTTAAGGAGAATCCAGACAATGTTATTGTCAATACATGTTGCACTCCGGTCTGCCTGTGCCATCCTATGGTCTTTTCCGGAGAAGATTTGTGGCCATTATTAAAATGCAACTGTGGCATCCATTGTGGTGCTGGGAAAGTGCTAAGAAGTCTTTTCAAGGTTTTCATACCTTAAATTAGTTGTTTCTTCATTGCAGCTTCTGCCTCTTTTACTGCTCAGTTTCAAGTGCACGGCTGATGAGTAGCTTCATCAGCCTGCTGGGAACCAGCCTCATATAATTAGCGTGCATGAGTCTAATTCATGCATCAAGGGGTTAATGCCATAGAGTAAGCTGTCCTGCCAGGCTTAGCCTATGTCACCTCCTCTCACCTTGGAGGGAAATGGGCACCAGGTTCAACACCACTTCAATTCTGTACCAGGTCCTGGCTTCCTCATTTCAGAATAAAAGCCAGGCTTCCTCATTTCAGAATAAAAGGCTTGTGTGGAAGCAACTCTCTCTCTCTCTCTCTTTCTTTCTTCCCTTACTTTTCTTGCCTCTACACTCTCCCTTTGTGTAATCTCATCAGTTCATGGTTTGTAGTAACACTTTTACATTGGGTTCGTTCATTCAATCAGTCAGTTTTTCAGTACTTGAATATGGACTGAATCATCACATGACACATAAACCGGATACTCAGTCACAATATTGCTTCTGTGGATTTTTTAAAAACCACCTGCTAATAGGATTTGACTGAATAATTACTTTACATAACACAATCTATGGCCTTGGGATTTCAGGCTGCGAACAATTAATATGGCTGTCCTTGTAGCACAGAAACTAAAAGAAAATAGCTATAGCCATTTTCCCCTTTAAAATGAGAGTGACAATGTTCTTTAAATGAGCATTTGAATTTCATGGAGAGAAACAGCATACACTGCAATATAGGTAAGTGAAATAAAATGATTCCATATATAGATCTGGAGGTGGAGTTTATTCAGTTTTCTACACACATTGAAAGGCTGCATTTGCAGAACACTGTTATTCGTGGTTTCCAAAATGCAGGTCAACATTAAAGGATTCTGAAACAAGCAGACTGTGTCCTTATTTCTCTTTTGAATGGGCCCTTTATTGTAATACCTTCTACAGGGATAGCTCCTCTCCCCCTCCAAATCCTTTCTATACAGTAGGAATCAGGAGGGACATTTGTGACTTAACATAATGTTAAGAGGCTGAAAAGCTTTAGAAGATTCATCACAATCTGTTAGGGAATTCATGCAGAAAAGATACACAGATTTAGACTTCATGGTTGAAATTAATATATCGGAGAAATGTCAGATTAAAAACTCACCAGAAGCACAGCAAAGTGAATTTCAAAACTGTTTCTGATCACCAGAGGAAGGGAGGAGGGGCAGAGAAAGATGTGATCAAGATACCATGAATCCAATTGTTCCGTGGGTTCCATTGTTATGAAAAGAATGTTTTCTCAAAAGCTCTGCGAAACAGAGAGAAAAGAAGAATTCAAAGCACCTTAACAACGACTATAATTATTTGCTTGTGCAAACCTAAAACTATAATGTTATCTGTTGTAATAGCATCAAAATGTGTTCAGTTTGCATATTAGACAAATTACAACAAACAGCATGATAGAGAGCTAGACTAAAACCAGGGGTGGCGATTAGAGTTTATATATTTTCTTCTATTTATTCTCTCCCCCCCCCCAGCCCAGCCTTCCTAAAACTACTGAGAAATTGATTTAAAAGAAACCCCAGCTTGGTTCTAAATTTTCTGAAATCTATCTTTCTTCCTTTCTTCCAGACTTTTAAGAGCTCAGTCGCTGGAATGGTACTACAATAATGTGAAAAGCCGCTTCAGGCGTTTTGGAAGTGCTAAAGTCCTGAAGAATTTATACAGAAAACATCGGCTGGAGACCGGAGCTTGTTCTGACATACTAGGTATAGAGGCAATGTCTTGTGGTGCCTTAAAGGCTAACAGATTTATTGTAGCATAAATGTTCATGGGCACAAGTCTACTTTATCACATCTTTGCATACATGGGTATGGAGGGCAGGGATGCAAAGTATAAATCTGTGAGAATTCTGTGTAAAGCTTATGAATATTTATTTTGCTTTTCTTAACGGCAATAACCGGTGGCATTATCCTCGTTTTCTTATGCTAGTTGCTACCTGTAGTGGGATTGTAAACTATTGTCTGCATTCAAGATTAAAGCAAATAGAATAAAAGTTATTGATTAGGTCTGATTTATAAATCTCAAACTGGTGTTTCTAATTGAAATTCCTCTGCTGGAGAATGACAGCTTTCAGGTCAGCAGTAGGGGTATTCCGGGAGACTGAAATGTTCTTCCGCTGTTGCAGTTTCTGATGTCAGATTTGTATCCGTTTACAGGCAACTCTTAATTTGCGCTTGTTCAATGCATGCACAACTGTGCGTGCCGTGTTTGACACTGGAAGAGGGTGGGACGAGGCAGGGTGGGCTTATGCCCACGATCACCTGGAACATAAACCCCACATAAATTGGGTGTGGGTGTGTTGCCTGTACTCATTTGTGTAGAGACCAGCCTGCTCAGTCTATGCAGAAGAGCTTTGCTTGCAGGTGAGAGCATGTATCACATTGGAAGATGAGTGCAAACCTGATATTGTAGCTGACTTTAGAACCTGTAAGTGTTGCCTGAGTGTATACAGGGACAGAAGGTGCATCTAGGCTTGTTGCAGGATCTAGCCTCTGTGTTTATCTCTCTCTTATGTGTCCTGTTGCTGGTCATCAGCTGTTTTAAATTAGTAGGCTATCTCTAGGCAAAGGTCGGTTTGCTATCCAAGGCCTGTGAGAGAAAAGTGTTATTGTCCAGGAAAATTGAAAATGCATTGGAGTGATTTTAGCTGTGAGCAGTATGGGGCATGATATAGTATCCTCTCACTTTCTCTTCTGGATAAACAATGGGTTTTGTGGTGTGTTCTGGGTGGAAGCTAGAATTGTGGAAATATGTGTCAGTGGTTTCTGGTCTAAACAATGCATATATATGTCTATTGTGTAGCTGCACAGTAGTGTCCAGAAGATGAATGTGCAGAATGAACTAGTTGGGGTGGAAACTTATAGAAGCCTCCTTGAAATTCCTCAAGGATTTTCTGCCCATGGGTGCTGATGATGAAGATGCCATCAGTGTATTTCAGGAAGGGGAGGAGCATCTGAAAGCAGAGTTAAGGAAGAAGTGTGCATAATGTGAAGCCATGCAGGTGGTACCCATGGCAGTGCCATTGCCCATAATTAGCACGTACAGAAAAATTGCTATCAATTCTTAAGGGTGCCTCTATTTTAGCTTTGTTCTAATCCAATTAAAATCCTTACATCTTATTTTTAACCGACAATTTTTATTTTTTGCTTTTTGCAAGTACCATTCTTTATATGTTAGGTCATCTTAGCGAACTTCAGCTGGAACATTTTCCTTCTTTTGTATTAATTCCCATTAGGGAATGTCTTTATGGATATGGAAAACATTGTGTTGGTTAAAAAACAACAAGCATTGAAAGATCTCTGAGCCGAAGGTGGCAGAAATCTTGCAGTAAGAGGCTACTCATCACCTGTGCTTTCATACTGTAGACATAATACAGCCCAGAGGTACCCTTGCTTCCAAACAACTCCAAGCAGCAGAGAACAGATAGAAATCAATCTGCCATCCATCATATTTATTAGTACAATTACAACAGAAACAAGGACCTCAATCTATTGTTTGTCTTTATATGAGCGTCCTCTGTAACCCAGGGGAAACCAACAGGGAGCCCTACAGCGGTTGTTGCAGTACAACTCCCATGATCATTGATCGTCTGATCTCTGATCCAAAACATATGGAGGGGTACCATGTTGGCTACCCCTGATGTTGGCAATGAGAACACTAGCATGTCCACAACCCCCTTTTGCTGCTTCCAAAGCACATTTGAGAATACGCCTGAGCTGTCATTGCTGTGAAAGTTCTGGCCTCTGACCGCACTGAACTGCGAAGTAACCTTTGTGTCTGGATAGAGCCCCTTCCAGGAAAGAAAAGGGGGAATCAAAGAGAAATAAAACATAAAAGTTTGAAATGATTTGGGGTGGTGGATGAGTATTCCTCTTTGGTCAGAGTAATTCAGGAACATCTAAATTCTACCAGCCTTCCTGTGTCATGCCCACCCCTACCACCACCCCTAACACCTCCCCAAAACTTCCTTTCAGTAACCTGCTCACAAATCACTCTGAAAAATCCATGTGGATTTCAATCTCTGTGCCGTAGTACCTGCACTGCATTCCTCCATGGAACTTGTATACAGTATTAATAAACTATGGTTATTTCTCTCTCTTGAGTCTCCTGGCTGCCTAACCACTCCTGATTCAAGCCACTGCCTGCAACAACAGTTTAGGTAGGGAGGTGCAGTTTGGGGAGAAGGGCTTGCAGGGGAAGAGCCACCTTCTCATCCCAGGAACCAAGCCAATGCTGAGAGAGGAGGAGGAAGGAAATGACAAATAAGCCAAGAGCTGAGCAAGGCTGCCTCTTAGCTGCTTAGCATACTCCCCTCCTCTCCCATCAGGCACGATGGAAACATTGCTACTAATTCTATTATAATGTCCATGGCAGAAAACCGTCTTATTAACCATACTGATAAAACATCATTTTACCCCTCAGGGTTTGTGAGAGCTTATATTGGCTTCAGAGAAACAACTTCCCTCTTTTTCCATCACTGGCAAGTGATGTTTGTCTCTTTCCACTGTGACTGTGAGATAGTCCTCTTGTTCCATTTGATACAGAAGCAGGATTAATTTTCCTTTTCTTATATGAAATGATGCCCTTTGAAATCTGTGATCTATTTCAAGTCCAAAATGTCACATTCAAAGCAAGTCCTCTGCACTGGCATTCTGCATGCAAGCTCTGCTTATTGTTAACTTCATAGTTCTCTCTCTTACTCCAGCAGCCATTGTCTAATTCCAGGGATTAGCCAGGTGTGGTAAATTTTTCTCCTCTGGAAGAAATGTTTTTGAAAAACGAAGCACAATAACTTCTTTTAAAAAAGGATTTATTTTTCAGCCACATGTCTTTTGTGTTAAGGATATTTCAACCCCACCCCCTACCCCTCATTTGCTTGTTTTTGTAATGGTGGTGCGTTTAGAAATAACGGCCACATTCTAGAGTGAACCCTTTTCTTCTGAAGTTATATATGGCATTAGTGAATGGCAGTGATGGTGACGATGACAATGATGTTCTTTTTGAGTAGAAGCAGGAAGCTTCTGTGAGGGAACGATAGAAAATGAAGGAAGCATTTGTGGCAGTGACTCTACTTTCTACAGACAGACAGAAGGTAATTACGTTCAAAAGTGCATGTGTTTTACTATAACTAAATTGTTGCAAATTGAGTTACTGGATGAAATGACCTGGACCATAGATGGATCTTCTCCATATGATAGTACAGTGGTACCTCGGGTTAAGTACGCTTCAGGTTAAGTGCGCTTCAGGTTAAGAACTCCGCTAAGAACAGAAATCGTGCTCTGGCAGCGCAGCGCCAGCAGGAGGTCCCATTAGCTAAAGTGGTGCTTCAGGTTAAGAACGCTTCAGGTTAAGAATGGACCTCCGAGCGAATTAAGTACTTAACCCAAGGTACCACTGTAGTGGCTACAGATGAAAAAACCTAGGGCTCCTCCATGCACCCTGTGTGTTGTGCATTCATCCTGATATGCTTTCAGA
Source organism: Darevskia nairensis (assembly GCA_034642065.1). Taxonomy (NCBI): domain Eukaryota; kingdom Metazoa; phylum Chordata; class Lepidosauria; order Squamata; family Lacertidae; genus Darevskia; species Darevskia nairensis. Next base: position 11,604 of record JAWWNI010001306.1, on the reverse strand, counting down.
ATATTTATACATCTTCACACCAATCATTTGTTCATCCCTCACTTTTCACCCCACACCTTTCCCCATCACTTTCCTAACTTTGTGTATCTTTAAGTATACTTGTTGCACTAGGGCAGGTGTGGGAACCTTTGGCCCTCCGGCTGTTGCTGATCTGTAGCTCGCATCATTCCCAGCAAACATGACCAATGACCAGGGATGATGGGAGTTATAGCTCAACAACAGCGTTCTACTGGCATATTTGTGGTATTCTATCCTCATATCTGTCTGTCATGACTGTAACAGGGTTTTCTCATATCCAATAGCCCCGCAGCTGGAGTAGCTCAGACGTGGGATTGCTCTTGTTATATATCATATGTAAAGTATTTATTTGCCTTCATTTGTAGTCAATTGGAGTAATTTGCCCTACAAGCAAATTCTGCTTCCTACCTGAAACACAATGCAGTCTTATCTGCACAGACTGATAATTTTTGGAAGGGAAATGGTGAATGGATGCATTTTTCCTAGAAAGAGAGGGGTTCTGGAAAACAGGCATTTCTCGCCGCTGCCCCCCTTCCACTTCACTGCTCTTCTCCGTTCCATAAATGCTAAACATGCTTTAATGCATTCTTTGCTTAGGACACAGCATGATGGACACCCTTGCTGTGGCCTTGCGTGTTGCAGAAGAAGCAATAGAAGAAGCTATTTCTAAGGCAGAGATGTACGAAGACAGCTTGGTAAGAATATTGTAATTACATTCATTACTTTGATAATGATATTTCCACCCTCTTCCCCCCACCCCCCAAAAAGATAGCTCCTGCTTAATTAGCAGGAGCAGTGTAGTCAGAGAACACTCTGATGTTCACCATCATAGGATATTTTATTGCATTATTTAAAAGCTCTGCAGTGTAGTTATATCCTCATTATTGCACCAAGAAGGGGACACAAGTGGTGCTGTGGCCTAAACCACTGAGCCTCTGGGACTTGCTGACTCGAAGGTTGGTGGTTCGAATCCCTGTGACGGGGTGAGCTCCCGTTGCTCCAGTTTCTGCCAACGTAGCAGTTCGAAAGCACACCAGTGCAAGTAGATAAATAGGTACCGCTGTGGTAGGAACGTAAGTGGCATTTCCGTGCACTCTGGCACTCGTGCTCCTCCATGTGCCAGAAGCGGTTTAGTCATGCTGGTCACATGATCTGGAAAGCTGTCTGTGGACAAACGCTGGCTCCCTCGGCCTGAAAAGCGAGATGAGCAACGCACCCATAGTCGCCTTTGACTGGACTTATCCATCCAGGGGTCCTTTACCTTTACCTTTTATTGCACCACGAATGATGATAATAACTTACTTTTAAGTCTACCCCCCAACCCACCCCCCAAGCAGCAGATTACCATCAAGTGCACAACTCCCCCAGCCAACACACGTCTTCAAGTGCCACCATAGGCAGCTAAACTTGGCAAGCCCTAGGCTTGCCTGAGTTTAGGAGATGGCAAAGGTGCTGGAGACTTTCCGCTTGCAACATTTCCTATTGCTTGTTTGGAGGGTTTGTGACTGGTTTGCCAAGATCTTCGATCAAACCAAAGGCTGATCTAGTCTGTCGTCATCTTTCCTGCGACACCTAGCCAGATACATTTGGGAAGACCACAGTATGAAAACAGTCGTTCCACTCCCTGTAACCTTTCCAGAGGTTATTAAAATTAGTCCTCCTAAGTTCTAACCACACAGAAATTAATGAAAGGAGCAAAGTAGAAGGGCCATTGTGTTTCTGAGCTTTGTCAACAGCTGTCAGTTTTTTCTTCATTGGCATTCTGTGCATTTTTAGAGTTGCTTTATGCAATACTTACCCGTTCATGCCTTTTGTGCAGGACAAACAGAACGAAGCTTGTTACTTACGGGACCATAAGGAGGAGCTGATAGAAGAGCTTGCTACCACCATTGTCCAGAAGGTATGACTCAAGACTTCGCTACTAGGTGATTTGACTACTAGGAATGCTAACGTATAGAAACTTTTGCACAGTAATCGGTATGTTTGTAGAATTTTCTAGCCGTCATGCCAGCATTTTTTTTAAAAAAATGTAATCCTAGGCATGGAAGTTTTCATCAGGGCAGCAATGCATGGGAAAGTGAGTTTTGACACTTGCCTCTCCAGCCATGACCCCAACAAAAAAGCACCCCACCTCTGTAAAGTTAGCTTAGGGGGGCTCCCGTTGGCCCTAACTCTAGCTTTGTGGCAACTTTCATTAGGATCACAGCTTAAGAAGGAATGGTTAAGCTACACTCCCCACACGCTGGTGTCCCAATGAAAATCGCCCCCACCCCACAGGTTGGATTACATTTCTAAAAACAAACCAACCCTGACATTGCTCCTAGCCATGCAATTAAGATAACTCATAATTTGATCCACAGTGGCAGAATACTTGGGACAAGTCTGACTGAACACAGGCTGGAGCCTACTTGAAGAGCCTACTCTGTGGCAGTGCGGGCAGCAAACAAAAAACAAAAAAACCCAACAATTTTCTCTGCCTCCATTGCACCAGTAAGCAGCCATCCAGCAGAGCTTTTTTGAGTAGTCAGGGATCTTTTATACTCTGGAGGAGAAATTCTCAACAGCCCACTTTGAACAATTTGCTCAGCACTTTGCTGACAAAATTGCTCGGATCCGTTCTGACTTGGATGCTATAGTTGACGCTGGTCAAGTGGATGTAACTTTGGCCCCTGCTTGTCCAGTGATAATGGATGGGTTTCCCCCCCCCCAATTTGCATAGCCCAAGGATGTGGACCAGATCCCTGGAAATATGAGAGCTACCAAAGGCATGCTAGATCTTTGTCCTTCCTGGCTCATTAAAATGCCAGTGGGGGACTGCCTGAGTGGATCAAGGGAGTGGTCCATGCCTCCTTACAGCAAGGCAAGGTTCCAGCAAGCCATGTGGTGGTTCTAGGAGTTGCTTCCCCTGTCATAAGCCCGACTACTTAAAGCTGCAGTAGTCAGAATAAAAAGAATTCTGTTACAACTCCATAGCTCACTCTCCTCTAATGGAAATCCCCTTTACATAGTAAACTACAGTGTAAAGAATAGCTTTTGCTCAGAACTTTACACCATTCAGAAGGAGGGGTTATGTTGTGCTATTTGTTGGGCAAACAAGGGTTTTCCCCACCTCACCCCATTATTCTACCCAATGGTATGGTGGTGGTGCTTGTGGGTTGTTGTTGTTGTTTGTTGTTTTGCATGAGTTGGTGTATCTATTTGATTACGTTCACACCCGTGTTCTGATAGTAAAAAAACTATTTCCCTCTCTTGTCGTTTACACTGGGGACAACCAGTTTATTTCGTACTGTAGGATCCCTCCATTCGCTAGAACGTATTATTAGTTCAGAGTGTCTTTTGCTGTGTTTCCCTAACCTCTTCATGGGCTGTTTGGTTCTATATATGAAATCAGTGCTGCATTGCAGTAAGGGCTTATAGCTGTGTAGATCAACATGCACTTGGATTTAGTAAGGCAGTCTAGATGAAACCCAGTGAGAAATGTATCACTCAGCAGAGGGAAATGCCTCTTCGTTGCATGTGAAAACAACAGTCTTCTCTTAACAAGAGAAAGCATGGGGAAAATACCAGTTTCTTAAACTGCTTCTTCGTTCTCTTTCCCCGGGTAAAATGTAATATGTCATAGAGCACCATGATCTCTATTAAACTGAAGTGCTGTAGGTCTGCTAAGCTAGGGCCAGAGAAAAGCACTGAACATGCTGTGCTAATAGCCCTCCCTTATTTATATCATTCACATAACTTCAGTACCTTTAATACTTCTTTAAAATGCCTCTACTACAGTAGATCTGTTTTAGTGGCTAAGGACTTGTCCACACTTCTGCTTGTCCCTCTGCTTTCTCCCCAGGGAAAACCCTCTATTTCCTGCTGAATCGGAGTAAACGTCATTTGGGTTTCCCATGGATTGATGTTTGCTCCAATTCAGCAGTAAAGAGCAGGTTTTCCTGGGGAAAGCAAAAGGAACCCAGACTTTCTAGGCATGGGACAAGTGTGGACACCTGGACTGCACAGCACATAATGACCACCTAATGTCTTAGCCCACTTCCTATCTTTTGCTAATTCTCTATATGCTCCGTGAGGTTAATTTCTAGAAAGATAAGATTTTTCAATGCAAATAGAAGTACTCATGTGTGTGTGTCTGTGTGTACACACACCCTATTGTTATAATTCACTCTTAGGCTTTTTATAAATACAGTGAATTCAGATAACTGAACTGCACACAACCTGCCCAAACATCAACCTTTCGGGAGCTAGAGGAAAAGAAGAAGCCATGTTTAGGCTTCTGTCTCACATCTTGATGACTCAGTCCCAAGTCAGTTTGGTATGGCTCCCGTGGCAATGCTCTGCACTGAACCCTTCCTTGTTTCCTTTTTGATGTGCTGCAGATCATAAGGAAGCAGAAAACCAAACATGAGCAGGTGGAAGCTGGTTTCGAATGGCCGCAGTCCAGGAGCAGCAGTGGCCTCATATCTGCTACTGCCTCAGATCAGAGCATGCTGACTTTCCCGGGGAGTCGCAGGGGATCGTACACATTATGGGTGAGCTACCAGATCTGACCCATCACACTTTGCTCAGCTGCTTGAAAGCTGATACATAGGAACAAGGAAGGTACATGGATACTGGGATGTCAAGTAATATAACTATAGGAAGCTGGCATCAGAAATTAAGAGCTGTTTCGTACATAGGGTAGTGAACTTGGTCCTGATTTTGCTCATAAACCAAGAGTCAAACCACTGGAAACAACAGAATTGGACAGGAGTACTTAATGGCAAGGAAAGCCGAGCAGCACTGGAAGCCTTTGTGTTTGTAGCTGATATAGATTTTTACTGGCATCAAGCCTCAATTTGGCTTTGAGAACAGTGAGGCTTAGTGTAAAGCACTTCCACTTTGCGAGCTGATGTGTTGTTGCACTCCCTTTTCTCAGAACTTAAGGTGTCAGTTCAACATTCAATTTAAAATGCTGGCTTTTAAAATTGCTTCTTTGCTGTCTTTCCCCAGGTAAATTTAACAGCCATTTATATATCATGTTATATTTAAGACTGTTCCCACATCCCCTGGGTTCTTTTCTCAGCATAAAGCCTTTATAGCCTGCTAGACTATTGCAGAAAATCTGACAAACAGCAGTAAAGTGTGATGTGATGCAGGATTGGCAAGGGAAAAGCAAAATAAAAGGAAGTCTTTTGTGGTGTATTTTATGTTGACAAAAAAATAATAATAATGACTAAATACTTTCACAGTCCCTCATGTTTATTTATAAATGACAAAATGTATAACCCATGCTTCCTCCTCCAAACTGAGATTGCAGTTGACTCTTTCTTCGCCAGAGCACAAGTTTGTCTTTTAGACAGACTTTTAGAAGACATCTGAAGGCAGCCCTGTTTAGGGAAGCTTTTAATGTTTAATAGACCAGAGTGGCTGGGGAAACCCAGCCAGATGGGCGGGGTATTAATAATAAATTATTATTATTATTATTATTATTATTATTATTATTATTATTATTATTATTGTATTATAAACTGGTTATGCCACAGCAATGCCACAAAACATGGTGCACTATGTGGACATTTCAGTAACACTATTATCACTGGCAGATAATTGTTTAGACTCCATTGAACATAGCAGGACAAAGTACAGCTGTTCTGATAACTTCTGCCTCTTTCAGCCATTCATGGCAGGGAGGAGTGAAAAACAAACTCTCCACAGAAGGGGGAGACTGGTGGAAGAATTTTGGTAAAATGTTCAGAGGGTAGCTCAGAGGGCACTGAAGACTTATCTTAAGAATAAATGTTAGGGGTGTGGATGTTCTTTCTTTTCACTTTTTATAAAACTAGCACAAGAAGAACATGCAAAGTGCTCTGCTGGTCCAAAGTCCATCTAGTCCAGTATCTTGTTCTCACAGTGTCTAAGCAGGTGCTTGTGGGAAGCCCACAAACAGCATAGGGGTACGACAGCAGTCTCCCTACTTGTGATTTCCAGCAAAAGATCCTAAGCATTTGCTTTTTCTCATGTAAATGAGAACTTCCACATAGTTCTATAGAACTTTATTCCATGCACGTTTGATAGAGACTGTTTATTCCTTCTGTCTAGAACCCTCTTGTTAAGTAGCTCATGGTATAAATGATATGTGGGATAGCTCAGTTGGTAGGACATCTCAGGGTTGAAGATTTGAGCCCCACGTTGGGCAAAATGATCACTGCATTGCAGGGGGTTGGACTAGATGACCCACGTAGTCCCTGCCAGCTGTACAATTCCATAAGGAGAGAAGTAAAAAGAGCCAGTGTAATATAGTGGTAAAATGTCAGACTAGAACCTGAGAAATCAGAGTTTAAATCCCCGCTCAGTCATGAAGTTCACTGGGTGACCTTGGGCCTGTCAGTGCCTCTCAGCATAACCTACCTTACAGGGCTGTTGTAGGGATTAAATGAAGAGTGGGAGAATGATGTACACCACCTTGAGCCACCCCGCCCCCCTTTTCCCTTTTTTGCTCCTCTGCTTTCCTCAGGAAAACTCGCTCTTTAACTCTGAATCGGAACAAATGGCAATTTGGATTTCCTGTGGATTGCTGTTTGCTCCGATTCAGCAGTATAGAACAGGTTTTCACCGGGAAAGTGCCGTGTGGGGTGGAGGAAAGTATGCATCTGTGTCTAGGAATGCGGCACAAAAGGAAGTCTGGATGAGCCCTTAGACCAGGGTTTCCCAAACTTGGGTCTCCAGCTGGTTTTGGACTACAATTCCCATCATCCCTGACCACTGGTCCTGCTAGCTAGGGATGATGGGAATTGTAGTCCAAAAGCAGCGGGAGACCCAAGTTTGAGAAACACTGCCTTAGACGCAACAGTTAATGGAAAGCCAGAAGGTTGTGAAATGGCAGGAACATGGCAGAGAAAAATCAATGATCTGCAGGGAAAAGCCTTGATCTTCATAGGCCAAAAGAAGAAACAAGGCATGTTGTCAGTTTCTCCTACTCAAGCTTCAGTGTGTATTTATTTATTTCCGTGAAACAGCATGTTATCTCTGCTCATTGTCAGAGATCTTAAAACTTTTAAGGCTTAATTAAAAATCTGTGATAACTGGAGCCTGCTGTACTGAAGTATTTAGCAAGGTATTTTTAGTTCTGTGCATTTGTGTGGTTCACATAAATGCATGTATTTTTTTTTATTATTTTTTAAAAAAGGAAGCCTATAGGCTTTTTCTGTCAAAGAAGCAGGGAATATGCTCTGATTAGCTGTGATGGGTGCTGTTCTGAGTGCAACACATCAAGAAGGAGCAGGCATGGAAACTGAAGGACTTTTAAAAGCACAGCCAAGGACAGCAAGTGAGGAAACAAAAGCAAACCTAGTACTGTATTGTTAACAAGGGAAGTGCTGATTTGAAGGATGTGCCGAGCTGGTGTGTGATATTTAGTTTCACTGGAGCATAAGGTCAAGTTTTGGCCTGCTTATAAAGGTGGTACTCCAGTGAACACCTGGTGACAACTTCTTTCTGTGACTATCGTATACTTTTATGACTGAGATCAAGTGATCTTAACATCTGTCTTGCCAACCGTGGAGCATCCGATTCTTCTGGATTCACCAGTTCAGTCATTATTCCAAATTTTAATTGCCCCATTTACCACTGCAAAATAATTTCAGTAACACAATTCCTCGGTGTTTTGCAAAGCATAACTAATCATCATTAAGAAGCACTTAGCAGTCTTCTGTTGAGAGAGGTTACGTACATAGGTATAAAATGTTACACACTATTCGCACTGAGAGGTCTGTCCTCTTCAAAAGGCTCTGCCAATTAAAGCGTCAAATGTGCTGTTCAGAAATGGAAAGCACCCCAATAAGCCTGCATTTAATTCTGCCCCTGCATCACAATCCACAAATGAGTTCAGCCGAACTACTTGGTTGTAAGCTGATTAATGTCAACGGAGAAGTAGGTTTAAACATCAGCTTAGTTTAATTGCAGGGTGCTCAGATACATTGCAGTATATGGGTTTATTGGGGGGCAGAATTTAAAATTAAGCAAATAAGCATTTTCAGATTTGAGTTGTAATACTATATGCATGAGATAGTATTCTGCAGAAGAACACCTGTCCACCTGCATTTAAAAGCAGAAACCAGACCTCACGCAGAAGCTTGTCCATAAACAATATATTTGTTCCACACATTTATTTTCAATTGGAAACATACCGTTAGATTTTTTTCGTGAATAAGTTTACAAATAAGTACACGCTGAGTTCATTATCAGAACTTTATTAGCATTTGATGTTCAAGCTATATTCATTAGCTGTGACTTCACACATAGGCTCCAGTGCTTCTAACCCTGATATCACACACTAACTTAGCATGAAAAATTCTGTTGAGTAATAGGTTCATTTACATTAATGGCTATTTTAGTGCCATTGACTATGGAACAGAAACAAATATTCACAGCAAAGCCTGAATTCACAATGTGCATGCTGTGAATTCAGATGTGAATATTTGTAAATAGAAAGTAATATTTCGGTTATATATGCACATTTTAAAAGCATGATTAGTTTCAGCCTTGCTTGGTTTCCATGGAATTAGAATTTTAACCGATGAGATTAAAAGTGGATAAAATGCGGCAAATACGTTGCTATTAAAATGTATGAAAATCAAACGTTTGTGCCACGTTCTGCTCCTTGGAGGAAATCTGTGACATAAATGCAATATTTTAGTACAGCATTCCAGGCTATTAATTTTTAAACTGATCTAGTTACACTAATGTCAAACATTGCTGCCACAGAGTTTACAGATATAGAAAAAGAAAAAGGAAAGGGGGGGGGAGAGTAGGCCTATTCTCCAGAAAGGAGTGCTAAACTGCTGCCTGGGAGATTGTTCTTCAGATCTCTGCTCTTCAGTGGAGTCTTCATCTATAACATTTTCCTTGTCAGAATACCAGTAGAATGTATTTTGAAATACTTGAAATCAATATCATTTTGGCTGCAAAGACATAGATCATGAAGAAATGGAATGTATCATCAGCCTCATCCACGCAGTGTGCATTTCATCATTGCCCCAACTCATGCTTGTATTAGCAGGGAGATTAATGTGTCTGGGGGCGGTGCTAGTCTCTCCTAAACCACTGAGTCTCTTGGGCTTGCTGATCAGAAGGTCGGCGGTTCGAATCCCCACAACGGAGTGAGCTCCCGTTGCTCTGTCCCAGCTCCTGCCAACCCAGCAATTCAAATATGATAATAATAATAATAATAATAATAATAATAATATTTTATTATTTTTACCCCGCCCATCTGGCCGAGTTTCCCCAGCCACTTACAGTCAAATGTTAAAACAATACAGCATTGTGTGTGTTGTATTGTATCGAAAGCATGCCAGTGCAAGTAGATAAATAGGTACCGCTCTGGCGGGAAGGTAACCAGCATTTCCGTGCGCTCTGGCACTTATCACGATCCTCCGTGTGGCAGTAGCAGTTTAGTCATGCTGGTCACATAACCCGGAAAGCTGTCTGTGAACAAATGCAGGCTCCCTCAGCCCGAAAGCAAGATAAGTGCTGCATAGTCACCTTTGACTGGACTTAATCGTCCAGGGGTCCTTTACCTTTACCTTTTTACCTAGTCTCTCCTGCTTTCCTCATAGAAAAGGTGATGCTTACATGGGGCTGGATCCAGACTAAGTTGAGTTTAAGTCTCATCACAATCAAATATTTGAAGTCCAATGTATTACAGTGGAAGCTAAGTTGAACTTAAAGGGACCCCTTGACTGTTAGGTCCAGTCGCGGACGACTCTGGGGTTGTGGTGCTCTTCTTGCTTTACAGGCCGAGGGAGCCGGAGTACAGCTTCCGGGTCATGTGGCCAGCATGACTACGCCGCTTCTGGCGAACCAGAGCAGCGCACGGAAACGCCGTTTACCTTCCTGCCAGAGTGGTACCTATTTATCTACTTGCACTTTGACGTGCTTTCGAACTGCTAGGTGGGCAGGAGCAGGGACCGAGCAACGGGAGCTCACCCCATCGCAGGGATTCGAACCGCCGACCTTCTGATCGGGAAGCCCTAAGCCCTGTGGTTTAACCCACAGCGCCACCTGCTTAGTCTGTGCCAAAGTGTTTACTCAAGGCTAGGAGGGGTCTACGTTCTTGCATTTAAGAGGAATTGCTCATGTTTAACAGTAAATCAGGAAACATAGTGATAATTTTACCAAAGAAAAGTATTGATAATAATACATTAGATGTGCATAACAAATTTCGGTCTAATAGTGTCGTGTTATGCACGGCCACTTTGTTTCTTCCAGTAATTATATGCATTTGGAGTATCTTGTACCTGTTTAATGAGCTAAAAACATATTGCCTGATTGCCTTGTTGGAAATCAGATTGAAGTACTGAGATGAGAAACATTTATTGCAGAGGTAGCTAATGTGATATCCTCAATATTTATTATTATTATTATTATTATTATTATTATTATTGATGTTGCTAGACTTCAGCTGCCATCAGCCCCTGCCAGCTTTTAGGTACAATGATTCATATTAAAATATGTTACAAGTGCCTGGAAGTATCCTTCAACTTTCATTTTCAGTACCCATAATTTTTGCAGTCATTTGGACCTAGGGTAGTCCTTCTCTGTCTGAAGCCCCTAGTTCTCCTTAGGGGGCAGTGGTGCTGTTGGTGATTCTCTAATGGAGCTGTGTCATGGCCCAGGACAAAGTTCCAGCCACTTCTCAGTCACTACAGCACAAGACTCTTAATCTCAGGGTCATGGGTTTGAGCCTCATGTTGGGCAAAAGAGTACTACATTGCAGGAGATTGGGCTGAGATTCCCTTCCAAGGCTATGATTCTATGTACTAATCTACTGATTAATTTTCAGGAGGACTGAATGCAAGATTGGAGAAATGAGAATGAGAGCGAAACCAGAATAGATATTCCATTCCTAGCAGTAGTCAAATACACAAATGGTTGCCTAATAATGTTTGTCTACTTGTTTCACCTTATTTCAATATAGCAATACTCAAAATATTTTTACTTTCTTTTTCTTTTTTGTCTATGGCAGGTCCACTGTGACACTGCTGGCATAGATTATAAATAGCTTGCCGGGGGGGGGGGGGGAGTAATTTATTTGCTTCTGCTGCCACCTGCTGAGGCAGCTTTTCACTGCAATGAACACTGAAATAAACAAATTGAGAGGAAATTGTTTGCAGAGTAGTTTGTGGGTAGATAATATTTTAGTTTTCTTACAAATTTAGAAAATATTTCCTGCAGATATATAAGTAATCTACTTCCTGACTTTTAAAAAATATCTTAAATTGTAATTCTGCCTAGAATAGCAGTACTGCAGATATAGCAGTATCCACCCCCATCGCCCAGCCCGGACACTGAGGTCCAGTGCCGAGGGCCTTCTGGCGGTTCCCTCACTGCAAGAAGTGACGTTACAGGGAACCAGGCAGAGGGCCTTCTTGGTAGTGGTGCCCGTCCTGTGGAACGCCCTCCCATCAGATGTCAAGGAAATAAACAACTATTTTACTTTTAAAAGACAACTGAAGGCGGCCCTGTTTGATGCTGTATTGTTTTTAATATTCGGTTGGAAGCCACCTAGAGTGGCTGGGGAAACCCAGCCAGATGGGCGGGGTATAA
>JAWWNI010001305.1:0-76325 GCA_034642065.1 Darevskia nairensis | reverse complement strand
GGGCACCACAGATCAAGAAGGATACTGACAAGCTGGAACGTGTCCAGAGGAGGGCAACCAAAGGCCTGGAAACGATGCCTTATGAGGAACGGCTTAGGGAGCTGGGTATGTTTAGCCTGGAGAAGAGAAGGTTAAGGGGGGATATGATAGCCATGTTCAAATATATAAAAGGATGTCATATAGAGGAGGGAGAAAGGTTGTTTTCTGCTGCTCCTGAGAAGCGGACACGGAGCAATGGATTCAAACTACAAGAAAGAAGATTCCACCTACACCTTAGGAAGAACTTCCTGACAGTAAGAGCTGTTCGACAGTGGGATTTGCTGCTAAGGAGTGTGGTGGAGTCTCCTTCTTTGGAGGTCTTTGAGCAGAGGCTTGACAGCCACCTGTCAGGAATGCTTTGATGGTGTTTCCTGCTTGGCAGGGGGTTGGACTGGATGGCCCTGGTGGTCTCTTCCAACTCTAGGATTCTATGATTCAACCGTTCCTCATCAGGCTTAGTTTCCAGACCCTTGATCATCTTGGTCGGCCTCTTTTGAAATATGGCTCTCACACCAATTCTCAGTCACTCCAGGCAGGGCCGGCGCGTCCATTTAGGCGAACTAGGCAATTGCCTAGGGTGCCAAAATGGAGGGGGTGCTGGCCAGCCTGCCCCCCGCCCCCCGCCACCGCCCCAACCAGCGGCGGAGCAAGCAAACCGCGGCGGCGGGGGGCGCCTGGCTGGGCAGGGGGCGGGGCACCGTTCCACAACGTGCGTCATGCGCAATGACGTCACGTGGCCCGCCCCCTCGCCTAGGGCGCCAAAATTGCCAGCACCGGTCCTGACTCCAGGACGTGGGACGCTGCCTTATAGACGCAGACCCTAGACCCCTTTAGACCTGCAGCGGCTGCCCGGGGCTTTCAGAGAGAGGACTCAGAGAGAGGGCAACCAAAATGGTCAAAGGCCTGGAAACGATGCCTTATGAGGAACGGCTTAGGGAGCTGGGCTACCAGGGGGGGTTGCAGGAGAGGGAGGGATAAGCAGGACGGTGATGAAACCATCGTTCACCTTCAGAAGCCAAGGCACAAGGCAGGCAGTAACTCTGGCATTTTTTCGCTGCGATTCCTGCGTCGCAGGGGGCTGGACTAGATGGCCCTTGGGGGTCCCACCCAGCCCTACAGTTCTATGATTCTATGACCATGCCACCCCGAGGGGGTGCTGCAACAGATCTCCATCGGAGTCCCAGGGCGGTGCGTTTTCTGGCTGCGAAAGTTGCAAGCTGGATCTCGGCTAGTGGCCGGGAAGGAAGGCGGGGGTGGAGTTGGGGGGTGGGGGGGGGAGGGACAGCAAGGTGTGCAGGGAGGGAGGGGGGGAAACCCTTGCACTCATCCTGGCTAATAGGCTTTGCTAACAAAGAGGATTACCGGACTGGAGCTATGGAGAGGTTAGAAACATCGCAGCTAGGAAGGGGGCCAGCTGGGGGTCATTGTGTGAGTGGGGAAGGGTTGGACGGGAGAGGGTGGGAGCTCAGCTCCGATTCCATCTCCCCTCTGCCCCATGCTCAGGAGATGGGCTCAGTGGGGGGAGGACTTCGGGGCTGAAGCATCTCAGAAGGTCCCAAGGTTCAATCCTGACCTCCTTCCAACGCTAGAATTCTGATTCTGTGGTTTTAAATCAGAATGACAGCTTCATAAAGGCCAGGCATAGTCTTGACCCTCCAGATGTTTTGAGACTACAACTCCCATCATCCCTAGCTAACAGGACCAGTGGTCTGGGATGATGGGAGTTGTAGTCCCAAAACATCTGGAAGGCCAAGTTTGGGGATGTCTGGTCTAACCACCTGGGTTAGACTTAAGGGCCTCAGCCCAGTATACCTGAAGGAGCGTCTCCACCCCCATCATTCTGCCCGGACACTGAGATCCAGCGCCGAGGACCTTCTGGCGGTTCCCTCCCTGTGAGAAGCAAAGCTACAGGGAACCAGGCAGAGGGCCTTCTCGGTGGTGGCACCCACCCTCTGAAACGCCCTCCCACCAGATGTCAAAGAGAACAACAACTACCAGACTTTTAGAAGACATCTGAAGGCAGCCCTGTTTAGGGAGGCTTTTAATGTTTAATAGATTATTGTATTTTAATATTCTGTTGGAAGCCGCCCAGAGTGGCTGGGGAAACCCAGCCAGATGGGCGGGGTATAAATAATAATAAATTATTATTATTATTATTATAAGGGAGTGGTGGGGGTCTCTGCTGGGGGACTTGTCATGCTCTTTCTGAGGTTGTTTGTCCGTCTTTGGTCCCCAACCTGCGCTCAGCTCTCACCTGTGGCTCCCGGAAGCTGTCAGCATGAGACAGCGGCCACAATCCTGGGAAATGACTTCAGCTGGCCGGCAAAACCAGGTGAGGGTAGCAGATGGGTCTCAAACCCTCAGGGTGTTAGGGGCTCCCCCTGCAGCGAAGACAGGGCTCTGGTGGATTGACCTAGAGTGGGTCCGAAGGTCAAGAAGGAGGTTTCTGCACATGTTGTAGAGGGAAGTGAGGGGTAGGTGGCGCTTGTCCACCTGGGAAGGGAGCCCATCTTGTGGGAATGTTCAGGGTGGCAGGAGAGGATATATTGTTTATTAACTGACCTTTGCTGACCTTTAAAGCCCTAAACGGCCTCGGCCCAGTATACCTGAAGGAGCGTCTCCACCCCCACCGTTCAGCCCGGACACTGAGACCCAGCACCGAGGGCCTTCTGGCGGTTCCCTCCCTGTGAGAAGCAAAGCTACAGGGAACCAGGCAGAGGGCCTTCTTGGTGGTGGCGCCCGCCCTGTGGAACACCCTCCCATCAGAGGTTAAAGGGATCAACAACTACATGACATTTAGAAGACACCTGAAGGCAGCCCTGTTTAGGGAAGTTTTTAATCTGTGATGTGTTAATGTATTTTAATGTTTGCTGGAAGCCGCCCAGAGTGGCTGGGGAGACCCAGCCAGATGGGCGGGGTACAAATAAATTATTATTATTATTATTATTATTATTATTATTATTATTATTATTATCCTTCCTAACAAGTTCCTTTACTTAGCAGAGTTACATTCCCCTTTTCATGCACAGCAGATAGCTGGTCGCAGGCTCGTGTGAGCCTCTCACTATTACACAATTCAGTCCGTCTCAGATTGAATTGTACGTTCCTGGTAAGTTCCCTTGAATCCCTCTTAAAAGAATAAAGACGCCACAATCTTATTCTTCTGGGCACCACAGTTCAAGAAGGATACTGACAAACTGGAACGTGTCCAGAGGAGGGCAACCAAAATGGTCAAAGGCCTGGAAACGATGCCTTATGAGAAACGGCTTAGGGAGCTGGGTATGTTTAGCCTGGAGAAGAGAAGGTTAAGGGGTGATATGATAGCCATGTTCAAATATATAAAAGGATGTCATATAGAGGAGGGAGAAAAGTTGTTTTCTGCTGCTCATGAGAAGCGGACACGGAGCAATGGATTCAAACTACAAGAAAGAAGATTCCACCTAAACATTAGGAAGAACTTCCTGACAGTAAGAGCTGTTTGACAGTGGGATTTGCTGCCCAAGGAGTGTGGTGGAGTCTCCTTCTTTGGAGGTCTTTAAGCAGAGGCTTGACAGCCACCTGTCAGGAATGCTTTGATGGTGTTTCCTGCTTGGCATGGGGTTAGACTGGATGGTCCTTGTGGTCTCTTCCAACTCTATGATTCTATGATTCTTATTCAAAGTCAATAAGTTTACTTACATCGGTTCCCAGTTGGTTCCCAGAAGGCAGACTTAGTTACAAATATGTACCGGTACATGTGGATCTACCCCATACAGACGCTTCAGGTTACAGACTCCGCTAACCCAGAAATAGTACCTCGGGTTAAGAACTTCGCTTCAGGATAAGAACAGAAATTGTGCTCTGGCAACGCAGCAGCAGCGGGAGGCCCCATTAGCTAAAGTGGTGCTTCAGGTTAAGAACAGTTTCAGGTTAAGAACGGACCTCCGGAATGAATTAAGTTCTTAACCAGAGGTACCACTGTAATGAAAACTCACCCAAAACATCTAGGCAGTGTCACATCTGTACACTAGGGGGCAGCAGCATTCCGAGCAGCCTTCAGCCCCGATTGACATACCGGTATGTCAGTGTATTTTCTCCTGCTAGCCACTCCAGTAGCCAGTTGGGGTAGCCATATTTTTTTAGGCCCGGGGGGCTTTGCATTCAGAATGCGTGGCCTGATACACCAGCATTTTAATGAGGGCGCCAAATACTAGTCACAAAGAAAATTATGCAAGCAACACAGGCTTTTATTCCCAAGTATTCACAGAACCTAATACATTATTATTATTGTGTGGCGGCGGCGCTGGCGCAACTGATAACGCGCGTGCGCCGCCACTGTCTTCCGGACACACCCCCGTCCACGCCCCCCTCTCCGGCCGCACCAATCCCTGCGTCCGTCTCGTACATGCGCAGTGGAAATTTCCACTGACACACGGACGGCAGCAGCAGGGACATAGGGAATTATTATAGAGGATTATTATTAAGTCTCCTAGGTTTTCGATCATGAGGCAGAATATTAAAAACACGATAAAACATTACACATTAAAAACTTCCCTAAACAGGGCTGCCTTCAGATGTCTTCTAAAAGTCAGAGAGCTGTTTATTTCCTTGACATTTGATGGCAGGGCGTTCCACAGGGTGGGCGCCACCACCGAGAAGGCCTGGTTCCCTATAACTTCGCTCCTGGCAGTGAGGAAACCGCCAGAAGGTCCTCGGAGCCGGACCTCAGTTCGAATCCTGCTTGCGGCTTCCCCATAATGGGCAGCTTGGTTGGCCACTGTGAGAACAGGACGCTGGAATAAATGAACCACTGGCCTCATCCGGCAGGCGTTTCTGATGCAGGGTGATGCCTGTGTCGCTGCCTCCTGCGGGAGCGAGTTCCACCGTTTAACCACCCGCTCCTGCTGCTGCCTCTGATCCGGAGCCGGGATCCGCCTCGGGTTTTAGCTCCCACCCCGGGAGCTGCGGGTCCTGCCCGAGCCAAGCCTCTCTCCCCCTTGCTCCCCCCGTGGGGCGGTGTGGGGTGGGCTCAGCCCCGCATCGCCGGCGAGGAGGAGGAGCGGGGACGGACTTGCACGGCTGCGCCCATCCTCACCCAGCCGCCCCTTTCCTCCACCTCCTCCTCCTCCTTGCAGACCTTCCCCCTTCTCAGGGCTCGCTGTGGGGAGGGGGCTGCTTGAGACCCCCATTCCGACCCCCGGAAGGGACCCTGCCCCATCGCCCGAGCGCCCGCTGCGAACCTTCCATGCCCGCGCACATCTGGGCGCATCTGGGACCGCATCCCCGCATCTCTCCGTCCCAGGGCTGAAGAGGAGCCCTTGCCCCATCGCCGCCGCCTCTGGGTGCCCCCCCCCATGAATCTGGGGCGCAGGGGCCATGCCGGGGTGCTGGCAACTCTACGCCGTCCAGTGGGCAGCGCTGGCCCTTCAGGGCGCTTGGCACAGCCTCCCGGGGGCCGCTCAGGAGATCCCCCTCCACTACTATGGGGACAACGGTGAGTCCGAGCTCCTGGCTCTCTCGGGGGGGGGGGGACGGGACCAATATTTGGGGACCCCATGAGAAGCAGGCCAGATTCCTGAACCGCAGGGGGTTGGGCTAAATGACCTTTGGCGGTCCCTTGCAACTCTAGGAAACTTTTCTTCCGGAGCCTTCCCGGATTAGTCCATGTGCCCCTTTCCACATATTTGGGGTCCGTTCATTAACACGCCTTTATGGTTTGCAAAACTGGGTCATAGTCTGTTTTCCTCTGGTTTCTAAATCCTGAAAGATTAGTAGCCGGGCGCCATATACCAGTTCCACGTTTTTAAAGAAATCCACCTTTTCGTGTGGCAGAACTTTGGAACTCACTGCCAATTGACACCCAGCAGGAGTCTCTGCTGTGCTCTTTTTGGCGCCTGCTAAAGCAATATTTAAGGGACCCAGGTGGCGCTGTGGGTTAAACCACAGAGCCTAGGGCTTGCTGATCAGAAGGTCGACGGTTCAAATCCCCGCGACGGGGTGAGCTCCCGTTGCTCGGTCCCTGCTCCTCCAACCTAGCAGTTCGAAAGCACGTCAAAGTGCAAGTAGATAAATAGGTACTGCTCCGGCGGGAAGGTAAACGGCGTTTCCGTGCGCTGCTCTGGTTCGCCAGAAGCGGCTTAGTCATGCTGGCCACATGACCCGGAAGCTGTACTCCCTCAGCCAGTAAAGTGAGATGAGCGCCGCAACCCCAGAGTCGGACACGACTGGACCTAATGGTCAGGGGTCCCTTTACCTTTTAAAGCAATATTTTATCTGTGTATCTGAAGAAGTGTGCATGCACACGGAAGCTCATACCAAGAACAAACTTAGTTGGTCTCTAAGGTGCTACTGGAAGGAATTTTTTTATTTTTTATTTTGTTCCGACTACGGCAGACCAACACGGCTACCTACCGTACCTGTAACAATATTTTTTTCTTAGCCAAGTCTACTCAGATATCTAGAATGGGGATCAGTGTGTTTAAAACTGCTTTTAGTTTCTTGCTTATCTTAATTTGAGGGTTGTTTGTTTGTTTATTAAATTTCTATACAGCACTTCCTCCGAGGATCACAGGGCAGTTTACATTTTAAATAGTTTTAAGTAGTTGTTTTTAGCTGTTTTTACTAGTTTTGTTCTTTCTGGAAGCGGCTGTCAGGCCCCGGGTTCAAATCTCCAGGACCTTCAGGCAAGGCTGGGTGAGTCCACTGCCCTGAAACCCTGGCGAGCTGCTGCCAGTCAGTGTAAGCAGTATGAAGCTAGATGGACTGATGGACTTACTCAGTATTAGACGGCTTTCTTTGGAAAGATTCCTGGCTCAGTGCTAGAGCATCTTCTTGGCATGCAGAATGTCCCAGGTTCAGACCTTGAACGGGCCCCGTCTGAAACCTTGCTGAGCTGCTGCCAGTCCGTGTCGGTAATACTGAGCTGGATGGACCAGGGGTCTTCCTCGATGGAAGGCAGATCCCCATGTTCCGCGTTCAAAAGACACTCAATTTTTAAATGTGGCAGCACCTACACTGCGGAACTCCCTGCCTAGTGATAGCAGGCAGGCAGCTTCACTTTATTTTTTTCGGCGCCTGCTAAAAACATTTTTGTTCAGACAAGCCTCTCCAGATGTTTATGGTGTCGGTGCAAGCTCTGTTTTTGGCCTATCATCATTTTAACTTCAGGAATGCATTAAATTATTGTTGCTGTTTTTTCTGGGTGGTAATTTTATTGCTTTATCTTATTTTGTAAACCATGTTGCCTTCTATCACTGTGCCATTGAGAGCGTGCTCACTTATGGCTTATGTGTGTGGTACGGAAGCTGTACTACCCAGGACAGGATGGGGTTGGGCAGAGTTGTTAAGGCAGCAGAGAGCATTGTTGGCTGCTCGCTCTCCACCTTAGAGCAGATTTATGCCATGAGGTGCCACAGAAAGGCACTGGACATAGTGAAAGATCCATCGCATCCTGGTCACCGTCTCTTTGAACTTTTGCCATCGGGACGGAGATGCAGGACGATGACGACAAGAACAAGCCGTCTTAGGAACAGCTTCTTTTCCAGAGCGATCGTGGCCTTGAATGGGAAGCCTGGACTTTGAAGTCATCTAATCTTACCTGTTATGTTTTATCATTGTATGGTTTTAATCAGTGTGTATGGTTTTAATCAGTGTTTTTGTAGTTGTTTTGTCTTTGCGTGGAGTGCCCTATCTGGGTGGATGGAGCAGCCAAGTAATTTTGTTGTCCCCGAAGGGGACATATATTCTATTCTATTCTATGTTGAGGTGTTGAGGGTAATACACACACACACACACACACACACACACACACAAAATCAAGCAGTGTACACATTTTATGAAATAAACAATAAATGTTTCCACAAACTCACAGAGGGAAGTTGAACGTTTTCCTTTATGGGATTCAATTTTACTGGAGCCCAAATTGTCACATTTTGCACTTAGATCATAGATCACAGAGCTGTGGAATTGGAAGGGACCCCCAAGGGTCATCTAGTCCAACCCCCTGCAATGCAGGACTCTTTTGCCCAGTGTGGGACTTGAACCCACGGCCCTGAGGATTAGAGTCTTGTGCTCTACCGACTGAGCTATCCCAGACTCTTCTTCAGCGGCTGGATGGAAAAGCAACTGTTCGCATCTCCTCTTTCCTAGAGTACATGGGACAGAACCTTCCTCTGCCATCTGGGGGGAAAGGCAGGATAAGATAAGATAAGATAATTTATTGTCATTGCACAAGTACAAGCACAACGCTATACAAGTGCAACGAAATTGCATGCCATCCCGTAAAAACAGAAAGAAAGAAAAAACAAAACAAAAAACAGCACAAAACACACACACACCAGAAAAAGCCACACACACACACACACACACACCCATCACAGCTCTCCAAGGTCATATTATCTGGTTACAGCATTTAAGATGGTTATAGCTCTTGGGTAGAAACTATTCTTCAATCCATTTGTTCTTGATCTAATTGTTCTATATCTTCTACTCGAAGGCAGTGGTGCAAAGAGGCTATGTCCTGGATGAGATGGATCCTTTAAAATATTGTTAACCTTTTTAAGGCAACGGGGACTGTATAGTTCTTCCAGAGATGGGAGAGGATGACCAATAATATTTTGGGCTGTGGTTATGACCTTCTGAAGTATCTTCTTCTCCCTGGCTGTGCAGCTGGAGAACCAAGCACAAATACAGTATATAAGAATGCTCTCTATGGAGCCTCGGTAGAAGGACACCAGCAGTCTCTCACTCAGATTGTTCTTCTTTAAAAGTCTGAGGAAATAAATTCTCTGCTGGGCCTTCTTTACCAGAGCAGTAGTATTTGCGCTCCAAGTCATACCCTGCTCTATAAGCACTCCCAATTTTGCATTTGAGAGCATTCTTCTTCCCTTCCCGGTGAGACTTCAGACTGTTTCGTATTCCCTGGATCATGCACCAAAATAGCCAATTATGCCTGGCATGGAAAGGGTGCAGAGCAGTTTTCCTCCCTCTGCTTAATGTTCGAAGACCTGGGACAGATAAAAGACAGTCCTTCTAACTCAGTCGGTAGAGCACAGGACTCTTGATCTCAGGGTTGTGGGTTCGAACCCCACGTTTAGGCAGAAGATTCTTTCATTGCAGGGGGCTGGACTAAATGGAACCTCGGGGTCCCTTCCAGCTCTACAACTCTGTGATTCTATCATTCACCAAGCACATCGCTAAACTGTGGAACTCACTCCTGCGGGATGCAGTGAAGATCACCAACGTGGATGGCTTGGAAAGAGGATTAGAAGGGGCTATCGGTAGCCCCGGCGGCTATGCTCTGTTCGGAATAATAATAATAATAATAAATTTTTATTTATACCCCGCCCTTCCCAGCCAAGACCGGGCTCAGAGCGGCTAACACCCATAAAATCACAACAAAACATACAATAATCAATTAAAATGCAAGTTAAAATACGATTTAAAATTTAAAATGCAGCCTCATCCTTAAGTAGCCCACCAATCAAACAATAAAGGAATGAAACAGGGTTAAACTAAAACCAACCCAAAGGCCAGGCGGAACAGCTCTGTCTTGCAGGCCCTGCGGAAAGATGCCAAATCCCGCAGGGCCCTGGTCTCTTGCGACAGACCGTTCCACCAAGTCGGGGCCAGTACTGAGAAGGCCCTGGCCCTAGTTGAGGCCAGCCTAGCATCCTTGTGGCTCGGGACCTCTAAGATGTTATTGTTTGAGGACCTTAAGGTCCTACACGGGGCATACCAGGAGAGGCGGTCCCTTAGGTACGAGGGTCCTAGGCCGCATAGGGCTTTAAAGGTCAAAACCAGCACCTTAAACCTGATCCTGTACTCCACCGGGAGCCAGTGCAGCTGGTAAAGCACTGGGTGAATGTGGTCCCGTGGCAAAGACCCCGTGAGGAGCCTCGCCGCGGCATTCTGGACTACTGCAATGCGCTCTATGTGGGGCTACCTTTGAAGGTGACCTGGAAACTGCAATTAATCCAGAATGCGGCAGCTAGACTGGTGACTGGGAGTAGCCGCCATGACCACAGAACACCGGTCCTGAGAGATCTACATTGGCTCCCAGTACGTTTCCGAGCACAATTCAAAGTGTTGGTGCTGACCTTTAAAGCCCTAAATGGCCTTGGTCCTGTATACCTGAAGGAGCGTCTCCACCCCCACCGTTCTGCCCGGACACTGAGGTCCAGCACCGAGGGCCTTCTGGTGGTTCCCTTACTGCGAGAAGCAAAGCTACAGGGAACCAGGTAAAGGGCCTTCTTGGTGGTGGCGCCCGCCCTGTGGAACACCCTCCCATCCCATGTCAAAGAGATAAATAACTACCTGACATTTAGAAAACACCTGAAGGCAGCCCTGTTTAGGGAAGTTTTTAATGTGTGATATTTAATGTATTTTAGTGTTTGTTGGAAGCCGCCCAGAGTGGCTGGGGGGACCCGGCCAGATGGGCGGGGTACAAATAATAAATTATTATTATTATATTATTATTATTATTCTGCACCCGCTTGGCAATGCTTCTGACTACCAGATTTTGGAAGCCGCAGGAAAGGAGAGGGATCTTGCGTTCGAATCCTGCTTGCGCATCCGCTCGGCCACTGTGAGAACAGGATGCTGGACTAGATCCTGCAGGCCTCTTCTGAGATTCTTGCGCCCGTGCGGCAGACACGCTCACCACATTGATGTGTGCGAGAGCCCTGTGTGCGAGAGGCGGCGAAACAGACTCTCCCAAGCCAGCTGTGACCTCGAGTGCACATCTCTGTGTGTGCCCTTCGTAGGTCCCTCTGCCGGGTTTGCAAAAATATCCGAAAGTCCGGGGCTGTCGCTGTGAATCATTTGTGGGCAGATGGGTTCCCCCAGCCCACATAATGTCCGTGTGCAAAGGCAAGGCTCCCTTTGTCGAGAGCGCTGCCTGGGCGCTCTTCCCAGAAAACCCCTCCTGATCCCAGTTTAATTAAGAACAGCTGGGGCTGCTCCAATGGAACTGGGGGGGGGGGGAGGCTGGAATGTGGAGGGGGGAGGAGAGAGAGTCTAGGCCCTGAACACCGAGTGGCCTTTGGAATATGCGGTCAACGCTCAGCCTGGAGTTGGGTGGGTGGACTGAAAAAGGACAGGAGCCCCTGCCGCTAGAGCTTTGCCAATACTTCCGTACCTCTTTTCCCTCCATTGCATTTTAAAGCTGTTTGCAAGCCACAGGAACCAGAGGAAAGGTAAAGGGACCCCTGACCATCAGGTCCAGTCGCGGACGACTCTGGGGTTGCGGCGCTCATCTCGCTTTACTGGCCGAGGGAGCCGGCGTACAGCTTCCGGGTCATGTGGCCAGCAGGACTAAGCCGCTTCTGGCGAACCAGAGCAGCGCACGGAAACACCGTTTACCTTCCCGCCGGAGCGGTGCCTATTTATCTACTTGCACTTTGATGTGCTTTTGAACTGCTAGGTTGGCAGGAGCAGAGACCGAACAACGGGAGCTCACCCCGTCGCGGGGATTCGAACCGCCGACCTTCTGATTGGCAAGCTCTGGGCCAGGGGTCAGCAAACCTTTTCAGTAGGGGGCTGGTCCACTGTCCTTCAGACCTATTTTTTTTGGGGGGGGGGGGATGAACGAATTCCTATGCCCCACAAATAACCCAGAGATGCATCTACAGTAATAAAGTGCAAGTGTCTCTGCGTCCAGTCCCTGTGTCCATCCCTGTGTCCTACTGCGCATGTGCCCCACAGACACAGGGATTGGAGCGCAGAGACTTTGGGTGGCCGGGCGAAACTGCGCATGTGCCCCACGGGCACAGCGATTGGAGCGCAGAGACTTCGGGCGGCTGGGCTGTTGAAGCGGCGGGTGCGCGCTCACGTGGACTTACTTCTAAGCGGCGGCAGCCGTTACAAGTGGTGGCTGAGTTGGCCCGCCGGGGCCTGGCTAGTGCCAGTGCCGCCGCCGCTGCAATGCGCCTCCTGTGCTGTCTGCTGAAGGGCCATTCGGCGCTGGCCGGGGCGCCCAAGTACATCGAGCACTTCAGCAAGTTCTCGCCGTCCCCGCTTTCCATGATGTTCTAGCGCCCGTTAATTTAACGGGCTTAAAGTCTACTAGTCCTATATAATAATTCCCTAATGTCCCCACGTCCGTGGTGTGTGTCAGTGGAAATTTTCCACTGCGCATGTCGGAGACGGACGCAGGGATTGGCCGACGCAGAGACTTCGGGCCTCGGATTGGCCAGGAGCAGACGAGGGCGGGGCTGTGCCTTTCCGGGGTTGGCGGCTCCTCCAGCGCTGTTGCCAGTCGCTCGCTGGAACGCAAGAGGAGCGACCAAATGCTGGCCCTCCCTCCCTCCCCCCACCCCAAAAAGCCTCCTGAAAATAAAACTTCGCCCCGAGGAAAGGGCTCCCCCGGGGCTGAGGCGCTCCCTCGGCGCCTTTCCCGTTCAGGCCGCCTCCTCCTTCGCCCAGCCTGAGGCCTCGCCAGCCCCAACGGTTTCTCCGGCAGCCGGAGCAGGACGGCGACACGCCGACCGGACCTCCCTGCTCTCCTCCGCCCGCTTCCCCGAGCCAGGCGAGCAAGCGCCGCCGCCGCCAGCCCCCCGGATCCGAATCTCTCTCGCCCAGCCGGAGGGATGGCGGAGGAGCGGCCGGGTGGATCCCGGCCCAAGCAGGCCGTCGCTCCCCCGCCCGCGGGCCCCGCGGCATCGGGGCCAGAGAGCTTTCTAGCGCCTGTTTTTGTAACAGGCTTAATTTACTAGTTTTAAATAAAAGGACACATTCTACAGCATGTAAAAACACGCTGATTCCCGAACCGTCCGCAGGCCGGATTTAGAAGGCGATTGGGCCACATCCGGCCCCCGGGCCTTAGTTTGCCTACCCATGCCCTAGGCTCTGTGGTTTAACCCACAGCGCCACCCGCATCTCCCACAGGAACCAGAAGGACATCCTAAAAGGCTGCTGGATCAGGCCCACCGAGTCATAGAATTATAGTGTTGGACCATGAGGCAGTTGCAAAACTGTTAGGGGGTTCAAAATTTCAACACCCGGTGCTGCCTCAAAATACACTTGCATGCTGCTGTTGCCGGGCTCCGTTGAAAACAGCTTCTCCGTGCGAACCAGTCGCCACCTCTCTGCCTAGCCTACCTCGCAGGGTCGTTGTGAGGATTAAACGTGGAGGGGGAGAATCGTGCACTCCGCCGTGAGCTCCTCGGGGGTGGGGAAGGAGAGATACGAATGCAAAGGATAAAGAGATAAATGATGGACCAGGCTGAATCAACAAAGCTAAGAGAACAACGACTGCTTTGTTGAAGAATGGGAACCTCTTCCGGACTGTGGAAAGAAAGGTTATAAGATGATGAATTCGCAG
Source organism: Darevskia nairensis (assembly GCA_034642065.1). Taxonomy (NCBI): domain Eukaryota; kingdom Metazoa; phylum Chordata; class Lepidosauria; order Squamata; family Lacertidae; genus Darevskia; species Darevskia nairensis. Next base: position 62,986 of record JAWWNI010001305.1, on the reverse strand, counting down.
CAGGATTTGAACTACGAGCCACAGAAAGAACGCGAGATTATTGTGTCATGGTTACGATGTAAAAGAGGCCACCTTTGGAGGTGACCCGGAAACTACAACTAATCCAGAATGCGGCAGCTAGACTGGGGACTGGGAGCGGCCACCAAGACCACATAACACCGGTCTTGAAAGATCTATATTGGCTCCCAGTACGTTTCCGAGCACAATTCAAAGTGTAGGTGCTGACCTTTAAAGCCCTAAATGGCCTCAGTCCAGTATACCTGAAGGAGCGTCTCCACCCCCATCGGTCAGCCCGGACACTGAGGTCCAGCTCCGAGGGCCTTCTGGCGGTTCCCTCCCTGCGAGAAGTCAAGTTACAGGGAACCAGGCAGAGGGCCTTCTCGGTGGTGGCGCCTGCCCTGTGGAATGCCCTCCCTTCAGATGTCAAGGAAATAAACAACTATCTGACTTTTAGATGACATCTGAAGGCAGTCCTGTTTAGGGAAGTTTTTAATGTTTAATAGACCATTGTATTTTAATCTTATGTTGGAAGCCGCCCAGAGTGGCTGGGGAAACCCAGCCAGATGGGCGGGGTATAAATAATAAATTATTATTACTATTATTATTATTATTATAGCAGGACTAAGATAAAACTCACAACGTTTCAAAGAAGGGACATTCTATTGGTGATTAAAGTGTTGAATAATATAAGACAGATATAGAGCGGGGATGTAAAAAAATGTGTGGGGGGAAAAATGCGATATAAGAAAACCAGAAGACAGAGGGAGGGAAGTCGAGAGCTCGGCAGGGCGGATGATATAATGATGTTTATATTATGATGTTATAAAAGACGGGGTGCAGCAAAGGGGTCGGGGGAAACACCACGGGAAATGGGATGGGAAAAATGATCCTGTATTGGAATTTTATGCGGCATTTGTGGAAATCTAATAAAATATATTTGAAAAATAAATGAATAGATAAATAGATATTAAATCTTCCTCCTCCACACCCCTGCTCTCTCTCTCTCTCTCTTTGCAGTCATTGACTTGCTGGAGGCCCTCAACGTCACCCGCTCTGTCGTGGGGGTCACCAAGGCCAAGGGTCCCGATCCGGGCGTGCTGGCCTGGAAGTTCCGCCAGCGGGTGCCCCACCTGACTCTCCCCTGGGACTACTCCGTCTACCTGCTGTCCACGGTGCAGGCGGCCCTCGGCTTCCACTTTGTGGCCCGCCAGAGCCGCGCCTCGGAAGGGACCCTCGTCTCCCTGGTCTCGCCGGCCGCCACCAAGCGGGACGGGCGGCCCCTTCTGCAGCTGGTGTCCAGCGCCCGGTCCGGCCGGCTGCGCCTCGACTACCGCGCCGTCCACAACATGGAGCCGGCCTCCTTGGTCTTCCCCGGGAGCAACCCCTTTGCCCGTGGCCTCTGGGTGCGGCTGGCCCTCCACCTGGAGCCGCAACGCATCTCCCTCTTTGTCGACTGCCGGGAGCCCGTCGTCTTTGAGAAAGGTGGCGGCGAGGAGGTCCTGAGCCTCATCCTGCCCCTGGACCTGCAGGTCACCTTTGCCAGTTTGGACGGAGACAAGACCAGCAAGTTCCTGGTAAGTTGGCGACATGACGCTCACGAATGCCAGTACCTGCGAACCGGGTGAAAGCTGTTTCCTAGTTCTGCTGCATCTCTCTCTTTTCTTTCTTTTTAAAAATATTTTTGATTAAGTTTTCATTAATAACAATCCAGTGGAGTCCACATTAATCCAATACCAAATCATAATACAATCAAAAGAGCCAATTAATCAGTTCCAAATTCAACAGTTTTGGATGACTTCCCGTGTTCCGGCTATCAGGAATTGATGTTATTCCTTGGTCCTGCGCCAATTCTCTTAATTGCTCCAAATACAACCATTTCAATCTTGATCCTTTATTTTAGCAGCCAGGGGTATGATGAATTTCATTTGTATTTAACAACTCCATATCCATTAGCTTGTAAAGGGAATTTATTTCTTGTAGTTTTCTGTGTGAAATATTTGTTTACATTCTTCTTTTCCTTCGTGTTGTGATCAATCAATTCTCATTCCGCCACAGCTTCCATTTTGCCTTTCCAAAACTGAAAGTATTCCAGCATCTGGCCATGACTCCTGGCTTACTTCCAGCATTTACCTATATCTCATTTAGGTAAAGGTAAAGGGACCCCTGACCGTTAGGTCCAGTCGTGTCCGACTCTGGGGTTGCGGCGCTCATCTCGCTTTATTGGTCGAGAGCTGGTGTACAGCTTCCAGGTCATGTGGCCAGCATGACTAAGCCGCTTCTGGCGAACCAGAGCAGCGCACGGAAACGCCGTTTACCTTCCCGCCGGAGCAGTACCTTCCCAAGCACACAAATGTTCTCCCCTCCTTCCACTCCCCCAAACAGCGTTATGGGGAAAGACGGAACGGAGATCATTGGTTTTTTCCTTGGGAACATTGAGTTTGGCTCGATGGCTTTAACAAAAAGGAGCAGTCCAGCTTCCATGGAGTAGTCGCTATAAGGTAAGCAAAGCCTCCAAGGTTAGGGGCAGTATATATTTGAGTACCAAATACTGTGTGTGTGTGTGTGTGTGTGTGTGTGTGAGAGAGAGAGAGAGAGAGAGAGAGAGAGAGAGAGAGAGAGAGAGAGAGAGAGAGGACTAGCCACCACACTGGGGCTCTGTCAGAGATTCTCTATCAGTAATTCCTGCATTGCAGCGGGTTGGACTAGATGACCCCTGGGGTCCCCTCCAGTTCTATGGTTCTATTATTCTGGTGCTTGCTTTTAACAAGACCACCCTTTTCTCAGTTCATACCCCCTCGAGGTATTTTTGGGAGGCTATTTTATTTTATTTTGTTTTGTTTTGTTTTGTTTTTTGTTTTTTTATTTTATTTTATTTTGTTTTGTTTTATTTTATTTTATTTTATTTTATTTTATTTTATTATTTTATTTTATTTTATTTTATTTTATTTTATTTTATTTTATTTTATTTTATTTTATTTTATTTTATTTTATTTTGCAGGGCTACTGGCAGACAGCAGAGATTTCGCCCAGCGGCTTCCCCCACCGCCCCTGGCACTGCGAGAACCTGCCAGGTAAGAGCTGGGGGCGTTGGGCGGCAGCCCGGTTTGTCTGTGCAGGCATTGGCCGAGACGGCCTTTCCCAGCCTGCCACACTCGAGGCCTTTTGGACTACAACTCCCATCAGCCCCGTCCAGCACAGAGTTATATGAAACGGTGGCTGATGGATGCACGTCTGGACTCAGAACATCTGGGAGTTGGGTATGCTTAGCCAGGAAAGGAGAAGACCGAAAGGTGGTTTTTAAACTGAGATTCCTGCATTGGGGGGGGGGGGGGTTGGACTAGATGACCCGGGGGGGGAATCCCTTCCATCTCTGCAATTTCATAATTCTTCATCCGCTCGGAATGGAGTTGGTGGGAACGGGGAAGCAAAGAAACAAGGCATCAAAGCAACCCTCTGACTTTGGGAACGCTCTCGCCCTGTCAAGCCTTCGACATCTGTGCGGGAGAGCAGGATTCAGCCGAGCCAGATGTTCCCTGTCCTGGGCGGGTACAATTCATGGGCCTTGGATGGGCTCCAGCTGGAGGGAGAGGAGGGGTCTGACATCTGGAATAGAGTGGGAAAGGAGTGGGGGGCAAGCTGTCTGAAGGGAGGTGACGAAGGGGTTTGACGTTTCTGTCTGTTCCCGAGCCAAGCGAATGGCGTGTTGGAGAGATCTCTCTCTGGGACTTTGCAAATGATCCATTTATTTTTTTACACTAAGTATTATAGCTGCTAAGGACACGACATAAGAACACGAGAAGCGGTTGCTAGATCAGGTACCGTCTTTCCCCCTTTTTAAGACACCGTCTTATAATTTTTTTCCCTCAAAAAAACACAGGGTGGCTTATTTTCGGGGGATGTCTTATTTTTATTACGTCAGTATGGTACGGTACAGCCTCCCCCTGCACGCTGAGCAGGCGGGGCAGAACTCCGCAAGAGGCGCATTTCCCCCCCGCGCCTCTCGCTGGTTCACTGGATCCCTGCGCACGGGGAACAGGCGGGGCAGGAAGAGGCGTCTCCCCCCCCCCCCGTGCCTCCCCCTGCGCGCTAAGCAGGCGGGGCAGAACTCCGCAAGAGGCGCGTTTCCTCCCCCGCCCCCCGTGCCTCTCACTGGCTCCCTGCGCACGCAGGAGGGGCTGAGGAGGCGACGGAAACAATGGCGGCACCACGGCTTACTTTTGGGGTACGTCTTACTTCTCACAAAGGTAAAAAAAACCCTGCCATGGCTTACTTTATGGCTACATATTAAAAAAGGGGAAACAGGGTAATGGCCCATCGAGTCCAGCATCCAGTTTTCACAGTGGACAACCAGAGTTCCCCAAGGGGAAACCGCAAGCAGGATTTGAGCAAAACAGCCCTCTCCCCTCCGGGGGTTTCCAGCAACTGGGACCCAGAAGCATCGCTGCCTCCAATCGTGGGGGGGCAGAGCCAAGCCATCCTGGCTAGGAGCCACCGAGACCCCTCTCCTCCTCCGTGAATTTGTCTCACCCTCTTTTAAAGCCATCCAGGCAGGTGGCCATCACTGCCTCCAGTGGCAGGGAGTTCCACAGGTTAACAGTGTCCCGCACCATTCCTTTAATCTGTATTGAAACTTCCAGTGCTCAGCTTCATTGGAGATCCTCCCACTTCTAGTGCTAGGAGAGCGGGAGGAGAATTTCCCCGGCCTGACCGCTTTCTGCATGCCAGGCGTAATTTTATAAGTTTGTATCGCGTAGCATTTTAGCAAGTCTGTTGTTGTTTAGTCGTTTAGTCGTGTCAACTCTTCGTGACCCCCTGGACCAGAGCACGCCAGGCACTCCTGTCTTCCACTGCCTATCTATCTATCTATCCATCTATCTATCTATGTATCTATCTATCTATCTCTATCTATCTATCTATCTATCTATCTATCTATCTATCTATCTATCTATCTATCTAACTATCCATCTATCTATCTGCCTGTTGTTGTTGTTGTTGTTGCTGCTGCTGTTGTTTAGTTGTTTAGTCATGTCTGACTCTTCGTGACCCCCTGGACCAGAGCACGCCAGGCACTCCTGTCTTCCACTGCCTATCTATCTATCTATCCATCTATCTATGTATCTATCTATCTATCTCTATCTATCTATCTATCTATCTATCTATCTATCTAACTATCCATCTATCTATCTGCCTGTTGTTGTTGTTGTTGTTGCTGCTGCTGTTGTTTAGTTGTTTAGTCATGTCTGACTCTTCGTGACCCCCTGGACCAGAGCACGCCAGGCACTCCTGTCTTCCACTGCCTATCTATCTATCTATCTATCCATCTATCTATCTATGTATCTATCTATCTATCTCTATCTATCTATCTATCTATCTATCTATCTAACTATCCATCTATCTATCTGCCTGTTGTTGTTGTTGTTGTTGCTGCTGCTGTTGTTTAGTTGTTTAGTCATGTCTGACTCTTCGTGGCCCCATGGACCAGAGCACGCCAGGCCCTCCTGTCTTCCACTGCCTCCCGCAGTTTGGTCAGACTCATGTTGGTAGCTTCGAGAACACTGTCCAACCATCTTGTCCTCTGTCGTCCCCTTCTCCTTGTGCCCTCCATCTTTCCCAACATCAGGGTCTTTTCCAGGGAGTCTTCTCTTCTCATGAGGTGGCCAAAGTCTTGGAGCCTCAGCTTCAGGATCTGTCCTTCCAGTGAGCACTCAGGGCTGATTTCCTTCAGAATGGAGAGGTTTGATCTTCTTGCAGTCCATGGGACTCTCAAGAGTCTCCTCCAGCACCAGAATTCAAAAGCATCAATTCTTCGGCGATCAGCCTTCTTTATGGTCCAGCTTTCTATACAAGATCTCAAAGTAGCTGTCTTATTGCAAAGGAATTTCAGAAATTGACTGGAAAGAGAAGTTGCTGAATTGCAACTCATTACCAAACTTAAAACCATGGAGAGACCTGGTCTGAATAGAGACATTACATTCTTATCTCATTATACATGACAAAGCTATTTTTAGCCATCTCACCCCTTGCTTTTTCCTGCAAGACCAATTGCAGTTGTTAACAGTCGTCAACAGAATAAAAAAATTCCTTCCAGTAGCACCTTAGAGACCAACTAAGTTTGTTCTTGGTATGAGCTTTCGTGTGCATGCACACTTCTTCAGATACACGGGTGTGCATGCACACGAAAGCTCATACCGAGAACAAACTCAGTTGGTCTCTAAGGTGCTACTGGAAGGAATTTTTTTATTTTGTTTCGAAACATGTTGACTTGGCCATCTCAGCCAGAGCCAATGCTTTTATCAGACTGAGATTCCCGTGCCAGGTGTAATTTTATGAGCTCCTGCTATGCTGCTTCTTGGCTTTTTTCTAAGCAAAGAAATCCCAAACGCTGCATCCCTTTGATCGCTTGCCTTGCCCTCCGAAACCTTAAATTAAAAGAAAAAAGAAAAAGAAAGAAAGCTGCTCACCCGGCCTCCTGCTGCCCCTCCATCTCCAGCAGGATTCCTGCCCCCCCCCCCGCCCGCAGCCTGACCTCCATCTTGCGCACAGACCCCCTGACCCACCAACAGCAGCCTGGATCAGGGGGCACCCGGCAGGGTTGTGAAGCCTCGACCCCTCCCTTCCGGGGGCCCAGCGGGGCGTGTGCGCCTGGGCCCAGACGCTGGGCAATTCCTCCTGCCCGGCTGACCCTTCCAGGAGGGCTGGAGGCCAGAAGCGCTTAATGAGGAGAAGGGGCCGAGTTGGGGGGCAGCCAGAGCCCAGATGCTCATTAGAGGCATGGACTCGCCTTGCCAGCAGCTGGGAGGAGGAGGAAGGGGAAGGATGCTGAATTGTGACCAGAAAAAGGACGGAGAGGTCAGGAGGAGATGTGGGCGATGCATAGGGCAGGGATGGCCGTAGGTGTCAACTCCCTGGGGCCCTGGGTGCCTGAGCACCCACAAAATTCCCCATGATGGGGCCGGGCACCCACAAATTTCAGGGCCAGGGCCATGCACTCGTGGCCCCAGGCACCTACAGTCGCGCAGCCAAGCTGGCACTCCTGGGAAAAGCCAAGCAGCGCCCTCCTGCTGATGTCATAGAATTGTGGTGTTGGAAGGGGCACCGAGGGTCATCCAGTCCAACCCCCCCGCAACGCAGGAATCTTTTTCTCAACATGGGGCTCGAACCCACAACGCCGAGAGTAAGAGCTGTTTGACAGTGGGATTTGCTGCCAAGGAGTGTGGTGGAGTCTCCTTCTTTGGAGGTCTTGAAGCAGAGGCTTGACAGCCACCTGTCAGGAATGCTTTGAGGGTGTTTTCTGCTTGGCAGGGGGTTGGACTGGATGGCCCTTGGGGTCTCTTCCAACTCTAGGATTCTATGATTCTAAGATGGGATTCTTTAGCTATGATTCCTGCATTGCAGGGGGTTGGACTAGATGACCCCTGGGGTGCCTTCCAACTCTATAAATCAGTGATTCCCCCCACCCTCTAGACACCTGCAAGGCGCCCTTCCTTCTTTCCTTCTCGGTTTTCCAGGGGGGCAGCTTCTCAAATACTTGGGAAATGTGGGGGTAGTGAAACCAGCCTCCCACAGATCACCGCAAGTTTCTGGAACAAAATGCTCATGCCAGAAACCCCGCAAAGCCGTCTGAATTTTAGCGGGGCTTAAAGGAACTCAACTTCCACCGAGCCGCGTCGCCACTGCCAGTCTGCAGCAGGGGCAGAGAAGGGTCAAAATGTTTTGGCAGGCTCAGTCTGATGACCCTTCAGAAGCCTCTTTTCAGGTAATTGGCCAATTAATCCCCCCCCCAAAAAAAAGAGGTCATGGGGCAAAGAGTACGAGGTTTTTGAGAAATGAGGTGGAGCGGCGTGAATCCTTGAGGGAGGGCCGTAGAATCTTAACATCTCGGAGCACAAAAAGAGGTTGCTGTTTTGCAAGCGGCATTCGAACTCACGCCCCGGAAAGTTGCGTTTCTTAAAGAGCTCTGTGGCCCCGACACCTTGCGAAAGGATATTGTAGAGGTGGGAAAAGATAAAGAAAGAACGGGATGCACAAATATAGGATAGTCCACAGTATGATGCAGGAGCAAAAAAAAGAGCAAATGCTATTCTAGGCGGCACCAACAGAAGTCTAGCGTCCAGATCAAGGGAAGTCATAAAGGTAAAGGGACCCCTGACCATTAGGTCCAGTCATGGACGACTCTGGGGTTGCGTGCTCATCTTGTTCTATAGGCCAAGGGAGGCAGCGTACAGCTTCCAGGTCATGTGGCCAGCAGGACTAAGCCGCTTCTGGTGAACCAGAGCAGCGCACGGAAACGCCGTTTACCTTCCCGCCGGAGTGGTACCTATTTATCTACTTTCACTTTGACATGCTTTTGAACTGCTAGGTAGGCAGGAGCAGGGACCGAGCAACGGGAGCTCACCCCGTCGCGGGGATCCGAACCGCCGACCTTCTGATCGGCAAGCCCTAGGCTCTGTGGTTTAACCCACAGCGCCACCCGCGTCCCGATAAGGGAAGTCATAGTCCCACTCTATTCTGCCTTGGCCAGACCACACCCAGAATACTGTGTCCAGTTCTGGGCACCGCAATTTAAGAAGGGTGTTGACAAGCTGGAAGGTGTGCAGAGGAGGGCGACCAAGATGGCGAAGGGTCTGGAAACTAAGCCTGCTGAGGAACGGTTGAAGGAGCTGGGTATGTGTAGCCTGGAGAAGAGGAGACTGAGAGGAGATATGAGAGCCACCTTCAAATATCTCAAGGGCTGTCCCGTGGAAGATGGAACATGCTTGTTTTTGTCCTGCTCTGGAGGGCTAGACTCGAACCCATGGCTTCAAGTTGCAAGAAAGGAGATGCCAAACCGTCAGAAAAACTTTCTGACAGTAAGAGCTGCTCAGCAGTGGAACGGTCTCCCTCTGGAGGTGGTGGGCTCTCCTTCCTTGGAGGTTTTTAAGCAGAGGTTGGATGGCCACCTGTCAGGGATGCTTTAGCTGAGATTCCTGCATTGCAGGGGGTTGGACTAGATGACCCGCAGGGTCCCACCCAACCCTACGATTCCAAGAGGGCATGGCTGGCTGGAACCTTGCAGAGGAGCACGCCATTCCACAGGGACAAGGAACCTGTGGCTCTCAGGAGCAGAACCGGTGCTAGGGATTTTGGCGCCCTAGGTGAGGGGGCGGGCCATGTGACATCATTGCGCATGACGTACGGTGCCCCGCCCCCTGCCCGGCTGGGCGCCCCGCACCGCCGCGGTTTTCGCCGCTGGTTGGGGCGGCGGCAGGGGCTGAGGGGCAGGCTGGCCAGTGTCCCCTCCATTTTGGCGCCGCCGCCGCCGCGGTTTTCGCCCCAAGCTGCTTGCTCTGCCGCTGGTTGGGGCAGCACCGGGCGGCAGCGGAGGGCAGGCTGGCCAGCGCCCCCTCCATTTTGGCGCCCTAGGCAACTGCCTAGTTCGCCTTAATGGACGTGCTGGCCCTGCTCAGGAGATATCCTTGCCGTTTGCCCGTCCTATTCCCGTCAGTCGCAACTACGCAGGTTCCCCATCCCTGCCAGAAAGCAACAATTTCTGGCTAGTCTTCCTTGGTATTCCTTATTTACAGGAAGCCGCCGAACAGCAGCCAGCCCAGCTACAGGCATTAGCTTAAGAACAGCTGTTCTAACTAAACGATTTGCCTAATATTTCCTTGGCAGATGAGAAGCCTGAACATGGACACATAACTTCCTCTCTGGGGAGCAGGCAGACATCAGATCAGGTCTTTCCAGCCACGGATGCTATATTTATCCCAAGGCACTCGGTTCATAAATACAGCAGGAAATGCGGAGGCTCTCTGTGTACGGCTTTAAAACAAAACAAAACAAAATCTCTGGGTCCCGTTTGCAATTTTTACATTAAAGTTGCCATTTCCATGCTGAGAAGGAGAGGTCAGCGCTGTCTTTGTGTGGCTGTCAATGACGCGATCCGGTCTCATGCATGAGAAGGTTTGCCGCGTGGGTCAACAACTTGGGGAATTCTTCCAGAAGTTTTGGGGAAACCAAAGTAGTGGATTTGCGTAGGAGGCCCCAAGATTTGCACAGGATGGCAGTCTCTCTAAAGGAATTCCAGTTCAAAAAGGGGTCAGACAAGGATGCTTATTGGCTCCATTTTTATTTAACATCTATGGCTTCGGTCCAGTATACCTGAAGGAGCGTCTCCACCCCCACCGTTCAGCCCGGACACTGAGGTCCAGCTCCGAGGGCCTTCTGGCGGTTCCCGCACTACGAGAAGCCAAGTTACAGGGAACCAGGCAGAGGGCCTTCTCGGTGGTGGCACCCGCCCTGTGGAACGCCCTCCCATCAGATGACAAAGAAAACAACAACTACCAGACCTTTAGAAGACATCTGAAGGCAGCCCTGTTTAGGGAGGCTTTTAATGTTTAATAGATTGTTGTATTTTAATGTTCTGTTGAAAGCCGCCCAGAGTGGCTGGGGAAACCCAGCCAGATGGGCAGGATATAAATAAATTATTATTATTATTATTATTATTATTATTATTATTATTACTATGTTAATTCTCTGATCACATGCTTTCATGTAATCGACACTCATGCTCCTGTGTTTTCTAGTGGCAGGAAAGTACCAATTCTAATGTATGCTGATGATGATGTACTTCTTTCCCAAACCGAAGTTGGTTTGAAACAAGCTTTAGAGAAATTTAATGACCAATGTAGCATCGAATTGTTAGCAATTAATATTTCTAAAATTAATATTGTTCGTTTTGGCCGCTCTTTTAGGAAATACAATTGGAATATGAAGGGAAATGTCATAGATCAAATTAAGAACTTCCAATATTTAGGCATAACCTTCTCTTACAATGCCAAATTCTCAGTACACCTGACCACATCAGCCACTTCAGCAGAGGTGCAAATGCCATCCTCAGATTATTTAGAAGGAAAGGTGCTGGCTTCCTTCCTATGGCCTTGAAAGTTTTTCAAGCAAAATCTTTGGCCCAACTCTTGTATGGCTCACAAATTGGTCTCTCTGCCAACCTTAAGATTCTCGAAACAGTCCAATCAAAATTTCTTAAATCCTTATTTGGTACCCCTAAGAGTACTCCCAACGTAATATTAAGACAAGAGGCAGGATTTCCCAGAGTTGAATTAAAAGTCTGGGAACAGGCAACATTCCTATGGTTGAAAATTCACTATAACCCAAAGGGAATATTATCTCACTTTCTGGCTGCAGTCCCTTATCCACCTTGGCTTACGCAAATTGTTAACAAGATCAAACAAATTGGCCAAAATTCCAAAGACCTCTTTAGTGGACCCTTGAATAAGGCAAAAACATCTATTACTCAGAGGCTTCTCGATATTGAACTGCAAAAAGATGCCTTACTTCCTGAGAATTGTTGTTGTTGTTCAGTCGTTCAGTCGTGTCCGACTCTTCGTGACCCCATGGACCAGAGCACGCCAGGCACGCCTATCCTTCACTGCCTCTCGCAGTTTGGCCAAACTCATGTTAGTAGCTTCGAGAACACTGTCCAACCATCTCATCTTCTGTCGTCCCCTTCTCCTTGTGCCCTCCATCTTTCCCAACATCAGGGTCTTTTCTAGGGAGTCTTCTCATGAGGTGGCCAAAGTACTGGAGCCTCAGCTTCAGGATCTGTCCTTCTAGTGAGCATTCAGGGCTGATTTCTTTAAGAATGGATAGGTTTGATCTTCTTGTAGTCCATTGGACTCTCCAGAGTCTCCTCCAGCACCATAATTCAAAAGCATCAAAATTCAAAAGCATTCTTCGGCGATCAGCCTTCTTTATGGTCCAGCTCTCACTTCTGTACATTACTACTGGGAAGACCATAGCTTTAACTATGCGGACCTTTGTTGGCAAGGTGATGTCTTTGCTTTTTAAGATGCTGTCTAGGTTTGTCATTGCTTTTCTCCCAAGAAGCAGGCGTCTTCTAATTTCGTGAGTGCTGTCACCATCTGCAGTGATCATGGAACCCAAGAAAGTGAAATCTCTCACTGCCTCCATTTCTTCCCCTTCTATTTGCCAGGAGGTGATGGGACCAGTGGCCATGATCTTAGTTTTTTTGATGTTGAGCTTCAGACCATATTTTGCGCTCTCCTCTTTCACCCTCATTAAAAGGTTCTTTAATTCCTCCTCACTTTCTGCCATCAAGGTTGTATCATCAGCATATCTGAGGTTGTTGATATTTCTTCCGGCAATCTTAATTCCGGTTTGGGATTCATCCAGTCCAGCCTTTCGCATGATGAATTCTGCATATAAGTTAAATAAGCAGGGAGACAATATACAGCCCCTGGTGTTTTTACATGAGCAGAATGTGTGCTTTTATTTAAAATGCATCTCTAGCTTATTTGTGGGGCATAGGAATTCATTCATTTCCCCCTAGATAGATATAGATAAAGATATAGATGATATAGATATAGATATAGATATAGATATAGATATAGATATAGATATAGATATAGAAAACCATAGCTTTAACTATATGGACCTTTGTTGGCAAGGTGATGTCTTTGCTTTATAAGATGCTGTCTAGGTTTGTCATTGCTTTTCTCCCAAGAAGCAGGCGTCTTCTAATTTCGTGACTGCTGTCACCATCTGCAGTCCTGAGAATTACAGGTGTCTAAAATCTTGCCCCAACTTTTCAGCTGCCCCTTATTTATCTAATATTACTTATGAATCTTATAGATGGGCTTTTTCCAGAGTCCGATTTGAGGCACTGCCTACAGCTGTACTACATGGCAAATTCCTGCGGGTACCAATCCACGAGCGCCTATGCCCATGCATGACCAATAAGGTGGAATCTGTTACTCACATTCTTCCATTCTATGAATTTTATAGTGAAGAACGGTATCGTCTTATATTACCCCTTTTATCAAAATTTAAACCCTTGCAATATTATCTGGAATTTATTCCTGAAATCCTACGCAAATTCCTTTTGGAAGACTCTTTGAGCTCAGTATCCTATGCTGTGGCCAAGTTTTGCACCTTAGCCATCAAAAAACGTATATCGCTTCTACTGGAAAATATACTATAAATTTCTTTTGTGCCATTGGTTTTTTTTCCTAATCCTTAGGATTTTGACGCCTTGTAGCGATATTCTGATCGCTGGTTTGGAATTATACTGTACTGTATTATATTGCTGCCTTTTGCTGTAATAAACTGAGTTGAGTTGAGTGGTACCCCAGGTTACACCCCCCCCCCATGTTGTGGATGTTCGAGTTGAGAACGCCCGCAACCCGGAAGTGTTTCCGGCGTGCGTGAGACCCGTGCGCGACCCCCGGATGTGCAGGAGTGTTCTGCGCACTTCGCGCATGCGCAGAAGCGCTCAAATCGCGCTTCTACTGGGATTTTTGGTGGGTTTTTTGTGAGTTCGTGATACTCCCACCCGCGTTACGTACCACGACCCGGAATGGATCGCGTACGTAACGCGGGGTACCACTGTATCTGACTTTAAGAAGACATCTGAAGGCAGCCCTGTTTAGGGAAGTTTTAAATGTCTGGTGTTTTATTGAGTTTTTAATATTTTGTTGGAAGCCGCCCAGAGTGGCTGGGGAGGCCTGGCCAGATGGGTGGGGTACAAATAATAATAATAAATAATAATAATAATAATAATAATAATAATAACTATTATTCATCTCCCAAGAGGCTGTCACTCCACCCCCTTGACCATTCTGCTTGCCCTTTTTTCTCCCCCTTTTGCTGACCCCCAGAGCCAGACCTCCTCCCTCGGTCCTACACCGCAGCTGAGGAGCGCTATGTGGATCTACCAGACGAGCATCTGCCTGAGCTGGACTCTCTGCCGCCCCTTGAGCCACCGGCCTTGACTGACATCCGCCACTACCAGCGGGAGCCCAGCGAGTCTGACTTCCCGCCGCCGGGACCAGCGAGATCCAGCGCAGCCAGTGCAGAGGAGAGGATACGCCGGCTGGAGGAGCTGGTGGACGGGCTGGGGACAATGTTGGACATGGTTAAAGAGCAGGTGAGGGAAGCTCAGATCCCACCACACAGAATTTTAGAGTTCGGAGGGGCCCAGGGGTCATCTAGTCTAACCCCGGCTCCACATGAATCTTGTGGCAGCAGCATTTTTGCCATAGGTCCATTCTTTCACTGCTGAATTACCTCCAAAAGACATAGGAAGGAGCCTTAAAGGAGGCAGGCTTTGGTAATATGGCATCCTGAGCGAGGGCAAAATTTGGTGACCGCCCCACCCCAGCTACATATTTCTCATTTTCACAGTTTTGATACTGTTGGTACTGAATACTGATTACAGTGGACCCTCGACTTACGAAGATAATCCGTTCCGACGAGAGCGTCGGAACTTGAAAAAAATCGTAAGTCGAGTCCCCATAGGAATGCGTTGGAGAACGCATTCGTAGCTCGAAAAAATCTTCGCAAGTCGAAAAAACCCTATCTAAAGCGGCCGCGGCTTCCGATCGGAAGTCGAAAAAATTCGGAAGCGGTGGCCACTTTGATCCCTCGTAACTCGAAAAATACGGAGGTCGGGGCATTCGGAAGTCGAGGGATCACTGTATGTGCGTGTAAATGAGAGTAAATAGGCTGCAAAGTCATTTTAGCATAGTAAAAACACTTACATGCATTTGCAGCCTTCTGGAAGCTAGGAAAATAGGCAATGACGCCAGTGTGGTGTAGTGGTTAAGAGCGGTAGACTTTTAATCTGGTGAACCGGGTTCGCTTCCCCTCTCCTCCACATGCAGCTGCTGGGTGACCTTGGGCTAGTCCCACTTCTCTGAAGTCTCTCAGCCCCACTCACCTCACAGAGTGTTTGTTGTGGGGGAGGAAGGGAAAGGAGAATGTGAGCCGCTTGGAGACTCCTTCGGGTAGTGATAAAGCGGGATATCAAATCCAAACTCTTCTTCTTCTTCTCTTTTGTCCCTGTTAAAATAAGGGAACTGACCTTCCCCTTTTTGTCCCTGTTGCTGAGAATGAACCACATGTTTTAGCTGAAAAAGAGGTTTACTTACATTTCAATGCAGGCAGCAAATACATCAAAGTAGTATGCCGCTCAAAAGACGCTCAAAAAGTGGAGCTCACATCACTGGCTTGAAAGAAGAGAACGAAAGCTCAGGCAGAAAGGAAGCATATAAGTTAGAAATCCCCGCCAAAGCATTAAGGAATTGATCTCATTTAGTCTCTTTGATATTGATTCAGAAATGCTGTGCCTGTCTGGAAATCATGCGTTTGTGATTTTTACTGGAAATCCCACATTTTCACCCTCCAGTGGTGAGTCGAGCTTTCCATAAGTGCTGTATTCCACACATAACGGGTCCAAGTTTATTTATTTTGCCCGCTGACAATGAGGACTAGAAACTTGCGTTTTGTTTTTAAAAGCTTTGTTTCCATAACAGCAGCTTCTACCCTGAATATCCTGAATATCAAATGTGATTCTTTTGTGGGGGGGGGGGGGGACGACGACGACAGAGCCTTGTTCTTAGGACCTCCTCCTCCCCTGTCAGTGTCCAGAGTAACACCCCTCCCGTCACCCACAGTGTACCCCGTCTTTCCCTCCCCAGAATTCGGACCTGCTGGGCCGCGTGAAGTCCCTGGAGGACTGTGAGTGTCGGCGGCCGGCATGCCTCTGGGAGGGACAGCACTATGAGGACGGCGCTTCCTGGGACCGAGATCTGTGCACCACTTGTGTGTGCGCGCATGGCAAAGCAGAGTGCTCGCTGCGCCACGACCGGCCTCGCTGCCTGGGTGAGTACAGTCATACCTCTGGTTGCGTTCGCTGCAGGTTGCGTTCGTCACGGGATATGAACGCGCCGAACCCGGAAGTACTGGAATGGGTTACTTCCGGGTTCGGCGCTTCATTCATGCGCAGCAGCGCTAAATCGTGCTTCGCACATGCACAGAAGCGCCGAATTGCGCTGCGCACAGGCGCAGATTTGGCCCTTCAGGTTGCGCTCTTTTCATGTTACGAACGGGCCTCCGGAACGGATCCCGTTCGCAACCAGAGGTACCAGTGTATATGCAAGGGGTTGGGTTACTATTACACGCAACTTGGGTTATTATTATTATTATTATTATTAATAATAATACCCCACCCATCTGGCTGGGTTTCCCCAGCCACTCTGGGTGGCTCCCAACAGAATATTAAAAACACGATAAAACATCAAACATCAAACTTCCCTAAGCAGGTGCAGTTTCTCTTCAGTGCTGACCTTCTCTCTCCCCCCCCCCCCCTTTGCAGGCTGTGCCGACGGCCGGAAGGAAGGGGAGAGCTGGAACCCGGAGCTGTGCTGGACCTGCCGCTGTGAGGTGAGAAGGGGGGCTCTTGTCAGGATGGCACCCAACCCAAGAAGGATCTGGTGCTTGCTGGCACGAGAGCCCCTTGATTCCACTGTGAGCCATAGTGGTGTATCCCCATTACGGAATCCCTCCACCCACTAAGGGGTGTTACCCCCCCCACACTTTGGGGACCACTGGACTAGGGGACCCTCACATCTGTGCCACAGCCCAGGTGGGCCCCTACAGATGGAACTGATGTGACGCTGTCAGGTAAGCATCCCAGCAGGACATTGTCCAGACAGAAAAGTATAAATCAGGGGTAGGCAAACTAAGTCCCAGGGGCCGGATGCAGCCCAATCGCCTTCTCAATCTGGCCCCCGGACAGTCCGGGAATCAGCATGTTTTCACATGAGTAGACTGTGTCCTTTTATTTAAAATGCATCTCTGGCTTATTTGTGGGGCCTGCCTGGTGTTTTTGTTGTTGTTGTTCAGTCGTTCAGTCGTGTCCAACTCTTCGTGACCCCATGGACCAAGGCACGCCAGGCACGCCTATCCTTCACTGCCTCTTGCAGTTTGGCCAAACTCATGTAGTAGCTTCGAGAACACTGTCCAACCATCTCATCCTCTGCCGTCCCCTTCTCCTTGTGCCCTCCATCTTTCCCAACATCAGGGTCTTTTCTAGGGAGTCTTCTCTTCTCATGAGGTGGCCAAAGTACTGGAGCCTCAACTTCAGGATCTGTCCTTCCAGTGAGCACTCAGGGCTGATTTCCTTAAGAATGGATAAGTTTGATCTTCTTGCAGTCCATGGGACTCTCAAGACTGGTCTCCTCCAGCACCAGAATTCAAAAGCATCAATTCTTCGGTGATCAGCCTTCTTTATGGTCCAGCTCTCACTTCCGTACATTACTACTGGGAAAACCATAGCTTTAACTATACGGACCTTTGTTGGCAAGGTGATGTCTTTGCTTTATAAGATGCTGTAGAGGTTTGTCATTGCTTTTCTCCCAAGAAGCAGGCATCTTCTAATTTCGTGACTGCTGTCACCATCTGAAGTGATCATGGAGCCCAATAAAGTATAATCTCTCACTGCCTCCATTTCTTCCCCTTCTATTTGCCAGGAGGTGATGGGACCAGTGGCCATGATTTTAGTTTTTTTGATGTTGAGCTTCAGACCATATTTTGCGCTCTCCTCTTTCACCCTCATTAAAAGGTTCTTTAATTCCTCCTCACTTTCTGCCATCAAGGTTGTATCATCAGCATATCTGAGGTTGTTGATATTTCTTCCGGCAATCTTAATTCCGGTTTGGGATTCATCCAGTCCAGCCTTTTGCATGACGAATTCTGCATATAAGTTAAATAAGCAGGGAGACAATATATAGCCCCTGGTGTTTTTACATGAGCAGAATGTGTGCTTTTATTTAAAATGCATCTCTAGCTTATTTGTGGGGCATAGGAATTCATTCATTTCCCCCTAGATAGATATAGATGAAGATATAGATGATATAGATGATATAGATGATATAGATATAGATATAGATATAGATATAGATATAGATATAGATATAGATATAGATATAGATATAGATATAGATAGTCCAAACCCCCACAAGGTCTGAGGGATAGTGGACCGACCCCCTGCTGAAAAAGTTTGCTGACCCCTGATATAAATCAATTGTTGAAGGTGCTATTGAATGAATGAATGAATGAATGAATGAAGAATCCGGAACCAGACCGACCAAGTGTTCCAGAGAGAATGGAGTAAATTTATATTATATATAGAGAATCATTGTACACATATAAAGCATAGCTGTCAACCCTCCCTTTTTTTGCGGGAAACTCCCTTATTCCAATGCCGTTTCCCGCTGCTATCCCAGATTGTTGATATCCCTTCAATGTCCCGGATTTCCAAGGAAGCAGCTCCTCTCCCTCCCTGCCGGCCAGGGAGGCTCCTCAGCTGCGTTGCTCGGCTGCCAATAAGGAGTCTGAGACCGACTGGGGGCGGAGCTTGCATGCCTTGTGCAGCCAGACCCTCACGCCCAACCAGACAGACAGCCTGCCTGCCGTCTATGCGCTCGCTCTTTCGCTCACCCGTTCGCACGCAGCCTCTGGAGCGCAGGGTGGCGAGGCTACTTGGTGCCATTGCACCGCCCTCGCGGCATCCTTTATTTTCAAATCCGAAAGTTGACAGCTATGATATAAAGACACTAGCAGGACTGAGATAAAACTCACTACGTTTCAAAGAAGGGACATTCTATTGGTGATTAAAGTGTTTTAATAATATAAGACAGCTATAGAATGGAGATGTTAAAAATGTGTGGAAATAAAAATGTGATATAGGATAACCAGAAGACGGAGGGAGGGAAGTCGAGAGCTCGGCAGGGCGGATGATATAATGATGTTATATTAAAAGGTAAAGGACCCCTGACCATTAGGTCCAGTCGTGTCCGACACTGGGGTTGCGGTGCTCATCTTGCTTTACTGGCCGAGGGAGCCGGCGTACAGCTTCCGGGTCATGTGGCCAGCATGACAAAGCCGCTTCTGGCGAACCAGAGCAGAGCACGGAAACGCTGTTTACCTTCCCGCCGGAGCGGTACCTATTTATCAACTTGCACTTTGACATGCTTTCGAACTGCTAGGTGGGCAGGAGCTGGGACCGAGCAACGGGAGCTCACCCCTTCGCGGGGATTCGAACCGCCGACCTTCTGATCGGCAAGCCCTAGGCTCAGTGGTTTAACCCACAGCACCACCTGGGCCCGTAATGTTATATTACGACGTTATAAAATTATTAAAATTGGAAAATCAATCAAATAATTAAAATAAAATAACGTTTGTAAAAACAACAACAACAACACCCAGAAGCTTTCCTTTGTGAATTATAGGGACAGAACTACCCAAACTGTATAGAAATTTATTCGTGTATGCGACTACAGCGGCAAGAATGTCAGTTGCCCAAAAATGGGAAGAAGAAGAAGTCCAGCGAAAGAAGAATGGATACAGAAATTATGGACTATGCAGAAATGGCGAACTTACCGGAAGAATAAGAAATCAAAATAGCAAACTTTTTATAAAAGAATGAAAATGGTTTATTGAACATTTACAGATAAACTGTAAACGGATAAGAACATTGGCAGGGTTATTGTGATAAACTGCAGTTTCGTATTTAAAGTAGATGAATAAATGAGCAAATTAAGTTAATTTGAATATGCAGAAAATATTAAAAACAAATTTAACAGAAAGAGGGGGTAGGAAGTCAAGTTTTGAAATGTTATAATGACTGTAAAGTTATTGAAATGTATAACATTGAAAATAATAATAATAATCCTATATAATAAAGTCCCTGTGTCTCTGCGTCCAGTCCGTGCGTCAGTGGAATTGCGCTACTGCGCATGTGCCTCACGGACACAGGGATTGGAGCGGGCGGAGAGGGGGGCGTGTCCGAGAGGCAGCGGCGGCGCACGCGCGTCGTCAGTTGGGTCAGTGCCGCCGCTTCGCACGGAGCTGGGGAGGATGAGCTGAGCGGCTGCCAACATGGCTGAGGGGATAGAGGATCGGCGGCCGTGAGGTGACGCGCGGGAAGGGGCGGTGGCTGCTGCGGCGGCGGCGGCTGCTGCTCCGAGACGCTCCGAGGGCAAAGGCGGCCAGGGCCAAGGCTATGGCGGTGCAGGGCAGAATAACCTTCTAGCGCCCGTTATTTTAACGGGCATCATATCTACTAGTAATAATAATAATAATAATAATAATAATAATAGGAATCATCGCTTTGGGCATCGTGAGTGCTTTCGCTGTCCAGTAACGCTGTGCCTTCTCTACCTAGGATGGCAAAGTGTCCTGCAAGAGAGAGGACTGCTCCCCTGCCCCATGCCAGCACCCCGCAACCCCTCAGGGGAAGTGTTGCCCAGTGTGTGGAGGCTGCTTCTACAAAGGGCACCTCTTGAAGGATGGGCAGAGGTACCTGGAGGAGCCATGCAGGCATTGCATCTGCCAGGTGAGCGCCGCCATACAAATCTCTCCTCTCTCTGACCTCAGAGCATGGGAAGTCAAACAAAGGTTTATGATTTGGCTTAATATTTGGACTGTTTGGTTATTTTATAATTCGGAAGGTTTTTAATGTGGCCTTTATTGCATTGTTAATAAATGTTATTTTTTTAAAAAAAATCTCTCCTCTCTCTGCAACTCTCCTAGGCAGGCAACGTTCAATGCCAAGCGTCCAGTTGCCCGGAGCTTTCGTGCCGGGAGCGATACACACCGCCTGGGGAGTGCTGCCCGGTTTGCCATCCAGGTAAGGACGCAAGGAAACGCCCCGAGAGCGTCACTGGGTGGTTGGTTTGTCGGTCATCGGACCTGATTCGTTTGCGCAAAGTGTTTCCTCTTTATCAAACATTCATCCTAGTTGGTATAGAGCAGGGATGTCCAACCGGTTGATCGTGATCTACGAGTCAATCGTCGCAGGGTGTCCCTGGTCGATCCTGGCCAATCATGGGACCCTGATCAACACCCATCCCCCCAAAAACTTTTCTTTAAAAAGCTCAACATCTTTGGTCAATCCAATGGGTAGATCACCGCCAGTTTTTTTGTGTCTTAAACAACTCCTCACCCACAATAATACAACAACCAGACTTAGCATGGACACTGGCACCAGAGCCTGCAATAAACCCAGATGCAGGACCGGTGCTAGGGATTTTGGCGCCCTAGGCGAGGGGGCAGGCCACGTGACGTCACTGCGCATGATGTACGGTGCCCCGCCCCCTGCCCGGCCGGGCGCCCTGCGCTGCCACGGTTTTCACCACTGGTTGGGGCGGCGGGGGGGGGCGGGGGGCAGGCCGACCAGCGCCCCCTCCATTTTGGCGCCCTAGGCAACTGCCTAGTTCGCCTTAATGGACGCGCCGGCCCTGCCCAGATGCCAACTTTGCTGCCACATACACCCGGACAACACCATTACTGGCCCCAACAACATCCAACATACCATCTCAGGACTATTTAATTGCTCATCGTCTAACATTGTGTATGCCATCAAATGCCAACAGTGCCCTTCAGCTCTCTATAGTGGACAAACAGGCCAAACCCTACGCCAAAGGATAAATGGACATAAATCTGACATCAGGAATCACAAGACAGAGAAACCAGTAGGAGAGCACTTCAATCTCCCAGGACACTCTATACAAGATCTCAAAGTAGCTGTCTTATTGCAAAGGAATTTCAGAAATAGACTGGAAAGAGAAGTTGCTGAATTGCAACTCATTACCAAGCTTAAAACCATGGAGAGACCTGGTCTGAACAAAGACATTGGATTCTTATCTCATTATACATGACAAAGCTTTTTTAACCTTCTCACCCCTTGCTTTTTCCTGTAAGACTAATTGCAGCCATTACAGTCGTCAACAGGTTTACCACAGCTATCAGCCTATCACCCATTCCCACCACCCTTCTGAGTAATACCCCTCCCCACCCTCTCACTCTATATCAGTGTTTCCCAACCAGTGTGCCTCCAGATGTTTTGGGACTACAATTCCCATCATCCCTGACCACTGGTATTGCTAGCGAGGGATGATGGGAGTTGTAGTCCCAAAACATCTGGAGGCACACTGGTTGGGAAACACTGCTCTATATAAGGGTCTGGTGACTTCTGCTTCAGTGCATCTGAAGAAGTGTGCATGCACACGAAAGCTCATACCAAGAACAAACTCAGTTGGTCTCAAAGGTGCTACTGGAAGGAATATTTTTAGTTTTTTTGTAGTGGGAGTAGATTGCAGTCTCTTGGAAGCTGGACATGCCTGGTGTAGAGGTTATTGTCAGGATGTCCTACACAAGAGTAGAACCTTGGCAGAGACATATGCCCGACTGGCATGTTCCCTCCCTCCTGGGCGATCGTTCAAGAGCTTCAAAAATATTCCTCAGCCCGAACATCACAGTGACTGATGCCAGAAGACATCAGTACACTTAGGGATCCGCAGAGTTTGCGCAGTTGCGTAACAGAACTCAGCAACTCAGCATTTAGGCTAATCTACTTTATTTACATATAAAACACACACGGAGCATTTCAACATGGCTCCCTCTCTCTCTATCATCAGGCAGCAAAGAGAAAGAACAAAGGACAACAGTCCCACTTCAGGGAACACAGTAAGACAAACATCCTGTCTTCGTCACATCCCATTCCTGTGGAATCAAAACACATACCCAGTCATGTGATAGACAACAAACCCATGACTGCACATGGGGAATGAATCTCCAACAGTTATACCTCTGCCAATTGTCCTCCAAGCTGCCTATGGCATTTTCTCTTTCCTTCTGCAAAAAGTCTGGGGTTGTTTTTTTTTTTAAAAGTGGGTATTCTGCTCCAGAGTGCTTCGGTCGTGCAATCCTAAATATGCTGGTATACGACTGAATCTCTCCTGCAAAATAGCAAAATAGTTCCACCAAAGCAGTCATAGCTGAATCCCTGCCCGGTTTATAAATACCTGTACTATGTCAATCTTGACCCTAAACCCCAGGCTCTGGGATAAGGCAAGGCAGCGGGGGCAGCATGAAGGAAGTACACAATTTTCATCACCATCGTCATTTATTAAATTATCAGTCACTCTTTCTTGCCACGGCAACTCAAGGCAACATATAATATTTCAAGCAAAAAATACAAGCACATTAATGCATCCATTAAAACCAGCATGGAATCAATCTAAGAGACCTGTCAGGGGGCTGCATCCTTCCTCCAGTCCCGCGTTAAGCAGCTACCGAGAGCAGCCCCCGATCTTAAAGACAGATTCCTCCAGTTCCCCTTCCGGCCTAAGCAGTGGAGAAGGGGGGTTGGTGGAGAGACTCCAGACAAACAGGCAGAGACCTCGTTACGAAGAGGGCGAAAGGAAAAAGCGGAGAACAAAGTGCTTCCGCTTTCCTCGATGGGCTTCCTGGCCGGAGAATAGACGAAAAGCAGTTTCGGAATCTGATGATGATGGATGAGGAGGTTTTACGACCTGCTCCGCTTGTAAAGCAATTAGTGTAGATTAAAGCCTTGAAAAGCTTGATGGACTGGTCTCTTCTTTCGTGCGACCTGATTAAGAAGGCAGCCCAGGTCTTCTGACAAGACCATTCTGGGTTTTTTTTTAAAAAAAGAAATTAAAACATCTCACCCAAGCAAAAACACAATAAAAGTAGTATCCAGAAGTTAACGTATAGGAACACATTTCCGTACCAAAATAAAACGTAGTAAATTAATATCACACGGTTCCAAGTGACAAAAGTGGTTTTACCTTATTGCTCCATTGTTGTTGTTTAGTCATGTCCAACTCTTCGTGACCCCCTGGACCAGAGCACGCCAGGCCCTCCTGTCTTCCACTGCCTCCAGCAGTTTGCTCAGACTCATGTTGGTCGCTTCAAGAACACTGTCCAACCATCTCATCCTCTGTCGTCCCCTTCTCCTTGTGCCCTCCATCTTTCCCAACATCAGGGTCTTTTCCAGGGAGTCTTCTCTTCTCATTGAGGTGGCCAAAGTATTGGAGCCTCAGCTTCAGGATCTGTCCTTCCAGTGAGCACTCAGGGCTGATTTCCTTCAGAATGGAGAGGTTTGATCTTCTTGCAGTCCATGGGACTCTCAAGACTGGTCTCCTCCAGCACCAGAATTCAAAAGCATCCATTCTTCGGCGATCAGCCTTCTTTGTGGTCCAGCTCCATTACCTTATTAAAAAGTCCCGTTATCTCGATAAAAACATTGCCTTGTCGCCTGTCCTCTCTGCTTCTCACCAAGCTTACTCTTTTGCAGGTTTTAATTTTCCCTGGATGGTGTTTTCGTTCCCTCCCTGTTTTTGACAAATAGTAATTCTGGCAGCAGTTAAGAGGCGATGCATTAATTCGCTGCCTTCGCCTCACCTCTGGTTTGTTTTTTTTTTTGCCCAGGTTGTGAGTACGAAGGACAGAGATATCAGGAGGGAGATGTCTTTGCAGCCTCCTCGAACCCCTGCATGAACTGCTCCTGCCTGGTGAGTGGATGGAGGGAAGGGCAGAGCGCCCGGCTGTACCACATAACAAATTATCACAGTGGTAATAAAACCACACAGTCAAAACAATTCAGTAGCTGAAAACAGGCACCAGCTAACCCTTGTGGAAAGACGTATTCTCAATTACCTGCATAGGCCTGGCGGAATCGAACAGTTTTCAGCAGCCGCTTGAAAGTTGGCACTGAGTCTCCAGTGTCAGAGAGTTCCACAGGACTGGCCAATGACACGAAAGGCTCGGCTTCTCGTTGTTGTCCAATGAGCCTCACCGACTTGGGGATCAGCCAGCGACGCTCCTGCAGAGGATCTCAGTGATCGATCTGGGATAGAAGATTTCGAGGCTAAGGCTGGGAAGATTTAGGGTAGGCCAGTAATAGGTACCAGCGGGAGGCAGCCCATAAGCCAAGCAGCAGGATCAGGCCCATCCCATGTTGATGACTTCCTAGCATTTAGCACACAATGGTATACTGCCGGTGGACTTGGAGGTTCAACTGAACTGTTCAACTCATGTTTATTTTCCTTTTCTAATAAGACGCTGAACGATGCTCCGTGGGAAGTGATAAAGGTTGACCCAAGCATGTGCAGAATGCATTTTGATGGAGAAAAGAAAAGACACTCTGCACATGCTCGGGTCAACCTTTATCCCACCGAGCATCGTTCAGGGTCTTGTTAGGAACAACCCACGTACCTCACTTCCGAGTCAAAGGATGCGGAATAATTTGGCCAGGTTGGGCAAAGTTGGCATTTTTTGAGGTTAACCCTCCGGGGGAAGGGGGTTGAGACGGACCCCAGTTTGGGGACAGGAAGGAAAGGAGGCAACCCCCCCCCCACACACACCCTGTTCCGTTTTTCCCTGCAGAGAAGCCTGGTCCGGTGCCACCCCGTCCACTGTCCGCCCAGCCGCTGTGCCAAGCCCAACCCGCAGCCTGGCCATTGCTGCCCTGTCTGCCCAGGTGAGTGACTTGCCATCAACAAAATGGAGCAGAATAGAATAGAATAGAATAGAATAGAATAGAATAGAATAGAATAGAATAGAATAGAATAGAATAGAATATATTTTATTTACTTGGCTGCTCCATCCACCCAGATAGGGCACTCCGCGCAAAAACAAAACAACTACAAAAACACTGATTAAAACCATACAGTATGATCAGCATAACAGGTAAGATTAGATGACTTCAAAGTCCAGGCTTCCCATTCAAGGCCGCGATCGCTCTGGAAAAGCAGCTGTTTCTAAGGCGGCTTGTTCTTGTTGTCATCGTCCTGTATCTCCGTCCCGATGGCAAAAGTTCAAAGAGACAGTGACCAGGATGCCATGGATCTTTCACTATGTCCAGTGCCTTTCTGTGGCACCTCGTGGCATAAATCTGCTCTAAGGTGGAGAGCGAGCAGCCAACAATGCTCTCTGCTGCCTTAACAGCTCTGCACAACCCCATCCTGTCCTGGGTAGTACAGCTTCCGTACCACACACATAAGCCATAAGTGAGCACGCTCTCAGTGGCACAGTGATAGAAGGCAAGCAGCAGCTTTTGTGGAAGATGGTTTTTCCTTAGAACTCTCAGGAAGTACAGTCTCTGCTGCGCCTTCTTCACAAGCCCCCTTATGTTTGCACTCCAGGACAGATCCTCCTGTAATTCGATGCCCAGAAATCTGAACGTTGTTACCCTCTCCACACTTGTTGTTGTTGTTCAGTCGTTCAGTCGTGTCCGACTCTTCGTGACCCCCTGGACCAGAGCACGCCAGGCCCTCCTGTCTTCCACTGACTCCCGCAGTTTGGTCAGCCTCATGTTGGTCGCTTCGAGAACACTGTCCAACCATCTCGTCCTCTGTCGTCCCCTTCTCCTTGTGCCCTCCATCTTTCCCAACATCAGGGTCTTTTCTAGGGAGTCTTCTCTTCTCATGAGGTGGCCAAAGTCTTGGAGCCTCAGCTTCAGGATCTGTCCTTCCAGTGAGCACTCAGGGCTGATTTCCTTCAGAATGGATAGGTTTGATCTTCTTGCAGTCCATGGGACTCTCAAGAGTCTCCTCCAGCACCATAATTCAAAAGCATCAATTCTTCGGTGATCAGCCTTCTTTATGGTCCAGCTCTCAATTCCGTACATTACTACTGGGAAAACCATAGCTTTAACTATACGGACCTTTCCCTCTCCACACAGATTCCATCAATCAAAAGTGGTTGGACATCGTTCTTCTTTCTCCTGAAGTCCACCACAAGCTCCTTCGTTTTCTTTGTATTTATGAGCAAGTTATTAACTCTGCACCACTTCGTCAGCTGCTCTATAGTTCGTAGAGGTAGAGGAATCCGGTTTCTCTTCCGGATCCTGCAAAGAACCAAGAAGGGGTAGGAGTGAACTGAGCCCAGACTGAAACCCAGGAGGTGTTTTCCTGTGCCCCGGGGGCAGCTGAGTTTTGATGCTGCTGTTCGCCTGCCAGACAATATATTACCCTCCTCTTACTCCATCATTAACGCCCTGTGAATGTGCTCCCCCTGGAAAAATAAATAAAAAAGGACTCAGATGACACATTCATTTATTATCTATTTAATTTGCAACATTTATTATTATTATTATTATTATTATTATTATTATTATTATTATTTATATACCACCCTATACCCAGGGGTCTCAGGGCGGTTTACAGAATAAAATCAAGATATAAAACCACAAAATACGAAATAAAAATAAAAACAACAATCCAATAGCCACCCCCACCCCCCCGGGTAATTGAAAAACAAACAAACCTCAAAGCGGTTTACGGAAAAAGATAAAACGGTAAAATGATGCATCAGTAGAATTAACAGCCGTGAAAAGTTAAAAAAGCAATTGGCTAAAAACCGGGATTAAAACTAGCACCAACTTTTCTAAACCCCTGCACAAAAATATCCTGTTAGCAAGCGCTGAAAA
This sequence comes from Darevskia nairensis, assembly GCA_034642065.1. Lineage (NCBI taxonomy): Eukaryota > Metazoa > Chordata > Lepidosauria > Squamata > Lacertidae > Darevskia > Darevskia nairensis. The sequence goes on along the minus strand of JAWWNI010001305.1, from coordinate 35,889 downwards.
GGTACCTGCCTGGTTTCAAGAGGCAGGGAGTTCCAAAGTGTAGATGCTGCAGCACTAAAAAGGTCAGGAATGTCATTGTCCCTAATGCTCCTTGTTCCTCGGCCTCGTTCCTTCTGTCTCTCCTCTTAGTGTGTGAGCTGGACGGGCGAATACTGGAGCCTGGGCAGAAGATCACCTCTGCGGACGGATGTCGAAGCTGCACCTGTTCTGTGAGTTATGGTCCAGGGGGGTTGCAATGCCCCCAAAATCCAATGGGGGGCAGTAGAATGATCCTGTCACTGTGTATGTACATTTCCATCAGCCATTGATCAGAGAGCCAATGGCGGACTTTGGTGTACCGTGCATTGCCAGAATTCGCACACACACCCCAGTCCTCACACTACCTGTTGCGGTAAGAAAGTCTTTACTGATAGCAGATAGAAAAATTATAATCAGTTTGCATAGTTGGTCTGTATTCGACCCATCAAAAATCCACAATATTATTATTATTATTATTATTATTATTATTATTATTGGAAGTTTTTAATGTTTGATGTTTTAATGTATTTTCAATCTCTGTTGGAAGCCACCCAGAGTGGCTGAGGAAACCCAGCCAGATGCGCAGGGTACAAATAAATTATTATTATTATTATTATTATTATTATTATTATTATTATTAAATATTATAGTTTTTAATAATAATAATAATAATAATACCCAACCACTCTCGATGGCTCCCAACAGAATATTAAAAACACGATAAACATCAAACATTAAAAACTTCCCTAAACAGGGCTGCCTTCAGATGTCTTCTAAAAGTCAGATAGGACCGGTGATATGTGGTCCCGGCGGCCACTCCCAGTCACCAGTCTAGCTGCCGCATTCTGGATTAATTGCAGTTTCCAGGTCACCTTCAAAGGTAGCCCCACGTAGAGCGCATTGCAGTAGTCCAAACGAGAGATAACCAGAGCATGCACCACTCTGGTGAGACAGTCCGCGGGCAGGGAGGGTCTCAGCCTGCGTACCAGATGGAGCTGGTAGACAGCCGCCCTGAATACAGAATTAACCTGTGCCTCCATGGACAGCTGTGAGTCCAAAATGACTCCCAGGCTGCACACCTGGTCCTTCAGGGGCACAGTTACCCCATTAGGACCAGGAATAGCCCCGTCCCCCAAAAACAGTACTTCTGTCTTGTCAGGATTCAACCTCAATCTGTTAGCCGCCATCCATCCTCCAACCGCCTCCAGGCACTCACACAGGACCTTCACCGCCTTCACTGGTTCTGATTTGAAAGAGAGGTAGAGCTGGGTATCATCCGCATACTGATGAACACCCAGCCCAAACCCCCTGATGATCTCTCCCAGCGGCTGCATATAGATGTTAAAAAGCATGGGGGAGAGGACGGAACCCTGAGCCACCCCACAAGTGAGAGCCCAGGGGTCTGAACGCTCATCCCCCACCACCACTTTCTGAACACGGCCCAGGAGAGCATACTAAGGGCCCTATTCCCTGCAGGAGATATGACTTGGCTCACTTTCTCGAGTCGTCTGGAGCGGGAGGGGGGCCAACACATCCATGTGAGCGATGGATCTCTGATCCACTCAGGCTCCTTATTCATTTTGCACTTCCTCTTGCCTTTCTTCCTCTCCAGGATGGGAACATCGTCTGCTCCCAGGTCGCCTGCCCAAAGCTGGACTGTGCCATCACAGAGGAGATCCCTGGGCAATGTTGCCCCCTGTGCCAGGGTGAGAAGGAGGCTTCCCATTTTGCACTTGGGGTGCAAGCTCCGTCAACCCCAAATGTCCCCAAACATTTTCCTCCCCACTTGGTTCCATAAACTCATCCCCAGTGCCCCCTACCCCTACAAAACTCCAGTTCCGAGGCCGTTTAGGGCTTGCCAGGTCAGCACCAACACTTTGAATTGTGCTCGGAAACGTAGTGGGAGCCAATGTAGGTCTTTCAAGACCAGTGTTATGTGGTCCCGGCGGCTGCCCCCAGTCTAGCTGCCGCATTCTGGACTAATTGCAGTTTCCGGGTCACCTTCAAAGGTAGCCCCACGTAGAGTGCATTGCAGTAGTCCAAGCGGGAGATAACCAGAGCATGCACCACTCTGGCGAGACAGTCTGCGGGCAGGGAGGGTCTCAGCCTGCACACCAGATGGAGCTGGTAGACAGCCGCCCTGGACACAGAATTAACCTGCGCCTCCATGGACAGCTGTGAGTCCAGAATGACTCCCAGGCTGCACACCTGGTCCTTCAGGGGCAGAGTTACCCCATTAGGACCAGGAATAGCCCTGTCCCCCAAAAACAGTACTTCTGTCTTGTCAGGATTCAACCTCAATCTGTTAGCCACCATCCGTCCTCCAACCGACATTTATGACATAAATGGTTCCCAATATTTTTTTAAGTCTCTATCGTCTTTGTCTTTAAGTCTTCCTGTTAGCTTCGCCATTTCAGCATCTTCCATCCGTTTTTCTTGCCATTCTTCTTGGGTTGGTATCTTGTTGTCCTTCCATTTCGGGGCTAGTAATATCCTAGCGAGGGACACGGGTGGCGCTGTGGGTTAAACCACAGAGCCTCTTGGGCTTACCGATTAGAAGGTCGGTGGTTCGAATCCCCACATGCCATATCTCCAGGGCAGAGATGTCACCTTCAAAGCTATATGAAGACCCAATGGAAAAAGAAAATACAGATTTCTGTAGTGAACCTGTTTTGGTTTGCTTTTTGCCATGACGGGGTGAGCTCCCGTTGCTCGGTCCCAGTTCCTGCCCACCTAGCAGTTCAAAAGCACGTCAAAGTGCAAGTAGATAAATAGGTACCACTCTGGCGGGAAGGTAAATGCCGTTTCCGTGTGCTGCTCTGGTTCGCCAGAAGCGGCTTAGTCATGGTGGCCACATGATCCGGAAGCTGTACGCTGGCTCCCTTGGCCAGTAAAGCGAGATGAGTACCGCAACCCCAGAGTCGGACACGACTGGACCTGATGGTCAAGGGACCCCTGACCATCAGGTCCAGTCGTGTCCGACTCTGGGGTTGCGTGCTCATCTCGCTCTATAGGCTGAGGGAGCCAGCGTTTGTCCGAAGACAGCCTCCGGGTCATGTGGCCAGCATGACAAAGCTGCTTCTGGCGAACCAGAGCAGCGCACGGAAACGCCGTTTACCTTCCCGCTGGAGCGGTACCTATTTATCTACTTGCACTTTAGCGTGCTTTCGAACTGCTAGGTGGGCAGGAGCTGGGACCGAACAACAGGAGCTCACCCCGTCGCAGGGATTCGAACCACTGACCTTCTGATCAGCAAGCCTGTGGTTTAACCCACAGCGCCACCTGGTCCCTCCCTTTACCTTTACCTTTAAACGATATCGAGGGATGTGGGCGGCACTGTGGGTTAAACCACAGAGCCTAGGGCTTGGCGATCAAAAGGTCAGCGGTTCGAATCCCTGTGACGGGGTGAGCTCCCGTTGCTCGGTCCCTGCTCCTGCCCACCTAGCAGTTCAAAAGCACGTCAAAGTGCAAGTAGATAAATAGGTACCACTCTGGCGGGAAGGTAAACGGCGTTTCCGTGCGCTGCTCTGGTTCGCCAGAAGTGGCTTTGTCATGCTGGCCACATGACCCGGAAGCTGTACGCCGGCTCCCTCGGCCAGTAAAGCGAGATGAGCGCCGCAACCCCAGAGTCGTCCGTGACTGGACCCAATGGTCAGGGGTCTCTTTAATATCCTAGCCGCTGTTCAGTAAACTCTTAACGGATGGGCTTGATGAAGTTTCCCAGTGTCTGTCTTGAAGTCATTCAGCAGGAGTCTTAAATCACCACCGCCGCTACCCCCTTGCCACTTCCCCGAGCCCCCTATGGCAATCCCATTGCCCCACCATTGCCGTGAACGCTACTGCCCACTTTGGGATTCCTCGCAGTTGAAGCCGACCTGACGTTTCTGCTTTGCTGGACCCCGACAGGTTGTCTGGACGGAGGATCCCGGCGTGAGCACAATGAAGAGTGGACCCCCTCCTCGGACCCTTGCCTGAAATGCAAGTGCCTGGTAAGGTCAGGGAAATGTTGGAGATCAGAAATAACCCAGAGAGACATCATATTTGGCAAGGACAGAAAGAAACAACACAGTTAAAACAAATATTTCACACACAGGAAAAATAAAGGAGACAGAGCTTCGCTTGCAGATTCACAAATTGTGAAATGTGTTGACACAAATAGAAGTTAAAAGCATTGTAGCTGTTGTATAAGGGATCATTATCATACCGTCTTTCCCCCTTTTTAAGACACCGTCTTATAATTTTTTTTCCTCAAAAAAACACAGGGTGGCTTATTTTCGGGGGATGTCTTATTTTTATTACGTCAGTATGGTACGGTACAGCCTCCCCCTGCGCGCTGAGCAGGCGGGGCAGAACTCCGCAAAAGGTGCGTTTCCCCCCCGCGCCTCTCGCTGGTTCGCTGGCTCCCTGCGCACGCAGGAGGGGCTGAGGAGGCGACGGGAACAATGGCGGCACCATGGCTTACTTTTGGGGTACGTCTTACTTCTCACAAAGGTAAAAAAACCCTGCCATGGCTTACTTTATGACTATGTATTAAAAAAGGGGAAACAGGATAGCTGTCAACTTTCAGATTCGAAAATAAGGGATTTTCCCCAAACTTTCGGATTTGGAAATAAGGGATGCCGCGAGGGCGGTGCAATGGCACCAAGTAGCCTTGCCACCCTGCGCTCCAGAGGCTGCGCGCGAACGGGTGAGCGAAAGAGCGAGCGCGTAGACGGCAGGCAGGCTTTCTGTCTGGTTGGGCGTGAGGGTCTGGCTGCACAAGGCATGTAAGCTCCGCCCCCAGTCGGTCTCAGACTCCTTATTGGCAGCCGAGCAATGCAGCTGAGGAGCCTCCCTGGCCGGCAGGGAGGGAGAGGAGCTGCTTCCTTTGAAATCCGGGAAATTTAAGGGATATCAACAATCCGGGACAGCAGCGGGAAACGGCGTTGGAATAAGGGAGTTTCCCGCAAAAAAAGGGAGGGTTGACAGCTATGATTATTATCAAGATTGGAATGTAACTGGATTAAAGAAGAGTCTGGAAGCAGAATTAAAGGAAACTATCCAGCCTTGAAGGGACGCGGGTGGTGCTGTGGGTTAAACCACAGAGCCTCTTGGGCTTGCCGATCAGAAGGTCGGCGGTTCGAATCCCCGCGACGGGGTGAGCTCCCGTTGCTCGGTCCCTGCTCCTGCCTACCTAGCAGTTCGAAATCACATCAAAGTGCAAGTAGATAAATAGGTAGCGCTCCGGCGAGAAGGTAAACGACGTTTCCGTGCACTGCTCTGGTTTGCCAGAAGCGGCTTAGTCCTGCTGGCCACATGACCCAGAAGCTGTACACTGGCTCCCCCGGCCAATAAAGCGAGATGAGCGCCGCAACCCCAGAGTCGTTCGCGACTGGACCTAATGGTCAGGGGTCCCTTTACCTTTTTATCCAGCCTTGAAATCTAACACGCGCAACTGGGGGGACGGCGACCTAAATTGTTAATTGGCTATTCGATTGACTGATATTTGAATTGGCATTGTAAATTGGTACTGACGTAACGAGGCTTATATTGGATTTTTGTAACTGGAAACTAATAAAAATTATCATCAAAATAAGAGAGAAGGAACTATGTTGTAAAGCCGCGTTGTGTTGCGGAAATGAGGTTTGCTTGAAATGGGAGGAAGGGAGAATAAATGTCCCAAGGATATCGTTTGAGATCCTCACCTGTAGTTTTATAAAATCATTTAACGTGTCAACATGAATAAAAGTTAAAAAAATGTTGCAGCTGTTGTATAAGGGATTATGATGATGACTGGAATGCAGCTGAAACCAATAAGATTTTGGAATGCAAAAATAAAGAAAATCATGGTGGGGCACCTTATCTACGGTAAATTATATAATTTGGTATTTGAACGATTGGTATTATTGATTGCATTATAGATTGGTATTGTTATAATGAGGCTGTTACTGGATTATAATTGAAAATTAATAAAAATTATTATCAATAAAATGAAATGGGAGGAAGGGGCTTTTGTTGGGGGGGAGAGCAGTCTGTGAGCCAGGCCCTGCGAGACATTCTTGTTCCCTTGAAAGGTACCAATTCCATTATCTCCCTCCCCCCTGGTTTTCCCCCGCGCCCCCAGGAAGGCCACACCGTCTGCAAAAGGAGGCACTGTGCCAGCCTCTGCCGCCACCCAGCACCCCCTCGCCCCGGGACTTGCTGCCCCGTCTGTGATGGTGAGTCCCAGGAGATTATTTAAGAGGCTGTCCCTTGTATCTCGAACTCAGAGCCCTTTACAGGCCCTTCTTGTCCTGGTGCCTCCAGGTTGCCTGTGGGAAGGGAGAGAGTTCCGCAGCGGAGAGACGGTCCCGAGCGGAGAGCCTTGCAAGCGCTGCACCTGCGTGGTGAGTCTGGCATCGCCGAGCCTTGCATATCTTTCTCTTCTCTTTATACTTTTCAAATTTATACATTTCATTAGTTTCACAATCCATTTGACCTTTCAAAACTTGACTTCATTCCCCCTCTTTCTGCATTTATTTTTAAATATCTTCTGCATATCCAAATTCCTTTAACTTACTCATTGAACTTGTTCTGTACATTTTTGCTAGCTTAAAGGTAAAGGGACCCCTGACCAGTTGCGGACGACTGGGGTTGCGGCGCTCATCTCGCTTTATTGACCAAGGGAGCCGGCGTACAGCTTCCGGGTCATGTGGCCAGCATGACTAAGCCACTTCTGGCGAACCAGAGCAGCGCACGGAAACGCCGTTTACCTTCCCGCTGGAGCGGTACCTATTTATCTACTTGCACTGGTGTGCTTTGGAACTGCTAGGTTGGCAGGAGCTGGGACAGAGCAACGGGAGCTCACCCCGTCGCGGGGATTCGAACTGCCAAACTCCCGATCGGCAAGCGCAAGAGGCTCAGTGGTTTAGACCACAGCGCCACCCACGTCCCATTAAAAGGTTGTTCTCAGCAATCAAAGAACTTTAACAAGAGATAGAGGGGAAGTAAACAGGGTAAGCTATGGTTTTCCCAATAGTGATGTATGGAAGTGAGAGCTGGACCATAAAGAAGGCTGATCGCCGAAGAATTGATGCTTTTGAATTATGGTGCTGGAGGAGACTCTTGAGAGTCCCATGGACTGCAAGAAGATCAAATCTATACATTCTGAAGGAAATCAGCCCTGAGTGCTCACTGGAAGGACAGATCCTGAAGCTGAGGCTCCAAGACTTTGGCCACCTCAGGAGAAGAGAAGACTTCCTAGAAAAGACCCTGATGTTGGGAAAGATGGAGGGTACAAGGAGAAGGGGACGACAGAGGACGAGATGGTTGGACAGTGTTCTCGAAGCTATCAACATGAGTCTGACCAAACTGCGGGAGGCAGTGGAAGACAGGAGTGCCTGGCGTGCTCTGGTCCAGGGGGTCACGAAGAGTCAGACACGACTAAACGACTCAACAACAACAACAGGCAGATAGATAGATAGATAGATAGATAGATAGATAGATAGATAGATGATAGGCAGTGGAAGACAGGAGTGCCTGGCGTGCTCTGGTCCATGGGGTCACGAAGAGTCAGACATGACTGAACAACTGAACAACAACAAACAGAGACAGGAAGAGATGACCAAGTTGGATCACTTATCTCCTCGAAGTGCAAATATCTTCCGGTTAAGGTTGCCCATACATACTGATACATCATTTCCATATAATTTGAAGGTCTCAGTTTCTCATTGTTGTCTAATGAGCCTCACCAACTTGGGGAATGACCAAAGAGGGAGGTGCTGAGGGGCGAAAAATGGCACCGGAACCCCCTTCCTAATCCTTTTGCTTGTTCCGACAGGCCGGGGAGGTATCGTGTGAGAGAGCCACGCCCAAATGTCCTCCACTGCCCTGCAGCCACCCGGGCAAACTCCCGGGACACTGCTGCCCAACCTGCGATGGTGAGTTGTCTCCCGCCCACATCATCATCATCATCAGGCCAGCATGTTAACAGCTGCGCTCAGAGATCCACACTGGTTGGCCGTCTGGTTGGATCCTGACCCCACAGTTGATTCAGCATTTTTGGGGGGGGGGGCTTAAAATGCCATTCTCTTGACCTCCTGCTCCTCTCTCCCCTTTCTCCGATCCGCCTGGACAGTGTGTGAATTTGAAGGACAGCCCTTCCAGAACGGAGACACCTTTCGGCCTGCAGGGGGCAGCCCTTGCCTGCAGTGCACATGCTCAGTGAGTAGGGCAGGGGTGGGGCAGGGAGGCGCTGTGCTCAGAGGGGGGAGGGCCACTCATGGCACGGCGGGGAGGGGGGAGGGGTTCCTCACCATCCCTTTCTCTCCGGCAGGTCACGCGTTGCTTCCAGATGGCCTGTTTGATTGAACATTTGTTTTCTGGAGAGATTAGACGAAGCCGCCTGTTTCATAACCATCCGTTCTGATTTGGTTGTGGGGAGATTAGACAAAGTTGCCTGTTTCCTGACCATTCATTCTGATTTGTTTGTGCAGAAATTAGACGAAGTTCCTTATTTCATGACCTTTCCTTCTGATTCATTTGTGGCGAGATTAGACGAAGTTCCTTATTTCATGACCATTCATTCTGCTCTGCTTGCCGGGGAGATTAGATGAAGTTGCCAATTTCCTGACCATTCATTCTGTTCTGCTTGTGGAGAGATTAGACAAAGTTCCTTATTTCATGACCATTCATTCTGATTCGTTTTCGGAGAGATTAGATGAAGTTGCCAATTTCCTGACCATTCATTCTGCTCTGCTTGCGGGGAGATTTGACGAAGTTCCTTATTCCATGACCATTCATTCTGACCTGCTTGTGGGGAGATTAGATGACGTTGCGTCAGAGGAAGTGCTATCCCACACTTTCCTGTGCGTTTTCCTGTCACTTTCCTTATTGCAAACACCCACTGCTTCTTTAGAGTTGGGGGGGGGGGTAATAGGTCCATTTATTATTTTCATTCTATCATTCACACCCCTCCACGGAGCTCAGGGTGGCGCATTTATCCGCTTCCTTAATCGTTCGCAACAAGTCTGAACACTCAGAGGAACTCGCATCTGTCTCAAAACGCCCGTAAACACGAGCGACGCCCCGTAATACTTCCTGAGTCTTGTGAGATGCCGCTCACGCCGACCTTCTTTCCTGTCTACAGGATGGGCACGTCCGGTGCCAGGAGGAGGTGTGCCCCCCCGCGACTTGCTCCCAGCCCATCCAAGACCCGGGGCACTGCTGCCCACGCTGCAAAGGTGAGCCTTGAACCCAGGGGCAGGCAAAGCTTTGCCCAGGGTCAGATTTACCGTATTTTTCACTCCATAAGACGCACTTTTTTCCTCCTAAAAAGTAAGGCGACATGTCTGTGCGTCTTATGGAGCGAATATGTGGTCCCTGGAGCTGAACTGCCCAGGGGCAAAAGCGGATCGTGCTTTTTTAAAAAAAGAGAGAGAAGGGGGTGTTGAAAGGAAGCCCTCCAGATGTTTTGGAACTACAACTCCCATCATCCCTGACCACTGATCCTGTTAGCTAGGGATGATGGGAGTTGTAGTTCCAAAACATATGGAGTGTCAAGGTTAGCCATCACTGCCCTAAGCTATAGCTTGTTTAGATCAGGCTTCCTCAATCTCAGCCCTCCATATGTTTTGAGACTACAATTCCCATCATCCCTGACCACTGGTCCTGCTAGCTAGGGATCATGGGAGTTGTAGGCCAAAAACATTTGGAGGGGCGAGGATGAGGAAGCCTGGTTTAGATTATACCTAAATCCGGCACTGACTTTGCCAGTTCCTAGGCAGGACCAACCCTGCCACTCCTCCTGAGTGCTCCCGGGTGAGAGATCTGGATCCAGCTTGGACATGTGAGGATTGCCGGTTCGGAAAGGACCCCCAGGCATCATCCAGACTGACCCCGCCACCAGTCCTATGATGACAACTCTCTCTCTTTCTCTCTACCACCAGTGTGTGTCCTGGACAGTGTGGAGTTTGAAGACGGCACCGAGTGGGAACCAGAGGGCGAGCCCTGCACCAACTGCATCTGCCTCCAGGGGGAGCCAGTTTGCAGCCCCGCCCCCTGCCCCCCACTTCCTTGCCAACATCCAGCCCAGCTGCAAGGTGAGAGCGCCCCTGGCTGGCCGGGACAAGGCAGCAGCGAGTCTCCCCTACGGCTCCGCTGCGGGGAGGGGGCAGCTGAGACAGACAGATGCACCAAATTCCTTTGTACTGTTCCTGTTCCAAATCAGCCATTGCCAACCTGGTGCCCTCCAGGTCCTTTTCATGATACCGTATTGGCCCAAATATAACCCGCACTTCCCCCCCCCCCTCCAAATTCCGACCGTGAAAAGTTGACGTGCGGCTTAAATTCGCGACCTGACAAAAATGGGCTTTTACGATATTGCTGTTGAAACAGACATACGGTCAATCATCTGTAGAAGCGTGCATGCACACGAAAGCTCATACCAAGAACAAACTTGGTCTCTAAGGTGGTACTGGAAGGAATTTTTTAATTTTGTTTCAAAGAGAATAAATTAAGTTAGGCAACCTAAGGCCCGGGGACCAGATGCGGCCCAATTGCCTTCTCATTCTGGCCCACAGACAGTCCGGGAATCAGCGCGTTTTTACAAGTGTAGATTGTGTCCTTTTGTTTAAAATGCATCTCTGGGTTATTTGTGGGGCATAAGAATTTGTTCATTCCCACCCCCAAAAAAATATAGTCTGGCCCCCCACAAGGTCTGATGGACTGCTGAAAAAGTCTGCTGAACCCCTGATCTAGAATATGCAGGACATACATGAAAAATAATTTCAAGGAACCTCAAAAAGGGGAGGAAGGAAGTCGAGTTTTGAAATGTTAGAATGGTTGTAAAACTATGGAAATGTATATACAGTGGTACCTCTGGTTGCGAAAGGGATCCGTTCCGGAGCCCCATTCGAAACATGAGCAGAACGCAACATGAAGCGCCGCGTGGCGCGATTCGGCGCTTCTGCGCATGCGCGAACCGCCGAACCCAGAAGTAACCCGTTCCGGTACTTCCGGGTTCGGAGCGTTCGTATCCCGTGATGAACACAACCTGCAGCTATCGTAACTGGAGGCATAGCTGTCACCCCTCCCTTTTTTTGTGGGAAACTCCCTTATTCCAATGCCGTTTCCCTCTGCTATCCCGGATTGTTGATATCCCTTAAATTTCCCGGATTTCAAAGGAAGCAGCTCCTCTCCCTCCCTGCCGGCCAGGGAGGCTCCTCAGCTGCGTTGCTCGGCTGCCAATAAGGAGTCTGAGACCAACTGGGGGCGGAGCTTGCATGCCTTGTGCAGCCAGACCCTCACGCCCAACCAGACAGGCAGACAGCCTGCCATCTACGCGCTCGCTCTTTCGCTCACCCGTTCGCGCGCAGCCTCTGGAGCGCAGGGTGGCGAGGCTACTTGGTGCCATTGCACCGCCCTCGCGGCATCCCTTATTTCCAGATCCAAAAGTTGACAGCTATGACTAGAGGTATGACTGTAACTGAAAATCAATATATATATATATATTTTAAAGTCTTGCTCTGCTTTCCTTGGGACCCTATCACTGACCCTATCTTGTTGTCTGGGCAGCTCAGGACCCCCAGACACACTGCCCAGCCTTGCACCCCCGGGAGGTCACTTCGATGCTGCTAACACAGCATTTTGACTCCACCCCTGGAGGAGCACTCCATTGTCTCTCGAGACAGATGGGTACCAAACAAGGTTATTAGCCAGACCAGAACCCAGTAGGTGTTGAATTGTGACTCTCACCCTCTGCCTCCTCTGCAGGGTCCTGCTGCCCAGCGTGCCAGCAATGCTCCTACAACCAGCGGCTCTACAGCAACGGACAAGAGTTCATCGACCCAGACCACCCCTGCCAGAGCTGCCGGTGTCTGGTGAGAACCAGCAGGGGACTCAGCTCCATAAATAAAAAAACCCTGTGTTTTGAATGCGTTATAAACATGCAACACTAGATGGCACTGTAGAGCCCAAAACTTTTCTATGCAATTTTACATAGCGGTTTTTTCCCCTTTTGTTATAATGATTTATGACTTATCTATTGTGGGTTTTTGCATGTGTGTAGATCCACCTGAACGTCGCCCCAGCATGCCCAGAGGTCGTTTTCCTGGACATTAGCTGCCTCACAAGCCAGATAATTAACTGGGCCTTACCAAGTCGGTAGAGCAGCTCAGGTCTTGCAAAGCCTGGCCATCCACAAATTAATCTGCTTTGTTAACTCTTCTGCAACCCCGTACCATCGTGAGCACAAATAATCAGGGATGCAGAGACCGCAGTTTCGGGGCAGAACCGCTTGTGCTGTGACCCACCTTGAGGTCTTTGGGAGGAAAAGGGCAGTATAGAAATTTAATAGCAATAATAAATAACAATGTCTCCTTCTCCGCCGCAGGATGGCACTGTCCGCTGCTCCCCCACTCCCTGCCCCCCGCTGGCTTGTCCGCATCCGGAGACGAGGCCTGGAATATGCTGTCCAAAGTGCCCCGGTGAGTCATGGGTCATTCCCATTTCAGCGCCTGGAGAAGAGAAGGTTAAGGGGTGATAGGATAGCCATGTTCAAATATATAAAAGGATGTCATATAGAGGAGGGAGAAAGGTTGTTTTCTGCTGCTCCTGAGAAGAGGACACGGAGCAATGGATTCAAACTACAAGAAAGAAGATTCCACCTCAACATTAGGAAGAACTTCCTGACAGTAAGAGCTGTTCGACAGCGGAATTGGCTGCCAAGGAGTGTGGTGGAGTCTCCTTCTTTGGAGGTCTTGAAGCAGAGGCTTGACAGCCACCTGTCAGGAATGCTTGGATGGTGTTTCCTGCTTGGCAGGGGGTTGGACTGGATGGCCCTTGGGGTCTCTTCCAACTCTAGGATTCTATGATTCTATGAAAGGTGGGAGTTGTAGTTTGTTCAGGGTGCTGAGAGACCCCCTGTTCCCCGCGCCGTGCTACGGTTCCCAGAATGGATAACCACCCATCCCTCTTCACGGGGAACTCTGGGGACTGTAGCTCTCCGAAAGGAACAGAGGGGGGTTTGTCTCCTTAATAACTCTTGGCACCCAAACTACAGCTCCCGGAATTCTTTGGATGTTGGAAGATGTGTCATGGTGCTTTAAAAGTACAGTGCGGACATCAGTCTCCAGGGAATATTTTTTTAAAAAAATAATAATTACATTTTAACTTAACCATTTCAAACATTAAAATAAGAGGTTCTTGTGAACCTCTCCCTCCCTCCATGGGTTCCATATTTAAGATTAAATTTACTGCAACTTTTACCCTTGTCCATCTGTTATATATCCATAATTATCATAATTAGTTCCATGTTACAAGTGTCATTACATCCCTGCCAATGATTTTAACTGTTTACAGTGGTCTTTTAAATAAATTAAAAATTTACTCCAGTCTTTAATAAAATAACTGATCTTCCTGGTTTCGGATCTTCCCCGTCAGTTTCGCCATCTCCGCATACTCCATCAGTTTCATCTGCCATCCTTCTCTTGTCGGTACTTCTCCTTCCTTCCATCTCTGGGCTAGTAGCGTTCTCGCTGCCGCTGTTGCGTACATAAAAGGTCATTTATCTTCTCTTGGTATCCCTTCACCTGTTACATCTAACAGAAAGGCTTCTGGTTTTTTTAACAAATGTATTGTTAAATATTTTCTTTAATTCATTATATATCATCTCCCACAAAGCCTTTACCAGTGTACATGTTCCACCCAGTCTCTGGGGAATATTCATCGGGTGAGATTTTGGGGGTGGGGGGGGAATGTTGCTAATATTAACCAATTTCTTCCCCCTCCCCTCAAACACACGCACACCCTGGTCCAGATGGTGGGATGTGATACGTAAGTAACAGTTAAGTACAGCATTCATTGTTTTCGAAAACTTGTTTCCTCCTGGGCTGGAACATCCTTCTTTTGCATGTGGCTAGAGGTGGGCGTGACCTTACCTGTCCAGGTAACAAAAGGGACAAGGCACGCAGCACCATCTCTCGCTTTGACTTCAACGTTGGAGCAGCTTTTAGCTAGAATTGCTCTGTTGGCTCTCAGGCAAGAGAGGACACTGGGACTATCTTCATAGGGGATAGATCAGGGGTCAGCAAACTTTTTTAGGAGGGGGCCGGTCCACCGCTCCTCAGACCTTGTGGCGGGCTGGAAGAGGGAGGGGGGAGGGAGGAGACACCGCTGCAGTGGGAGGGGGAGGGGAAATGGGTCCCGAAAAAAATTGCAAAAAAATAAAATTAAAAAATGTCACAGCCCGAACAATCACGCTGATTCGAGCGGTGATTGCAGGACCATCCACGAGCCAAATCCAGAGGGTAATTGGGCCTGATTCAGCCTGCGGGCCGTAGTTTGCCAACCCATGGGATAGATCCACATGTATATACAGTGGTACCTCGACTTACAAATAACTCGACTTACAAATTTTTCGACTTACAAAAGGAAAACCGCTGCCGTTTTTAGATGCGGTTTCCTCGACTTATGAATTTTAGATGCGGTTTCTTAAACTTACGAATTTTTGGGAATAATTTTTTTTTTTTTTGTAAACCGCTTTTCCCATGGTGCTTTGCGTAGGGGGGCTATAAAACCCCTTTGCCATGCTTCCGGAGCTCTGTGGATTGTACAGGCGTGGACTGAGTAGGTGTGGAGCGGCGTTGGAGAGTGAGAGAGAGAGAGTTGGAGCCATTGAGGAGAGCTGCAGACCTTTGTGAACGATCTCAGTGAGGATCAGGCTGCAGCCCAGGAAGCTGTGGAGCACTTTGACACAGTGGTCATTGCCCCATGGCGAGCAATTCTCCGCAACAGAGGCAGCAGACCATGGACCAGTTTGTGGTGAAGCGGGCAAGGCAGGAGAAAGAACCTTGCTGTTCTTCCCAGTTGTCACCCTCTGCCTCCTCTTCCAAGAAATGATTTTTTTACAGGAAAAATGTGGGCCGAGGCATGTTGATTGTGCCTGCCTGTCTTTGAAAAGCATTGCGGTGACCTGCACCAGGTCCTAAACCTGTGTTGAGTAAGGTTTAGAAATGTTGGCTGAGGCTGAGGCATGTTGATTGTGCCTGCCTGCCTTTAAAGTGACCTGAAGGGACCTGCACCAGGTCCCCCAAAAAATGATAAAGTGCTGTTGTAAATGTTTATTGTTGAAAAGTAATGTTGCTGTGCAATTTGCATGCCTTTAAAGTGCAGCTGATAAAGAGTTTTGCACAAAAAACCGGGTGTCTGGGTCTTTTTTCTAGGCTCCGGAACGAATTAATTGGTTTCCAATGCATTCCTATGGGAAACCGCGTTTCGACTTACAAATTTTTCGACTTACGAATTTTCATTCGGAACGAATTAAATTCGTAAGTCGAGGTACCACTGTACTTGGTAACTAATTCTGCCTTCAGGGATCCAATTTATATACTTTACACAAGACTGTGGCGTGTTTATTCTTTTAAGAGGGATATAAGGGAACTTACCAGGAACCTTATAGTGAGAGGCTTACACAGGCCTGCAACCAGTTATCCGCTGTGCGTTTAAAAGGGGAATGTGAAACTCTACTAAGTAAAGGAACTTGCTAGCACAAGTTGGGAAAGATATTAATAAACCATATATCCTCTCCTGCCTCCCTGAACATCCCCACACAGATTGCACTCAGGACAACCGAGTGGTGCTGGACGGAGAGGAACTGCCCAACCCGTTGAACCCCTGCCAGGCGTGCGTGTGCTCCGGTGGGGAACTGCGCTGCAAGGACCGGCAGTGCCCGGGGGCCCTGTGCGCTCACCCCCTGCCCGGATCCTGCTGCCAGAACAACTGCAATGGTGAGCATCTCCTGCACTCAGCTGGAATGCCAGCCCCTTCCCATCCCGGGAATCACAGAATCGTACAATTGGAAGGGACCCCGAGGGTCATCTAGCCCAACCCCGGATAGACGCCGCCCGCGATACCCACTTGTTCCTAGTCTTGCCCCCAGTGCTCCCCAGAATCACACAGACCCCTTTCTCCAACTGGTAGGGCTGTTATTAACCCTTCCCTTCCGGCGCAGGCTGCAACTTCGCTGGGAAGGAGTACCCCAACGGGGCTGAGTTCCCCCACCCCACAGACAAGTGCCGGCAGTGCCACTGCATCGTGAGTATCGTGAGCGCCAGGGTGGCGCGGGAAGACTCTCCGGGGAAGGGTGGTGGGGTCTTTCCCATTGGAATCATAGAAGGGGACACCCAGGGGCCATCTAGTCCAACCCCCTCCCCTGCAAAGCAGGAATGCAATGCTCAACCAGCTTTTCTCCCCCTGTCCCATTTGCAGAATGGGAACGTCCAGTGCCTCTCACGCCGCTGCCCGCCCCTTCTTTGCCCGGAACCGTTCCTGATGCCTGGAGAATGCTGCCCCCGGTGTCCAGGTACAGAACTGCACCAGCTTCACCTTCCAGGGTCTGCCCACTTCCCTGGCATGGATTCCGATCCCCGAAGGGCTTGTTGCTCGCTCACTTATTTCCTTTTTTATACTGTATACCGGTATCTTTTTCAGTTCATTATATATCATCTCCCAGAAAGCTTTTATTACCTTACAAGTCCACCACATATGATAAAAGGTATCTTCTTTCTCTTTACATTTCCAGCAGATATTTGAACTTGCCTGATACATTTTTGCTAATTTAGTAGGAGTCAAATACCACCGGGACGCCATTTTCATATAATTTTTCTTTCAATGTACAACATGCCGTAAATTTCAAATCCGATTTCCATAGCCTTTCCCAATCAGTCATCTAAATATGATGTCCCAAATCCTTTGCCCAGTGTCTTATGACCAACCTGACATGTTCATCTTTTGTATGCCACACTAAAAGCAAACTCTTTCCAACTCACAATGCTCCTTCCTTCTTGCAAGCTCCCCCAGCCGGCTGCTTCTACCTGGGCGTCCCCTACCAGCACATGGGGCGTTTCTACGACCCCTCAGACAAATGCCGCGACTGCATCTGCAGCAACGGGACCATCACCTGCCAACGCCAGCCCTGCGCGCCGGCCCAGTGCTCCCACCCGCTGCAGCTGGACTGCTGCCGCTCGTGTGACGGTGAGAAGTCGCTCCTGTGCTTATGCATTTGGGAATGTTGAAGGAGGCAGGAGAGGATATATTGTACTAGCTGACCCGGCCACGCGTTGCTGTGGCTGATTTGGTGAAATGGAATGTCGGCTCCACAAATGGCGGACGGGACATTTCCGGCCGGCGTGGCTGTGGCGCGACTTCCCTCTGTAGCTACTGGAGGTGGCGTCTCCAACCCACCAAGGGCAGACTCGGTCTTTGTGCCCGGACTACCTTTCCAGCCGGTCCATACGGCCCTGGAAATGTCAGACGCGGCCTGGCTCTGCAGCCGTTAGAGAGACAGCGCCGCAAACCACGAAAATGGCGATTCCGGCCGACGTGCCTGTATACCCGTCGACGGAGCCACCAATAGGGTTTTCGCCTGGTCTGTTTGTCGATTGGATGGTGGCAGTGACGTCAGAAGAGGAGGAGGATGGGTCAGAAACAGGTGTGTTGTGCTGTGCTGTTTAACGTCCACTGGAGGGCGCTATATTTTTTTCCCACAAAATCACATTTTTACCTGGGAAAGGTGTGGTATTTGTGCAATGTAAGTACATATGATCATTCCTATATGGGCATGGAACGTTGTGTCCAAATTTGAACGGAATCGATCAAGGGGTTACGGAGAAAGGCGATCGTTAACAAACATCCAACTTGAACGATTTTATATATATATAGATTAGCATCCTTCCTAACTTGCATTCCCCTTTACATGCACAGCGGATAGCTGGTTGCAGGCTCGTGTGAGCCTCTCACTATTATACAATTCAGTATTGAATTGTATATTCCTGGTAAGTTCCCTTGAATCCCTCTTGTACGAATAAAGACGCCACAATCCTATTCATAAGTAACGAAAAGAAAGTGTGATACCTGAAGGCTGGCTTAAGGCTTAAAGTTACAAATATGTACATTTGGATCTACCCCATATGGGGGGATAATCCAGTCACTGCAGGTCAAACGACGAAAGGAAGAAAGGAAAAGAGAGAGGGTGCTGCGTGACTGGTCCTTTTGTTACCTGGACAGGTAAGGCCACGCCCACCTTCTATCACATGCAAGGAAGGATGCTCCAGACCAGGCATAGCTGTCAACTTTCGGATTTGAAAATAAGGGACTTTTTCAAACTTTCGGATTTGAAAATAAGGGAGCCCCGTTCGTAACCTGAAAGGTCCGGATCCTGAAGCGCCGCGTCTGCGCATGTGCGCGACGCGATTCGGCGCTTCTGCGTGATGTCATTTGACGTGTCTGTGCAAACCGCCGAGCCCGGAAGTAACCCGTTCCGGTACTTCCGGGTTTGGCACATTCGTAACCCGTGACGAACGCAACCCGCAGCGTTCGTAACACGAGGTACGACTGTAATTGCACGTTCAGCTGCTGCAGGGGCCTATTGGCCTGTGCCCATGCCGTCACGAACACTACGGAAATCTTGACTTCCCCCATATGCCCTTTTGCCTTAACCCATCAGCTACCTTCTCCTTCCCCACCAACTTATAATAATAATAATAATTTTTATTTTTTTTATTTGTACCCCACCCATCTGGCCAGGTCTCCCCAGCCACTCTTCCCTCCGAGAACCCAGGAGTCCTGGCTCCCAATCACACACCCCCTCTCTCTCTGTTGACTAGCCCTCCTCTGTGCTCTCTCTTCCCCGGCCGCCCCCAGGTTGCCTTTACCAGGCGAAAGAACTCCCCAACGGAGAGCAGTTTCCCAACCCCCAGGACCCCTGCAGTGTCTGCTCCTGCTGGGAGGGGAGCGTCACCTGCAAGGCCAAATCCTGCCCGCCATCGGAGTGTCCCTTCCCTGTCTCGGGACCTTGCTGCAAAGTCTGCGAAGGTAAGCGCTCTGGGTGCATGCCAAAAGGGAATGAATTCTTTTCTCTCTTTTTAATAATAGTTTTTATTGCTTTTACATTTTGGTTTCGCATTCACACAAAAAGTAATAATCAAATAGAATATAGAATTCTCTGAATTTTCGGGCTTTCATCCTCCGTTTCATGGAGTCCACAAACAACCATTTTCACTGCATATCGTATTACAGTGGTACCTTGGTTGTCAATCTTAATCCGTTCCGGAAGTCCGTTCCAAAACCAAAGCGTTCCAAAACCAAGGCGCGCTTTCCCATAGAAAGTCATGCAAAACGGATTAATCCGTTCCATACTTTTAAAAACAACCCCTAAAACAGCAATTTAACATGAATTTTACTATCTAACAAGAACATTGATCCATAAAATGAAAGCAATAATCAATGTGCTGTACTATAAAATAAATAAGACAGTATTGTAGATGATAAAAATTAAAATTATTATTTTTCCCTTACTTGCACTGATGATAGTCATTGTTTGGATGGGGGGCTTTTATCCATTTCCACAGTCACACAATCAATCAATCAGTAGCTGAACTGGGTTCCACACAGTCACAAAAGCAAATTAATCGAAAAAGCCTCAAAAACAAAAACACAATATAAATAGCAAAAACAAAAGCGCCAAACTTTATCCGTTCCAGAAGTCCATTTGACTTCCGAAATGTTCAAAAACAAAGGCACAGCTTCTGATTGGTGCAGGTACCCTGGAAACAATAGCCAACAGCCACATTGTATGTTCGGCTTCCGAAAAACGTTTGAAAACCGGAACACTTCTGGGTTTTCAGAATTTGAGAACCAAGGTATCCTCCATTTATCCACAAAACTCTATTTCCTCCTATAGTTCTTTTCACATTCCGAGCATTATTGCAATCCTGCCAATGTATCTAACTGTTTACGGTGTTCTGTCAAACATATTACAAATTCCCCCCAGTCTTTATGAAAGTTTTTATCGTCCAGATCTTTTGCGGTCATTTTGGCCATCTCAGCATAGTCCAGGCCCAGAAAGAGGGTGGGCCATATGGGCCACTTGGCCCGGGCCTCCGATTCCAAAGGGGGCCTCGGTCAGCATATTCACAATCGCTCACCTGAGGTGAATGTAAAAAATCAGGAAAAAAAACCCAGAAAACGCGAAGGCCGGGAGGGGAGGGTGGTGCGTTTCAACCTGCTAATAGCACCCTCTGGTTGTGTTGGAGAGGTGAGGGATTGTGAATACGCCCTCGGTAAGCAAGTAAGGTCTTAGTCAAGTCAAGTGTTTGTGATGGCGGGCCATGTTTTTCATGCTGTTAAAAGTTGACTTTTTGTTTGAAATCTTGTTTGCCAAAAATTTAAACCATGCGTAACTTAAAGATAAGTGTGTTGGCTTTCTTATCACTAATTTGTTTTTTGAAAATGATGAAAATTTGATGAAGATGTGGCCATTTGTTTAAAATTTTGTTGACTAGGCCAGGAATATTACTTACACCCGAGGAGTACATATAGCTCAATGAGGATAAAATTTGGTGGAAACCATGATTTTTAAAGAAATAGTGGCTTACGAGCAATAGTGGCTTTCTCACAAGCATACATCTTTTTTAAGAGTAGAATAAGAAGATAATAAATAATAATAATAATAATAATAATAATAATAATAATAATAATAATAATTTTATTATTTTTACCCCGCCCATCTGGCCGAGTTTCCCCAGCCACTCTGGGCGGCTTCCAGTCAAATATTAAAACAATAGTCAAAGTTGTCTACTTAAAAATAGATTTTTAAATACATTTTTGAACTATTAAAAATTGTATAATACATTTTAAAATGAATAATGTATTCATTGTAAAATGTATTTAAAATTATAACACTTATCGGAGATCCCCAAGGTAAAAAAAAAAAGGGGGCCACATTATCTACCTGGCCCGGGCCTCTGCCTGGCTCTGCAAGGGCCTGGCATAGTCCATCAGTTTTGCTGTCCACTCTTCTCTTGCAGCCGTTCCGTCGTCCTTCCATCTTTGGGCTAAGAGCATCCTGGCCGCCGTCACATACATGAATAGTCTTTTTTCCCATCCCTTGGTATCTCAGCCCCTAAAATTCCCAATAAAGAGGCTTCTGGTTTCTTAACAAAAGTTATTTTGAACATTTTTAAAGCTCTGGAGAACTCTTAAATAAAAAGGAGAAGCAGGGTCTTATTCCCGCTCGCTCGCCTGCCTGCGTGGGCGCCTGAAATTCTCATTTCTGCCACCCCAGGTTGCAAGTACCTCTCCGAGGGCTACCTGAACGGCCAGGAGTTCCCGGACCCCCAGGACCCCTGCGGACTCTGTACCTGCATGGATGGATTCGTCACCTGCGCCAAAAAGCCCTGCTACCAAGCGGGGTGCACCCACCCCGTCCGGGGGCCCGGCCAGTGCTGCCCCGTCTGCAACGGTGAGTGCCGGGGCAAGAGGGGGGGCTACAGGCAGAAACAGGAGTGAACAAGGAAGAGAAGCGTTCAGATCTGCCTCTGAAAAGGTGGAGAGGCTTTCTGAACATGCTCAGGAGCACTGTTTCCTGCAGAAACCTGACCTCCGGGCTGGAACTTGCAAAAGCAGGGAGTTCATCATCGCTCGCCTTCTTCTCCTGTCTCCAAACAGGCTGCTCCTATAACGGCGTCACCGTTAGCAACGGGCAGAGCTTTGCCGACCCCGGAGACCCCCTCTGTTCCCAGTGCACATGCAGGGTGAGTTGGTCAGGGGCTGAGGAATTGGGGCCGCTCAAAATCTGGGGCTGGGGACAGGGACGCATTCTGTCTCTAGATCTGTCAGCCTCGCCTCGGTTGCAAAAATAGAATTGTGGAACAGCAACTCCCCTTTCCACAATATTGCTTTGGGCTTTTCCACAATATAATAAATAATAATAATAATAATAATAATAATAATAATAATAATAATAATAATAATAATTTGTTATTTATACCCCGCCCATCTGGCTGGGTTTCCCCAGCCACTCTGGGCAGCTTCCAACAGAACATTAAAATCTATTAAACATTAAAAGCCAAAGGGCTGCCTTCATGTCTCCTAAAAGTCTAGTAGTCTTAATTTTAATTTAAATTTATTATTTATACCCCACCCATCTGGCTGGGTTTCCCCAGCCACTCTGGGCGGCTTCCAACAGAACATTAAAATGCAATAATCTATTAAACATTAAAAGCTTCCCTAAACAGGGCTGCCTTCAGATGTCTTCTAAAAGTCTGGTACCGGTAGTTCTTTTTCTCTTTGACATCTGGTGGGAGGGTGTTCCACAGGGCGGGTGCCACTTCCGAGAAGGCCCTCTGCCTGGTTCCCTGTAAGCTCTGATGGGATCGTAGAAGCAGGGCCAGATTTAGGGTTGATGAGGCCCTCAGCTACTGAAGGTAATGGGGCCCTTGATTTGTCCAGCTGTCCTTTGTCAACAACAAATTGTCACTGTTTTTTGTGTTGAATATATGCTATATGGTCATTGATGGACCTAATAGGTATCTAAAGCCATTTGCCCATGCAACCAGTCCATGCAGAATGTAGGCACCCTATATATAGAAAGGAGCAAACCAGGGATATTTGAGGGAGCAGGCTAGCAGGTAGGGCCCATGACTTACATCATAGGAGCCTACACAACACAAAACACGGTTGCTGTAGGTAGGTTTTATTTTCTTTGTTTTTTCTTACATTTTGGAAATGTACATTCAGTTGTTGTTTTTCCTTTAATTTTTTTTGGGGGGCCCCTGAGAGTGGGGCCCTAAGTTATAGCTTGTTTAGCTTATCCGTAAAACCGGCACTGCGTAGAAGGGACCCCGAGGGTCATCTAGTCCAACCCCCTGTAACATGGGAATCTCAGCTAAAGAATTCCTGACAGATACGCACCCAACTTCTGCCTGAAAACTTCCAAGGAAGGAGAGTTCATCACCTTCCAAGGGAGTCCGTTCCACTGTCAAACAGCTCTTGCCATCAGGAAGCTCTCCCTAACGTTTGGTCGGAATATCCTTTCTTGCGTTCGGGTCCTGCCCTCCAGAGCTTGGCGACAGATATTTGAAGATATCACATATCACATCACACATGCAAGAAGATCAAACCTCTCCATTCTGAAGGAAATCAGCCCCGAGTGCTCACTGGAAGGACAGATCCTGAAGCTGAGGCTCCAAGACTTTGGCCACCTCCTGAGAAGAGAAGACTCCCTGGAAAAGACCCTGATGTTGGGAAAGACACAAGGAGAAGGGGACGACAGAGGACGAGATGGTGGGACAGTGTTCTCGAAGCTACCAACATGAGTCTGACCAAACTGTGGGAGGCAGAGGAAGACAGGAGTGCCTGGCATGCTCTGGTCCATGGGGTCACAAAGAGGCGGACACGACTAAACGACTAAACAACAACAGGCAGATAGATAGATAGATAGATAGATAGATAGATAGATAGATAGCTAGATAGATAGATAGATAGATGGGCAGTGGAAGACAGGAGTGCCTGGCGTGCTCTGGTCCAGGGGGTCACGAAGAGGCGGACACAACTAAATGACTAAACAACAACAACAGGCAGATAGATAGATAGATAGATAGATAGATAGATAGATAGATAGATAGATAGATGGGCAGTGGAAGACAGGAGTGCCTGGCGTGCTCTGGTCCAGGGGGTCACGAAGAGGCGGACACGACTGAACAACTGAACAACAACAAACAGAGACAGGAAGAGATGACCAAGTTGGATCACTTATCTCCTCGAAGTGCAAATATCTTCCGGAAAAGGTTGCCCATACATACTGATACATCATTTCCATATAATGTGAAGGTCTCAGTTTCTCATTGTTGTCCAATGAGCCTCACCAACCCGGGGAATGACCAAAGAGGGTGAGGGGCAAAAAATGGCACCGGAACCCCCTTCCTAACCTCTTTGCTTGTTCCGACAGGCCGGGGAGGTATTGTGCGAGAGAGCCACGCCCAAATGCCCTCCACCCCCCTGCAGTCACCCGGGCAAACTCCCGGGACACTGCTGCCCAACATAGATAGATAGATAGATAGATAGATAGATAGATAGATAGATAGATGATAGATAGATAGATAGATAGATAGATAGATAGATAGATAGATAGATAGATAGATGTGAGAGAGAGAGAGAGAGAGAGAGAGAGAGAGAGAGAGAGAGAGAGAGAGATAAATAGATAGGCAGTGGAAGACAGGAGTTCCTGGCGTGCTCTGGTCCAGGGGGTCACGAAGAGGCGGACACGATTAAATGACTAACCAACAACAACAGGCAGATAGATAGATAGATAGACAGACAGACAGACAGACAGACAGACAGACAGACAGACAGACAGACAGATAGATAGATAGATAGATAGGCAGTGGAAGACAGGAGTGCCTGGCGTGCTCTGGTCCATGGGGTCACGAAGAGGCGGACATGACTAAACGACTAAACAACAATAATCACCTCACCTCTCAGATTTCTTTTATCCAGGCTAAACATCCCTGTCTCCCTCAGCCATTCCTCGGAGGCCAAGCCTTATGAGGAACGGTTGAGGTATGTTTAATAATAATAATAATAATAATAATAATAATAATAATAATAATTTTATTATTTATACCCCACCCAACTGGCTGGATTTCCCCAGCCACTCTCAATATTAGCCTGGAGACTGAGAGGAGATATGGGAGCCATCTTCAAATATCTCAAGGGCCGTCCCACGGAAAGCTTGTTTTCTGCTGCTCATGGGAGGTAGGATTCGAACCGATGACTTCAAGTTGCAAGAAAGGAATAACATCAGGAATAACTTTCTGAGGGTCAGAGTTGTTCAGCAGTGGAACGGTCTCCCTCTGGAGGTGGTGGGCTCTCCTTCCTTGGAGGTTTTTAAGCAGAGGTTGGAGGGCCATCTGTCATGGATGCTTTAGCTGAGATCCCTGCATTGCAGGGGGTTGGACTAGATGACCCCTGGAGGTCCCTTCCAACCCGACGATTCTGTGATTCTAATGCTCTGCTCCGTTTGCTACAGGCCGGCTCGGTTCAGTGCCTGAAAAATCTCTGTCCCCCAGCCCCTTGTGCCTACCCTGTGCCCGGACCCTGCTCCTGCCCTCTGTGCCAAGGTGAGTGCCCCTTGAGCAAAGGCGCCCTACCCGCTCTGGGGCAGGGTGGGTAGGCAGAGTGGTGTGCCTGGCCTCCTTGGCCTGGTGCCACTCTGATCCAAGAAGACGGGCAGAGAGTTCTGGGCGGCGATATCCAGAGGAGCGTAACAAATTATATTGGGGGGGGTCTCAATTTGGAGGGGGACGCGGGTGGCGCTGTGGGTTAAACCACAGAGCTTAGGGATTGTCGATCAGAAGGTTGGCGGTTCGAATCCCCACGACGGAGTGAGCTCCCGTTGCTCGGCCCTTGCTCCTGCCAACCTAGCAGTTCAAAAGCACGAAGTGCAAGTAGATAAATAGGTACCACTCTGGCGGGAAGGTAAACGGCATTTCCGTGCGCTGCTCCGGTTCGCCAGAAGCGGCTTAGTCATGCTGGTCACATGACCCGGAAGCTGTACGCCGGCTCCCTCAGCCAATAAAGCGAGATGAGCGCCGCAACCCCAGAGACGGACACAACTGGACCTAATGGTCAGGGGTCCCTTTACAATATTTGGGCATTGAAATATCTGGGGGGCTGCCTTTGCCCACCTGCTGCCCCCCAGAGATTTCTGGACTGCAGCTTCCACAGAGGGTATCAGGTGGGCGAAACTGGTTCTAGGCCAACGGTTCTTTAGGTGCCAGGAGAAGACGCTCTTTTTCAACCGGGCCTTTGGCAAACTAACGTCCGATGCCCTTTTAAATTATGGGATGTCAGAGTCCTTCCCTGTTCCTTCCCCTACAGGCTGCAGTTTCCAGGGCCGTGAATATGGGGAGGGAGACACCTTCCCTGCTCCCAACAAGCCTTGTGAGGAATGCCACTGCCTGGTAAGCTTTGAGTTTTACCTGTGTTTCTTGCCTTGCAACGGGTTGGACTAGAGGACCTCTAGGGTACCTTTCAACCCTACATTTCTATGTTCCTGTGATTCTAGGACTGGAATTCCGCCAGTCCATAATAGCATCCAACTCTACTATTTCCCATGAACAGGCCTTTTTTTCCCTCCAGTCTTCAAACGCAGATACCACAAGCTCATTTTCCTTTTTGACCATAAGGGCTTCCCTATCAATAATGGTTTAATTAAACACATCGACTTCTCCATCTCAGCCAATTCCTGGGGAGCCTCGCCTGAACAAAAACGCTTTTAGCAGGCGCCGAAAAGAGTTCCGTTGATGGCGCTTGCCTGACGTCAAGAGGCAGGGAGTTCCAAAGTTGTGCCACACTAAAAGATTCATTTCTTACCAACGCAGCACAGGGATTATGTAACAGCGCCGATTCCGCTGATCGAAGCGGTGGCATGGGCGCTTTTGGGGGAAAACAATCTCTTCATGCAGGCCATGAAACTACAGAAATAAATGTCAGGATAAAATAAAACTGGGGACTCAGCTAAATCAGTCAAAAAGCATCGTTTTGAATGCTCTATAAACAGGCAACACCAGGAGGCGCTAGAGAGTAAAAAAAAATTCTAAGTGATTTTCCATAGTGTTTTTCTTTTAACAATTTAATTTCTGACTTTTTTATAGGGGTTTTTTTGCCCCCTGTGTGTAGATCTGCCCTGGGACAGGGAAGGGGGTGTGAGGGCTCCCTATGCATGCAGGGGGGCAGTCTCCATGGGGGTGTCTCCATGCTTAGCAAAGGGGCTGGACCCTCGGGCGCCACCAGGTTTTCTAGGTACCCCCACCTTATACTCACACTTGGCCCTCTCTCCCCGCTTCCCAGAGAGGTGACGTCTCCTGCGGACCCCCCCTCTGCCCCACGGCCCGATGCCCTCACCCGTCGCGCGATCCTTGCGGCTGCCCCACCTGCGACTCCTGCAGCTTCCACGGGCGAGACTGTCTGGACGGCGAGCGTTTCCCCGACCCCCGGGACCCCTGCAACCAGTGCCAGTGTTTGGTAAGCGGGGGGGGGGGGAGGCGGAGGAGGGAGAAAATTCCCCTCGGAGGCTCAGTACGCAGGCTCAAACCAGATTCCCCATTTCTTAGACCTTCTTTTCAGAAATGCATGGCAGAACGGAGTCCAAAAAGGTCAGAGAGAGGGATCCCATTAGCACACCTCATAATAATAATAATAATAATAATAATATTCTTTATACCCTGCCCATCTGGCTGGGTTTCCCCAGCCATTCTGGGCGGCTCCCAGCAGAATATTAAAAACACGATAAAACATCAAACATTCAAAGCTTCCCTAAACAGGGCTGCCTTCAGATGTCTTCTAAAAGTCAGGTGGTTGTTTATTTCCTTGACATCTGATGGGAGGGCGTTCCACAGGGCGGGTGCCACCACCAAGAAGGCCCTCTGCCTGGTTCCCTGTAACCTCACTTCTCGCAGTGAGGGAACCGCCAGAAGGCCCTCGGCGCTGGATCTCAGTGTCAGGGCAGAACGATGGGGGTGGAGACGCTCCTTCAGGTATACAGGACCGAGGCCGTTTAGGGCTTGAAAGCTCAGCACCAACACTTTGAATTGTGCTCGGAAACATACTGGGAGCCAGTGTAGATCTCTCAGGACCGGTGTTATGTGGTCCTGGCGGCCACTCCCAGTCACCAGTCTAGCTGCCGAATTCTGGATTAATTGCAGTTTCCGGGTCACCTTCAAAGGTAGCCCAACGTAGAGCGCATTGCAGTAATCCAAGCGGGAGACAACCAGAGCATGCACCACTCTGGCGAGACAGTCTGTGGGCAGGGAGGGTCTCATCCTGCGTACCAGATGGAGCTGGTAGACAGCCGCCCTGGACGCAGAAGAGACATCCTCTTGGCTGCTTGATCTTCCCCACAAAACCATCTCCTGCCATCACCCCAGCATCTCTCATCCAACCACAGTCCTTGGGCAGATTTACTCAACCCATGTATTTGCCGAGCCCTCCTTGCATCTTATCAGGAGATGTTTTCCAGACCAGCAGTCCACGTTAGGCTCCCCTGAAATGGCTTCTTGCTAGTTTTTCGGTCAGACATGAAGCTGGCCTCCCTGATGACGGATTTTGCAGGATTTCTAACTCAAGGAATTTGGGATAGCGGTTGAGTAGTTTGCCCTTCCCCATAGTTTGGGAAAGGCTTGCTTAATTGTGGTGGGATGAGAGATGCTGTTATTATTAGTACTGCAACTATGTTATTGTTATGGGTGGGGTATAAATAATATATTATATTATTATTATTATTATTATTATTATTATTATTATTATTATTTTAGTGTCCCCCTTTCACCCTAAAATCCCAGGGGGGGTTCCTACAATTCAAAATACAACAATTTAAGAAACTTGCAGCAAATACAACCGCACATAGTAAAATCTAATAACAATGACATCTAACGAAAAAGAAACAGCAGTTCATACAATTACTTATATACTGAATGTTCTCTCTCACGCACATGTCCAACTGGTACCTCCTCCCTGGCTTTGGAGCCGAGAGGCAGTGTGGCCTAGTGGGATGGATTTTATAGGGCGCACCAATTCCTGGGGGTAGCGCACGCAGAGATCTCTATGAACATTTCTGCAAATGCCCAGGAAGTAAACCACAGACCCCCTATCTCTCTCTGCCCTCAGGCTGGCACTGTGACCTGCTTGCCTGCTCCGTGCCCAGCCGTGCCCTGCCAGAACCCCGTCGTGCCGCCCGGGCAGTGCTGTCCGAAGTGTACGGGCGCTTGCCGTTTCCAGGGGCGCCTCTACAAGAGCGGGGAGGCCTTCGGCTCGCCACAGAACGCCTGCCACACGTGCACATGCCAGGTGAGTGAGGGCAGAGGGATTGGCACCTGCACGGGCAGGTGGGCTCCCCCGGCCTCGCTCAGCACGCCAGCAGCCCTCGCCCCCCTTAAGCGCAACCCAGGATTGGCAAGGCTGAACCAAGGAGCCTTCTGCGTGCCAAGCAGGTGTCCTAGCGCCTGAGCTGCCTCCCTCCTTCCTCCGCAGGCCGAAGTCGTGACCTGCCAGCCCAAGCTCTGCCCGCAGCAGTGCACCCACCCGCTGCCCCCCGACGCTCCCGCCTGCTGCCCGACCTGCAACGGCTGCCTCCACGAGGGCCAGGAACTTGCCAATCGGCAAGCCTTCAACCCGGCCTCCGACCCCTGCCGCCACTGCAGCTGCCTCCGCGGAAACGTGCTCTGCAGCCCGGTCCTTTGCCCCCAGGCGTTGTGCGCCAGTCCCATCCGCAAGCCGGGGCAGTGCTGCCCACAATGCCCAGGTAAGCCGCAAAAACCGGTCTTGCAAGCAAGTGTGCTGGCCCGAGGGTATCCGGGAAGCGAGGTCCAGGTCCGGTCCGGGGTTCAAAGAGTCGGCGAGTGGTCAGTCCAGAAGGGAACGGAGCAGGGAACCAGGCAAGGTCAGGTACAGGGACACAGGCAGGATCAGGCAAACAGCAATGCTGCTCCTGCAACCCGGGGCGGGGTCCGGCAGCCTTTTATCTCTGATGAGGTCATGGCTGGTCCCGATCCCCCGGCGACTCGCCACCCCGGACTCGGCTCAGCTGGTGCTTGTTGCAGGGGAACCTGAGCAGCCTGGGGCTCCTCAGGATCAGGCCCCAGACTTGGTTCAGACCATGTCTGGGGCAGAGGATCCTGTACAGACTGAGACTCCTCTGGTTCCAAGTCCGAGCCCGAATCCCAGGCCATCACAGCAAATCCCCCTGAATCCACTTTTATTTATTGAATCAGTGTGCCACCTTCCCCTCCAAGGAGTTCCCGGAGATGTACCTGGTTCTCCCAAAACAAAATAAAAAATAAAAAAAATCCTTCCAGTAGCACCTTAGAGACCAACTAAGTTTGTTCTTGGTATGAGCTTTCGTGTGCATGCACACTTCTTCAGATACACTGAAACAGAAGTCACCAGGGGAATATATAGTGAGGGAATGGGCGATTAGCTGATAGGTAAACAACAGGTAAACGACCTGTTGACGACTGTTAACGACTGCAATTAGTCTTACAGGAAAAAGCAAGGGGTGAGAAGGTTAAAAAAGCTTTGTCATGTATAATGAGATAAGAATCCAATGTCTCTATTCAGACCAGGACTCTCCATGGTTTTAAGCTTGGTAATGAGTTGCAATTCAGCAACTTCTCTTTCCAGTCTATTTCTGAAATTCCTTTGCAATAAGACAGCTACTTTGAGATCTTGTATAGAATGTCCTGGGAGATTGAAGTGTTCTCCTACTGGTTTCTCTGTCTTGTGATTCCTGATGTCAGATTTATGTCCATTTATCCTCTGGCGTAGGGTTTGGCCTGTTTGTCCACTATAGAGAGCTGAAGGGCACTGTTGGCATTTGATGGCATACACAATGTTAGACGATGAGCAATTAAATAGTCCTGAGATGGTATGTTGGATGTTGTTGGGGCCAGTAATGGTGTTGTCCGGGTGTATGTGGCAGCAAAGTTGGCATCTGGGTTTATTGCAGGCTGGCACCACCCTTCTGAATAATACCCCTCCCACCCTCTCACTATATACAAGGGTCTGGTGACTTCTGTTTCAGTGTATCTGAAGAAGTGTGCATGCACACGGAAGCTCATACCAAGAACAAACTTACTCAGTCTCTAAGGTGCTACTGGAAGGAATTTTTTTATTTTTTATTTTGTTTTGACTATGACAGACCAACATGGCTACCTACCTGTAACTGGTTCTCCCAGATGCCCCATTTAATCCCCGCAATGACCCTGCGAGGTAGGACAGGCGGAGAGATGCGGCGACTGGCCCAAGCTGCCGGGCCGCATCGGGATTCTAACCCGCCTCTCCCAGGTCCAAGCAGGGCGCCACGCTGGCTCTCAGGTTTGAGGCTGGGGCGGACGAGGGGCTGTTGGCGGACCCCTAACCCACCTCCCTCTCGGTCTCTCCAACAGTGTGCCAGCACGGAGGCCGCGAGTATCCAGAAGGCTCCCAGTGGCTCTCTCCGTCGGACCCGTGTCAGCAGTGCTCCTGCGTGGTGAGATCCTCTGCCTCCGGTCCCTACTCCTTACAGGGGGCCATATTCCCTTCCCGGCGACTTTTTGGGGGCCGCAGGCCAATCGGAGGCGGGGCCAGAGGTGGAAGTGGGAGGGGCAACCAGAGGCCTTTGGTGCGGCACTTTATTGCTTCGTCAAACTTAAATGCCGCTTGAAGAGAAAGGAAACCTCAAAGTGGTCTGCAAAAAAGGATATGTCAGATTATGATTATTATTATTATTATTATTATTATTATTATTATTATTATTATACTGCCCTATACCCAGGGATCTCAGGGCGATTCACAGAATAAAATCAAGATATAAAACCATAAAATACATAATAAAAATAAGAACAACAACCCAATAGGTAAAGGTAAAGGGACCCCTGACCATTAGGTCCAGTTGCGGACAACTCTGGGGTTGCGGCGCTCATCTTGCTTTATTGGCCGAGAGCCAGCAGACAGCTTCCGGGGTCATGTGGCCAGCAGGACTAAGCCGCTTCTGGCGAACCAGAGCAGCACACGGAAACGCCGTTTACCTTCCCACCACAGTGGTACCTATTTATCTACTTGCACTTTGACGTGCTTTCGAACTGCTAGGTTGGCAGGAGCAGTGGTTTAACCCACAGCGCCACCTGGGTCCCTAACAACCCAATAGCCCTCCCCCCAAAAAACCACCATTTTAAAAGGGCATAGGATGTCAATCGGATCAACCAAAGGCCTGGTTAGATAGGAACGTTTTTGCCTGGCGCCTAAAGGTGTACAATGAAGGCGCCAGGTGGACTTCCCTGGGGAGAGCCTTCCACAGATGGTGAATTAACGAGGCTTCAAGTTTGTCAGGAGATTTAAGGCTTCCGAAATTAACGAGAGACTAAAAAAACTCACCTCAGCCACCTAAACATCTGGTCAGGCTCGTCTGAACAAGAAAAGGTTTTTTGCAGGCACCGAAAAGGGTACCGCCAAGACGCCTGTCTCATTTCAATAGGCGGGGAGTTCCACAGTGAAACGGATGCAGCGCGAAAAGATTCGGGGGTTGCGTGGCATCTGCAGTGGCGAGAGTTTTGGGTGGCAGTGGGCAGCTGTGGGCTCAGGTGACCTCCTTCCCCTTCTCCTTCTCGCAGGGCGGCGAAACCGTGTGCGAGTCTCTGCCCTGCGAAGTCACCCTCTGCTCGCACCCGGCTCCTGGACCCGGGCAGTGCTGCCCTCTCTGCCACGACTGCCTCTTCGAAGGGGAGCGCCATGCCCACGGAGACGCCTTCAAGCCGGAGTCTTGTCTCCAGTGCAGCTGCCAGGTGAGCCACAGGGAACCCCTCGCTCATTGATGGGACCCCCAAGAAGGGCCGGATTTAGGTTTGATGCGGCCCTCGGCTCCTGAAACTAACGGGGCCCTTTCTATGTCCAGCTGTTAACTGTTTATACTTGGGCAACTTTTCTGCTGTACTTTATCGGAAGGAGAAAAACCATCATTTCCTGAATAAAAATTTAAACAATTTATTTAACGAAAACAATAACATTATAGCGTATGTATCCATGTTTGTTAACTGATGTGGTTAAGCAGTTAAAAAAACAACAACTTAGGCTGAGTTTTAGCACACATGAAAAACTTAATACAAATCCTTATTTCCTGATGAATAGCCTTTGGACTATAATGTAACTTAAATAGAAAACTATTTTTAGAAAGATTTTTCCTCCGAAAGCATTTTATTATAAAAATCCCATTTAAATATTAAGAAATCCGATTTTTTTTTTTAAAAAAAAAAATCCAATTTAAATTTAAAAATCCAATTTAAATTTTTTTAAAATCCAATTTAAATTTTTTAAAAAATCCAATTTACATTTTTTTAAAATCCGATTTTTTTTTAATCGAATCATTAATTTTTATCCACTCTGCTTGGGGGTCCAACTCTAGAATTCTGAGCTGACTAGTGTGGTTGTGCACACAGCCGGGGGGGGGGGATTCGGAGCGACACGCCGATGGGGTGGGCATCAAGGGGGGTGGGGGGGTGCCAGGGACACGGGAGAAGATGTGACCCTCCTTCCTTCCCCCCGTTTGCAGGAGGGGAATGTCCGCTGCGAGATGATCCAGTGCCCCCTGCCGACCTGCTCCCACCCCGTGACGGAGCCCGGGGTGTGCTGCCCCCGCTGCAAAGGTGACGGGGTGCTGAGCCTCAGAGGGACTTGGCGGGTGCTCCATTAGACTAGAGGGAAACAGAGATCTAGTCTTCCTGAAGCCAGTCTTCGCTAGCCTACAAATACAAAACAGACAACACGATACAGTAGAATAATATATCCAAACTCTTTGACATCTGAAGGGAGGGCATTCCACAGGGCGGGCGCCACTACCGAGAAGGCCCTCTGCCTGGTTCCCTGTAACCTCACTTCTCACAGGGAGGGAACTGCCAGAAGGCCCTCGGTGCTGGACCTCAGTGTCCGGGCAGAATGATGGGGGTGGAGATGCTCCTTCAGGTATACAGGACCGAGGCCGTTTAGGGCTTTAAAGGTCAGCACCAACACTTTGAATTGTGCTCGGAAACGTACTGGGAGCCAGTGTAGATCTCTCAGGACCGGTGTTATGTGGTCCCGGCGGCCACTCCCAGTCCTCAGTCTAGCTGCCGCATTCTGGATTAATTGCAGTTTCCGGGTCACCTTCAAAGGTAGCCCCACGTAGAGCGCATTTCAGAGTCCAAGCGGGAGATAACCAGAGCATGCACCACTCTGGCGAGACCGTCTGCGGGCAGGGAGGGTCTCAGCCTGCGTACCAGATGGAGCTGGTAGACTGCTGCCCTGGACACAGAATTCACCCCCAAACCTCCAAGGGCACCCCCAAACCTCTTGGGATTACCAAGGAGGGCCCCCCTCCGCCAGTCTTCACACCCTGAGAGGATCTGCAGAGAAGGAGGCAGTCTTTTCAGGCAGAACCGCGGGCTTGGAAGGGACCCCCAAAGGTCATCTAGTCCAACCCCCCTGCGACTCAAGATATTTGGTGTCTAAGAGGCGGCTGGGAAGGGGTGGGGGTACAGCCGTGGAGCCTGACGCCCACCCTCACCCCTTCCTGCAGGCTGCGTGTATGAGGGCCGGGAGCGAGAGGACGGGACCAGCTGGTTTTCCTCCTCTGTGCCGTGCATGGTGTGCATGTGCGTGGAAGGCGTGGCCAGCTGCGCCGAGGTTGCCTGCATCAGCTCCTGCATCAACCAGATCAAGGTGCCCGGGGAGTGCTGCCCGCTGTGCGCAGGTATGGCATGGCGGCATCGACAGGGAGGGGCACAGGAGGGGGGGAGATGGATTGCGAGGGGCGTTCCAGGGGACGGAGCGACTCCAAGATGGGGAAAGGTGGCAGCGTCGGGGGGGGGGGGCTTTTTATCGGAGAGAAAGGGCGAGGGCGAAGAGCAGGGCTAACACTTTGGCTAAGATTACCCAGGTGGCGCTGTGGGTTAAACCACAGAGCCTAGGGCTTGCTGATCAGAAGGTCGGCGGTTCGAATCCCTGCGACAGGGTGAGCTCCCGTTGCTCGGTCCCAGCTCCTGCCCACCTAGCAGTTCGAAAGCACATCAAAGTGCAACGAGATAAATAGGTACCTCTCCGGCAGGAAGGTTAATGGCGTTTCAGTCCAACCCCCTGCCAAGCAGGAAACACCATCAAAGCATTCCTGACAGGTGGCTGTCAAACCTCTGCTTAAAGACCTCCAAAGAAGGAGACTCCACCACACTCTTGGCAGCAAATCCCACTGTCGAACAGCTCTTACTGTCAGGAAGTTCTTCCTAATGTTTAGGTGGAATCTTCTTTCTTGTAGTTTGAATCCATTGCTCCGTGTCCGCTTCTCTGGAGCAGCAGAAAACAACCTTTCTCCCTCCTCTATATGACATCCTTTGATATATTTGAACATGGCTATCATATCCCCCCTTAACCTTATCATATCTCTTCCCTTAACCTTCTCTTCCCTGGTGCACCGCACCACTTGCACCACTGGGTAGAGACGGGCCTGGTGCAGAGAGCTTTCCCGCTTCTCTCCTAACGCCAGAACTTGTGAAGATGAATTTTCAAAAATGGGTAAAAAGGTCTGGGGAAACCCAGGTTGGAAGCGTAGAATTTTTGGCAAAATTTCCCAAAAAGAAAATGCTCCTTTTGGAGATTTTGGCCCCAAAAAAACCAACTCAACTTTTGTGTCCGGATTTCCACTTTTTGAAATATAGCAAGCCTAAAATAACCACGGCCTCCCCTTTCCCAGATTGCACTTACGAGGGCCAGGCATACGGGCCAGGAGAGAGTTTCCAGCCGGGACAAGACCCCTGCGAAATCTGCACCTGTGAGGTGAGCAGCCTGGTTCTCGGAGGACTGCGGGTTGTGCTAGATGACCCCTGGGGTTCCCTCCCAATTCAACAGTCATAGAATTTTACGACTTCCATACCAGGGAGGCAGGGGGGGGGGGTGAGGACCATGCCCACCTGGCGTTGCGACTGGGTGGTGCTGATTTTGAAACCCTGACATCTCTTGGAAACTGGCATCAGTCTCAACTCTTGAAACAGAGACAGGCACAGGAATTTTGGCTTTGGCCACTAGAGGAGAGGGTTTGACTTCCCATCCCCAAAGGCTGAGGAAGGTTGTGCTTTATCGGGGGACATTTTTCTCTGTCCCTCGTGATACGTGAGCCCAGCCCAGCAAATCTGATTGCTGAAAGATTCGGGACAGATTTTTTAAAAAGCCTTATTCACACAGTTAAACTGTGGAACTCCCTCCCACAAGAGGAAGGGACGACCACCAAATTGGACGGTTTTTAAGGAGGATCGGAAGAGGGCAGCTCCGAACCGTACACTTTTTTTAAAAAAAAAGTCTGTAACTTCCCCCAAAGATTCCTGGGAACCGTAATTTGTTAAGGATGCTGGGAATTGTAGTTTTGTGGCGGGGAACTACAGGTCCCATGATTCTTTGTGGGAAGTCATGTGCTTTTGAATTGGGTCCAATATGCTTCCAATTGGGACGTGGGTGGCGCTGTGGGTTAACTACAGAGCCTAGGGCTTGCTGATCAGAAGGTCGGTGGTTCAAATCCCCGCGACA
>JAWWNI010001304.1:0-66203 GCA_034642065.1 Darevskia nairensis | reverse complement strand
ATAAAAAATTTGCATGGCAGGAGAAAGTGGATAGAGAAAAGTTTCCCTTCTCTCTCATATAACACTGGAACTCGTAGGCATCCAATGATGCCGAAAGTTGGAAGACTCAGGACAGATAAAAAGAAAGCCCTTCTTTATGCATCACAGTGGAACTCGTTACTGCAGGAGGCAGTGATGAACTTGGATGGATTTAAAAGAGGGTTAGACATGGAGAAGGATAAAGCGATCAATGACTGCTAGCTATAACTATGCCCTGGAAGCAGCAATGCTTCCAAATACCAGCTGGTGGAAGCCACAGGTGGGGAGAGGGCTGTTGCTCTCAGATCCTGCTTGTGGGTTTCTCACTGGGCCATCTGATTGGCCACAGGTTCATAGAATTGTAGAGTTGGAAGGTACCCCAAGGGTCCTCTAGTCCAACCCCACTGCGATGCAGGAATCTCAACTAAAGCATCCAAGACAGGTGACCATCCAACCTCTCCTTAAAAACCTCCAGTGATGCTGCAGTAATAATAATAATAAATTTTATTTATACCCCGCCCTCCCCAGCCAAGACCGGGCTCAGGGCGGCTAACACCAAGTATAAAAACAATTGATTAAAATACAACTTAAAAAACAAGATTAAAATACAACATTAAAATGCAACCTCATTTCAGTAGAAACTCAAATCAAAAACTATTTGGGGAAGAGAGCGTCAAATCTTCACCAAGGCTGACTATCCAGACTGGTCCTACACGGGACAGAAAAATGCCAGGGAAGTCCCCAAATAGGAATTCCATTGGGGGGGGGAGGAAAGAGGGGGGAGGGGATCAAATTGATTCCAAGCCAAAGGCCAGGCGGAACAGCTCTGTCTTACAGGACCTGCGGAAAGAAATCAGATCCTGCAGGGCCCTGGTCTCATGAGACAGGGCGTTCCACCAGGTTGGAGCCAGTGTTGAGAAGGCCCTGGCTCTGGTTGAGGCTAATCTAACTTCCTTTGGACCTGGGACCTCTAGAATGTTGCTATTTATGGACCTTAAGGTCCTCCGTGGGAGAGGCGGTCCCGTAGGTACGAGGGTCCTAGGCCGCGATGGGCCATTGGCCGGATCCTGCAGGTGCTGTTTGCATGTTCCTTGGGGGAAACACTTGGGCTCACAGTAGCCATCATTCGTGTGACTTGTGAGGCTGAATACCAGCGGTCAGCGTAAAGTCTGCCAGATTGTTCTGCTGGGGATTTGGGTGTGCAGATCTGACACAAGCAGATCTGGCTCGTAGAGATGGCTTGCGTGGCTTAGAAAGTGTGGACAGAAGCTGGGAGGGTGGCCACAAGCCCCACTGGGCAAACCGCCCTCTCCACCTCTGAAGAGAAGAGAAGAGAAGAGATGCCTTGCAGATCCCACCCTGCCTTGGGAAACAGAAGGACCCTTTGGGCTGATCTAGCAGGTTTTGGTCTCACGTAGGAGAAAAGAGAATTTGGGTGAAGTGTAGCTTTGATGGAGCAGGAAGTTGTTGCACTTCCTGGGCTCCTGCACCACAGTTGAACAGAAAGTGATCTGAGGCACCTGAGATAGACCCACGTAGATTTCTGACTCAGTTTTCAAACAATGACACCCCCCACCACCACCACCACCATGCAAGGATATGGCTGAAATGAAGAAACCTGCAGGGCAGGGCTTCACCAGGTGTGAGTTTACATGTGAAAGGACTACGAGCTCTGTTTGGTCCTGGTATTCATTGCAACAGATTCCTGGGCTCAGAATTACGTAATTTTAAGTTTGGCTCCGGTTGCTGGATGTCAAGACTTCTGGTGAAAAACAAACGAGATCCCAGATATCTTGTACCCTCCTCCCCGCCCCACAAAAGATCCAGGATGCTTCATTTCCACTTGTTCAGCTCAACCCCCAAATCTCCCTCTTCTGAGCACAGGCTGCTTCCAGGGAGCACCTCATGGCAGTAAATTGCATTTTCTCTACAGCGCTTTGTAGCTGGCAAACTGTGATTCAATAGCCAGAAATGTGATTGATTATCCAGGCAGCACCCTGATGGCTCTGTGGGGTGGGGTGTCTTCCACACACCCCTTGGAAGTTGTTTCATCATATGACTTGCGGCAAGTAACATTGCATAAACTTATAGAATCATTAAGAGTTCATGCAATATTTGAAAGAAGAAGAGTTTGGATTTGATATCCTGCTTTTATCACTACCTGAAGGAGTCTCAAAGTGGCTCACATTCTCTTTTCCCTTCCTCCCCACAACAAACACTGTGAGGTGAGTGGGGCTGAGAGACTTCAGAGAAGTGTGACTAGCCCAAGGTCACCCAGTAGCTGCATGTGGAGGAGCGGAGATGCGAACCCGGTTCACCAGATTACGAGTCTACCATTCTTAACCACTACACCACACTGGTTCAAGATTATTGTAAGCAATTAACATCACTAGCAGGCTTTGTCTGAAGACATGTAATGAGAATTTTCCTATCTTTCTATATTTATTTAAATTTTGAGCCATTCTGTGATGAGTGCAATTAGAATTGGAAAACGTATACCGTAACTTACAATGATATAAAGGTTAATTTCAAAAGGCATGAGGCGGGAGGGAAGGAAGTCGATAGGCTCTAAAGAGTCAGGGCGGTAAAGTGAATAATTATGATGTGAATCTATAATATTAAATGGAAAACAAATTGTGTGTGTATGTGTGTGTATGAATGAGTTGGAAGGGAACCCAAGGGGCATCTAGTCCAACCCTCTGCAATGCGGGAATATTTTTTAAAAAATATATCATTATGAGGCAACTGCAAGCTAATCATCTTGCCCTAGTCCTCAGCTGCTGGTCATCCTAGTGCCTGCTCCAGAGCTGAGGCAAGGTGGCCCCCATCCTCCATCCTTGCCATGGTCATCAGTGCCCATTTGCCTGCTCCTTCCTGGTCAGTTGCCCAGTTTTGTCGGAGTCCCATTGTTGAGCAACAGTGTTCAGAGCTCGGTGGAGTGTGAGGCCAAACAAGCAGAAGATAAGAGTCTCTGAGACAGGCTTGGCAGAGTCCGTATCTGAAGTCAAGTCCATTCTGAGGGTCAGGCAAACAGCAATCTACGTAGTCAGATGATCATGAAGCCAAAGGTCCAAATGGAGAACAGGAAACAGCAAGGTGGGATTGGGAACCACAGGCGTTGTTTCCAGCATCTGACTGCTGCTGAGAGTTCTGTTTAAGAAGACTGGAGCCAATTGGTTCTCATTTCCTCCATGTCATTGAAGGCTGCTGAGCTGCAGGCGGAGTCCCTCTGTCTTTCCCCCCTTCAGACCAGGCTGACTCTTGGCCCATGACACGTTTGCTCCCAGCAGGAGTGGGCGACGTCACGGCTCCTTCTCCAGCCTCTTGCAATCAGGGCTACCAGGTCACGATCATCCCAGACTCTGAGACTTCAGGGCTCAAACCTGAGAACCTAAGGGCAGACCCTGGCAATCTCACAGGGATGTGCCCTGGAGACGGAAGTTAATTGGGAGCAGGGCAGGGCAGGTACCCCCACCCTGAGTGCCTATGCTATAATTCGCAGCCAGATCCTGCTGGACTGGAGTTTGCAAACTGCATGCACAGTCTTCTTAATTATTTGATGATGATGGAAGGCACTCTTGCCCACCCGGAGATTCAAGCCCTCCCTGTAAAGGGTCAGGCAAACCTGGAGACTTCGGGTCAGGCCCAAAGGTCTGGCAACCATCCTTGTCGCTCCTCTGTTGCTTGAAGAGGGCAGCTGAACAGGTGCTGAAATATGAACCTTGGCAGCTGCCCAGCAATGCCGACTTCCGGCCCAGGTTTCTGGGTAATCCCCTTTCAGGAGTGGAAGAAATATTTAGCTGGTTCCTCCCAACCTTGAAGTGCAGTTTCCAAGTTGCAAAGTAGTCACATTCCCATTTTACGCTGCACTTCCCGGCCTTGAAAAGACTCTGCATTCAAGTGATTACGGGCAGAGGAAATGCATGTGCGTCAGTGAAGTAGTTTGCAATCAGAGATTTGCCTCTCTCTCTCACCCACACACCCACACACCCACACACCCACACACACCAGTTGTCTTGCCTGGCAATGGACTGGATGGGAGCCAACAAACTGTAGCTCAATCCAGATAAGACTGAGACACTCTAGTGGATGGTTCCCTAAATCAGATGGACGGGAGGTTGTCTGATCTTGAGGGGGGTCTTCTTTGGCAATCTCTTGTAGCCGAGTAAGATTGTCTTCCATAAACATGGTTTTAACAATGAGTCCGTAAGTGACTGTGGAGGCCAATTGTGGATCCACACATCCTTCCACGGTGGGGACATTGGTTTCCGGGCAGGAGTTGATCACGGTGTGGATTTGCCAAGTATGCCTTCCTCTTAGCACGTTTCTCCCTTGCGTCCTGAGTTCTTCAAAGCCCATGACACCTTTGGGAAAGGCTGTTCTCCACCTGGAGTGCTCGCAGGCAAGTGTTTCCCAATTGTTGGTGTTTATACAACATTTTTTAAGATTTGCCTTGAGACAGTCTTTAAACCTCTTTTGTTGAGCACCAGCATTACGCTTTCCATTTTTAAGTTGGGAATAGAGTAGTTGCTTTGGAAGACGGTCATCAGGCATCCGCACAACATGACCAGTCCAATGAAGATGATGTTGAAGAATCATTGCATCAACACTGGTGATCTTTGCTTCTTCCAGTACACTGGCATTAGTTCACCTGTCTTCCCAAGTGATGTGTAAAAATATTTTGGAGACACCGTTGATGGAATCTTTCAAGGAGTTGGAGATGGCGTTTATAAGTAGT
Organism: Darevskia nairensis; assembly: GCA_034642065.1. Taxonomy (NCBI): domain Eukaryota; kingdom Metazoa; phylum Chordata; class Lepidosauria; order Squamata; family Lacertidae; genus Darevskia; species Darevskia nairensis. The sequence goes on along the minus strand of JAWWNI010001304.1, from coordinate 61,447 downwards.
CCATGTTTCACAAGCATACAGTAAGGTTGGTAGTACAATAGCTTTGTAAACAAGCATTTTGCTTCCCCTGCAAACGTCCCAGTCCTCACTCTGCACTTTAATCTGGAGAAAGCCACACTCACGGAGCTCAGGCACAGGTGGCCTCGGAGGTGCACAGTGCCTTCCATCAGCTTGGGCTGGTGACCCAGCTGCACCCCTCTCTGGACAGAGATAAATAGTTTTACTTCTGTTGCCTTATGTCCTGGTAACCTCTAGGTTAGATTACTGCAACACATGTGGGGTTGCTTCTGAAGATGGTTCAGCTGGTGCAGAATTCGGCAGCCCGGTTGCTCACTGAGGCAAGATGGTTTGAGCATATTATATCCATCCTGGCCCAACCACACTGGCTGCCAATCAGTTTCTGGGCCCGGTTCGAAGCCTTAAATGGCTCAGGACCACAACACCTCAAGGGCTGTCTCTCCCCATATGCTGACTCTGTGATCACCACCTGAGACCCTTCTTCGTGTGCGTCCTCTGCAGGAGGTCCGGAGAGTGGCAACACGAGAACAGGGCCTTTTCTGCAGTGGCTCCCCATTTGTGGAATGCTCTCACCAGGGAGGTTCTTCAACCAGGCCTTGGGCTGGTTAACATTCTATGTCCTTTTAAATATTAATCTATATTGATATAGATACAATATATTAGCAGCAGATCAGGATATACCTCAGCAACTAGTTGCTGGAGACTGCGGGAGGTGAGACAGTGCTCTTGAACTCGAGTCCTGCTTGTGCATTTCCCACTAGGGCATCTGTTTGGCCATAAGAGGATGCTGAACTAGATGGATGGTTGGCTTGATCCAGCAGGCTCTTCTTATGATTTCTCTTCTTGAGTCTGTTCCCCTTCATCTACCTCCTTCTCAAAATGCTGTGTCTGGAACTGGACCCATAAGAGCTGACTAGGGCAGCATAAAATGGAATTGCAACTCCTTGCAACTTGGAAACTGCAGCTCTGCTTTCCAAGGAGAGGGATCAGGAAATGGGTCTGTCTGCCCCTGGGAAATGGGGGCAGTTGGGGAACAAGTAAAAGCGCCTGTTTGTCCAGATCATGTAACTTGGTGCCCTCTGACGAAGCTTATCTCCCGATTAAGGCAGAGGGAGCTTTGGGGTTAAACGGGGTCAGGTTATTCTGGGCTGGCATTGGTAGGAGTGACCTGAAAACTTGACCCGACCAGGTTTCCTGTGAGCCTCTGGACTCAATTCTCTGGACTCGTTCTATGCCTACTGTGAAGGTGCAGCCAAGTGGATTATAAGCAGGTCACCAGGCGAATGCCGCTAGAGTGAGAAAGCTGAAGTCGTGCCAGGATGCATACAGGTCTCCCAGGGCTAAAATGATGGTGCCACAGTGTGTGATTGCAGCACCACACCTCTGGGTAGCAGCTGTCAAGCTTAGGGGGTATAGGGCTTCCTCACCGATCTTCCATACACACCTCCCACTTTTGCAGCAAAAGGCATGAAGGCCTGCCAAAATTTGCAACAGTCTCATAGGTGATAATAAAGAACGAGTGCCAAATGTAACAGCCTCTATTTTGACATTCAGTTTGGCTGTGTGCGACTTTCAAACAAATTGCAGAACAAAATACTGTAGAGATCTTATTATATAATAATAATGTAAGGATGTCATCACATTGCAATTCACATTGCCTCCAACAGGTGCTGCTGCAAACCACAGCAAAATGACAGAACAGCAGCAGAGCAGGGCGATAAGGAGGGAGATGGAGATGGGGCAAAGGGCAGGGGGCCCAGAAGAGCAGGTGAGCAGGTGGGTGACCCAGGCAGGCAGGCAGGCAGGCAAGTGAACAAGCATGTGGGCAGCCTAGGTGAGCAGTCTAGGGCAGGGGTGTCAAACTCCGGCCCTCCAGATGTTTTGGAACTACAATTCCCATCAGCCCTAGCTAACAGGACCAGTGGTCAGGGATGATGGGAATTGTAGTCTCAAAACATCTGGAGGGCCGGAGTTTGACACCCCTGGTCTAGGGGGTGGGCAGCCCAGGTGAGCTGCGGAGAAACAGCCAGGACAGGACAGGCCAGATCACCAGCATCTATCCTGCCCTACTGCTGCTCCGTCCCTTCTCCTCACCCTCTGCAGCTGAGGCCGAAATGGTTGCATTGATGAGACACAGGTGATATGCGGAGGGAAGCAGGGGGCATGATTTGGGTGAGCTGTAAGGAGGCAGGGATGGGCCAGGACATTTTGCTGTTTGAGGGAAAACAGTTAATGGTGCTCCTCTGCCGCTTCTGCCACACTTCCCTCACCACTGATGGAGGTGACTGGAGGCAGCCCAGAGACGTGTTGGTTGACTGGCCCCAATAGGAGGGGGTGGACTAGGGGGTGGAAATGGTAATGGGTTGGTTGGTGAGCAAAGCCAGCAAGAATGCAGCCCCCGCCTCATGCACTTAAGAGGCAAACAGCATCAGCTCAGCTGCCTTGAAGCTCCCACGTTTGTAACCGTGACGTTTGCCACATTCCTCTCTGACGAAGGATTATGGATTTACCTCCTGGACCGTGGCACCAAATTCAGCTGTGACGTAAATAGCAGGCAGTGTCAGTTATGCGGCCGGCGTGAAGCGATCAGGTTCCCCTCTGGGGATTATCTTACTGCCTCTCACCAGCCGTTTTTCCGCTTGTTTCCTCCTCCTGGTCTTTGCCACCTTGGAGGTATGGGTTACATTTGTTTTGCGTGACCCAAGGATGCCCAACCGAGGATGAATTACACTTCTTTGCCACTTTACACTTGTTGAGTGTAAGTGGGTCACGGGAGGGTGGACCCGTCGGCGCAGCTCTGCTCATATCTCCCTTGCAGCAGAATTGGGGTTTATTATTATTATTATTATTATTTGATCAACTTTCTCCTTGCTTTCAGGATTTTGGAACTACACACCGACTTCGAACTTTAAGCTGACTACTATTAACCAATTAAGCAGGATTGCTTCCTCTACTTCTTCTTATTTAAAAGAAAGGGACCTGAACGAAACAAAATTCTAGCCAGTGGCTGTGCTTTTTCTGCAAGGTCACTTCAAGTGTGGGTGTTTGGTAATTTGGAGAACTTCTCTGCCATCAAGGAGACATTCAGGGTTTGTGTTGTAGTCTGTTACTTTGGCCTCTAGGCTGCTTCTAAACGGAGTGTTTCACTGGAGAGCAAAGGTGTGTTCTGGGGAAGAGGGGCGCACAAACTGTGACATAAAATTAGACGTGGCATGGAGGAAAGGTTTTTGCCCCTCTCATAACGCTAGAACTCTTTTTTTTTATATATTTTATTTAATCATTTTTCGATATAAACATCAACCACAAAAAAAACACAAACAATAAAAACCATAATAACAATAATAACACAGTTTGACAATTCCGATTTAGATACACTGATATACCTATGACTAGACCCTTCTTCTTTTTTAAACACTATTTCCCCACCTCTCTCGCCTCCCTCTACCTCCGACCACTGTCCGCCTTATCACTTAAATATTCATTCCAGATTTCTTCATATTTATCCATTCTTATTTTGCGACGACATGCAATTCGTTCGTATGTAGCTAATCTGTCCATATTATCAATCCATGTGCTCAGTGGAATCTTCTTGCGGCTCTTCCAATTCATCAAAACAAGTTTTTTTGCTTCTAATATAGCACGGTACATCCATTTTTTTTGACCCCCTGAAATCTCCCACGTTTCTGGAATATAATTTAGAATTAAATTCAGTTCCCTTAAATAACAATTCTTTTTTATTACTCTTGCTATAAATATCCTCACCTCACACCAAAAAGATACTATCATATAACGCTAGAACTCTTGGCGATCCAAGGAAGCTGAATGTTGTGAGATTCAGGACAGGGAAAAGAAAACCCATCTTCCACACAGCTGAACTATGGAACTCCCTTCTGCAGGAGACCAGGGGTGGCCAACAACTTGGATGGCTTTAAAAGAGGATTAGACAAATTCACGGAGGAGGAGAGGGCTATCGAGGGCTCCTGGCCAGAATGGCTCTGCTCTGTCTCCAGAACTGAAGGCAGCAATGCTTCTGAATACCAGTTGCTGGAAACCTCAGGAGGGAAGAGTTGCTCTTGTGCTCGGATCCTGCTTGCTGGTTTCCCACTGGGGCATCTGGTTGTCCAGTGGGAGAACAGGAGGCTGGACAAGATGGGCCAATGCCCTGATCCAGTAGGCTCTACTTGCATTCTTATGCCACCCCTGTGGGAAAGTTCCGGGAGGCAGCAGAGGGTATATTGTTTGTTAATATCCTTCCTAACTTGCGTTAGCAAGTTCCTTTTCTTAGCAGAGTTTCACACAGGGCCATCTTAACCGTTGGTGCTAGGGGTGCACAGCACCCGGGCACGGGCTCTCAGGGGCGCCAGGCCGAGAGTCCGGGGCCAAGCGTTGGAGTCCGGGGAAGAACCGCCGACAGCCGAGCGGAGCAGAGCCCGTCGGAGTGCCACGGGCTCTTCTGCTGCGGGCGGCTCTTCCCCGGATTCCAACACTCGGCCCCAAACTCGTGCCGAGCCGCCCGCAGCGCTCCAATGGGCTCTGCTCTGCTTGGCTGTCGGCTCTTGCCCCAGCTGCATGGCAGCTAACTGTTTCGGCGCTGCACCTGGAGTGCCGTGCAAAGTTGTGGGTGCTGTGCGACGCATCCTGTTGCATGCGCCGAGCTGTGGGTTCCTTTGCTGGCTTTTCCGCTGTCGGCGCATGCTCCCAGCGCCACCCAATGTGGGGTGCCAGCGCAGAACGACAGGGAATGCAAGTAGCAGCGGAGGAAGCATCTCCGGACGGGATCAGCACCGAAGGCAGCAACAAAACCCGATGAATAGGAGCGTGTGGATCCCGTCCAGAGATCTTGCCTCCGCTGCCGCTTGCATTCCCCATCATTCTGCGCTGGCACCCCACGTTGGGTGCCGCTGGGAGCATGCACCAGCAGTGGAAAAGCCAGCAAAGGAACCCACAGCTTGGCGCACGCAACAGGATGCATCGCGCCGTGCCCACAAAGTTACACAGTGCTCCGGGCGCTGCGCGCACAGCCGAAATAGTTAGCCACCATGTAGGGGGGTAGCAGGCGGGCAGCGCGGCAACTGTGCCACCCAACATTTTTGGGATCCCCCCCTAAAAAAGGTTGACAACTCTTGGCAACCCAGGGGCGCCGGGCGGATCTTTGCACCCTGGAGCCGCATATGCTTAAGACGGCCCTGGTTTCACATTCCCCTTTAAAGCACACAGCGGGTAGCTGGTTGCAGGCTTGTTTAAGCCTCTCGATATTAGTGACCTGGCAAGTCCCCTTATATCCCTCTTAAAAGAATAAACACGCCACAACCTTGTGTAAAGTATATAAAAGTAGTTTACTCACATTCTGTTCACACTTGGATCCCAGAAGTTACAAAGTATATGCATGTGGATCTACCCCATATGGGGGGTTAATCGGAGTGACTGCAGACACTGCGACAAAAGGAAGATGGATAAGAAAGGAGGAGGGCTGTGTACCTTGTGCTTTTGTTTACCTGCACAGGTAAGGTCACGACCACCTCTAGTCACATGCAAGAGGAAGGATGCTCCAGGCCAGGAGGAAACAGGAAGTTTTCGACTGGCTGGACCAAACATCCCCTTGCATGTCCACTCTAGGAACATGCGCTCCCCTTTTCAGGAATCGCCAAGGACAGAACCTTCTTGCAGTTGTCTGTCCTGCGAGCAAACCTCCCTTTAGCAGAGGCGTCTGTGTTTTTTTTTTTATTTCAAAGATTGTGTTTCTTCCGGAGGGGCGAGGGAGGAGGGGAGCCCCATGAAAGCCAGAAGCTGTGCGGAGTTGCCCTTTCAACACCTGGCGCTCCATATGGGTGCGTAGGAGATGCATTTGGTTGTTCAAAAACAGGGGACAGGACATGCGCGCTTGAGCATGTGCGTAGGTGTTTTGGCAGAGATGGGATCATTTCCACCCATCTCTCTTCCTCCTTGGTGCTGGAAATCCTTTCCGTTTTGTCGATTGATGGGGTATGTTCAACCTGGGAAAGAGGAGGCGGAGATATCTAAAGGGCTCCTACATGGAAGATGGAGCAGACTTGTTTTCTCCTCCTCTGGTGGGCAGGACTCAAACCCATGGCTTCACATGGCAAGAAAGAAGATTCCTACTAAATGTTAGGAAGAACGTTTTGATGTAAGAGCTGCCTGACATTGCAACAGACCTCCTCGAGAGGCGACAAACTCTCCTTCCTTGGAGGTTTTTAAGCAGAGGTTGGATGGCCACTTGTCATCGATGCTTTAGCTGAGATTCCTGCATTGTAGGGGGTTGGACTAGATGACCCTTGGTGTCCCTTCCAACAATTATATGATTCTATTTTTCTCCACTGCATTGATTTATGTTGGTTAATATGAAACCACCCGTATTTGGGAATTCTCCCCTCCCTTTTTGGATCTGCAGTTTCTTTTTTACTGTTATACAGAACAAAAAAGCTAGAATATAAAATAGAGGCTGTGCCACACTCTACTGGCAAAGACCTCCATGCTGCCACGAATGGGGCAGATCTTTTCCATGCTCATTTCCAGCCCTCTAAGGTGGGTGTGGCATGCATTTTGTGCTGGTTTAGAATGTAATTCACTGCCCAGAAGTGGCCTGTTTATAAGCGCAAGAGGGAAGGAAGACAGAAAATCCTATTTTCAAAGCTTGTAGCGAGAGCATTATCAGATTACAGATCGAAAGGATAAAGAGACCCAGAGTCCAGCTGAAGGGAATTAGGAAAAGGCTGACTGCTGGCTGCAAGCAGATGAACAAAAGCACGACGAGGTCTTCGCTGAAATCAAGGTTTCATTACCTGGAGTGCAACACTTAGTGGAGTTTTTTATCCAGTTGTGCAAATCTAACTGGCAGCTTCAGATTTTCATAGAATCAGAGTTGGAAGAGACCACAAGGGCCATCCAGTCCAACCCCCTGCCAAGCAGGAAACACCATCAAAGCATTCCTGACAGGTGGCTGTCAAGCCTCTGCTTAAAGACCTCCAAAGAAGGAGACTCCACCACACTCCTTAGCAGCAAATTCCACTGTCGAACAGCTCTTACTGTCAGGAAATTCTTCCTAATGTTTAGGTGGAATCTTCTTTCCTGTAGTTTGAATCCATTGCTCTGTGTCCGCTTCTCTGGAGCAGCAGAAAACAACCTTTCTCCCTCCTCTATATGGCATCCTTTTATATATTTGAACATGGCTATCATATCATATCATATCACATCATCCTTTTATATATTTGAACATGGCTATCATATCATATCATTTTAAGCAAGCAAGTTCTATTGTGACTTTTATTATTAACAGCTGCAGTACTTAGCACTTACAAAGCATGCAAGATTTTCTGAGCACCGCTAAAAGTCTCTGCCTGCATGCTTGATATCCAAAAGACATGATACAAAAGGAAAAATGATTGCGGAGGGATGAGGAAAACAAACACTGGGGCAGCTGCTCCTTCAGTGGCTAAAGGATGGGGACAGGATGTTCTCCCTCTCGCCACGATGATCTTCCTTCCTGTCTTGATGCCCTGATAATTTAAAATATTTTTAAGAGGGCGTAAAAATTTCTAAGCTCCCTAAACACCGCTGGAGTTTGTTAAAATGCATGCAGGAGGGGAGTGGGCTCCTGTGTTCGAATCCTGCCTGCAGGTTTCTTTCTTTTCTTTTCTTTTCTTTTACAAATTTTATTGGATTTTTACAATTTAATATTCAACCAAATAACACAATGTAACATTTGTCATATAAAGAAAAAAGAAAAAAAAAACTCCCCATGACTTCCCTCAACTTCCCCTTCTAGTACTTTAAATATTTATTACTTCTGCTTAATTTTTGTCTTATTTTTATGATCTTATACCTCAATACACTTAAATTCTTGCCATTTTTATACCAAATTTTCTTTCATAATTACATCTTGCACTCAACTACATTCCATATTATTATTTCTTGACCTTTCAACTTATTTTCTTACTTGCAAGTGTTTAACCAAACCCCTGCTTGTATGTTTCCCACGGGGGCATCTGGTCAGCCACTGTGAGAACATGATGCTGGACGAGACTGGTCTTATCCAGCAGGCTCTTTTCATATTTTTAAAAACACATGAGAGAAAGTTGCTTAGGTTAGATAAAATGTTGTTTGCCCTATTGGTTTCTACAGCCACAGCTGGCGTTGTAACTCTCCAGCCGTTGGACTCCATCCTCCTTCATCGTCTCCCGAGACAGACGGATGCCAATGGAGATTACAAAGAGAACAGGATAGCATGAAAGCTATCCCTGGTCTCTGGTCCCCTGGGACTCAGCAGTGAGGGGAAAGTTCTCTGCACACCCTCAGAGGCACCCTTGCCTTTGCTCACCACGACGAACACACGTTGCAGCAGGGATCAGCCTCGGCATTTGGAAGGAGCTCAGGGGACGGATTTATACTGAGTCCACTGGTCCGTCTAGCTCTCAGTTGTCTGGACTGACGGGCAGCAGCCCAGGCTCAGAGAGAGGACGTTGCCAGTCAGAGATGGAAGGAGGGACCTTCTGCATGGATACCTACCACTTAGCATTGACGCTGGAAAGTAGGCTCCAAAGGTTGCTCTCTTAGTGGTAGTGCAGGCCTGGTACTGACACTGGCGTAGCAAGCCCAGATGGTACCCAGTGCGGAAATTTTGTTGGCACCCCGTACGGACTGCACATGTGCGGCTGCCCCACGTGTGCATTCCATACGGAATGCCGCACATGCGCAGTCCGTACAGGGTGCCGCTCGCGAGCGGCAGCCCGTAAGAAGCTGTACACCTGGGGGAAGGCAGGGGCCACCTTGTCACCCCTCCCAGAGTGGCACCTGGGGCGGCCCGCCCCCAATGCACCCCGCTTCCTACGCCACTGGGTACTGAACATGCATCAATTTGTGAGAGCCAGTGTGGTGTAGTGGTTAAGAGCGGTGGAATCGTAATGTGGGGAACCGGGTTCGCATCTCTGCTCCTCCACCTGCAGCTGCTGGGTGACCTTGGGCTAGTCACACTTCTCTGAAGTCTCTCAGCCCCACTCACCTCACAGAGTGTTTGTTGTGGGGGAGGAAGGGAAAGGAGAATGTGAGCCGCTTTGAGTCTCCTTTGGGTAGTGATAAAAGTGGGATATCAAATCCAGACTCCTCCTCTTCTTCTTCTTCTTCTTCTTCTTCTTCTTCTTCTTCTTCTTCTTCTTCGTTGCGCCTCCCAGTTTCCTTCTGCGGCACAGCCTTCCTAGTTTTAGCTTCCTCAGTCCTCGGTTTCCCTGACAACTCCTTCCACCGACAGATGCCCGAACACTCAGAGCCTATCCGTGCTGTTGTATCCCTTCCTTGTGGTATTACCCCCCATCCTGATTTTCCTAGGCACCGGCAAGCTGTTTTTTCTTCTTGCTGGGGTTCCTTTCATCCCGCAGGCATGAAAATCACACCCCCAATTGGCATACTGCTTCTTAAAATCTTTAAATTGGGATTCTGCACCATTCTGAGTCCCTGCCGCTGCTGCCCTGGTCCCTGCTTCCCCCCTTGCCCCATATCCTGCCATGCATGCATTCATTCTTTTTATTTATTTTCCATTTAATTATATACATTCACATCATCATTATCATCCACTTCAGAGCCAATCGACTTCCTTCCCTCCCACCTCATGGCTATCGAAATTCACCTTTATAGCATTGCATTTTGTACGTTTTCCAATTATAATTACACTCAATACAAAACGGTCAGGGGTCCCTTTACCTTTACTCTTGAGTGTGGTTTAGTTGGACGCAAGCCCTATTTAATGAACCCAGTGGCCAGGGAGAATATCCCAAAATCTGGATGCTGGGACAGAAAACCTCATCCCCAGGAGTCCCCCCCCCCCCTGTGTCTCAAAGGTGGGTATCCAGCAAATTCAAATACCCTTGGGTGGGCCGGCTCATATGGGTCCCAGATTTTTGGGTCGCAGGCCATTTAGAGTACCCTGAATTGATCCTGGAAGACGAGCAGCCAGTGGAGCTTTTATGATATGAACCACCCTGAGATCTATGGATCGAGGGCGGTATACAAATTTAATAAATGACAACAGTAATAGAGCTCTGCTGGCAAAACAGGATAAAATCTGCAGGTGCCAGTTGATAAAACTTGCTGCCATAACCCAACTTCTTTCTGCACAAAGGAACAGTGGAATTCTGCCACCTGCACGAATTAAACTGAGACAGGAGACATAAGAACATAAGTAGGCCATCTAGTCCAGCACTCTGTTCTCACAGTGGCCAGCTGGATGCCTGTGGGAAACCTGCAAGCAGGATTTGAACACAAAAGCAACTCTCCGCTCCTGTGGTTTCCAGCAACTGGAACCCAGACTCATTTACTGGTGGGGATTGAAGGTTTGTGGTCCTGCCTACCGGCTCCCGTCAGCTTCAGGCAGGACAGCCAATGACCAGCGATGCTGGGAGCCTGTGGTCCAGCAGTTTTGGATACCAGAGGTTCCCCACCTCTGCTCTCTGGGGTCTCAGGAGACAGCTCCCGAGGCCAGATCCTTTCTCTAAGTGGAGATGGCATTGGGGATTGAACCTGGGGCCTTCTGCATGCAGAGCAGGTGTCCCGCTCCTACCGGTAAGCAATGGTGTCTTGCCAGGGGACCATTCATTCCCCCCTTGAATGCAACAGCTAGAAAAGGGGGGGAAATACCCCCATCCACTGACTGCCTGGCATTCAGCGCAAGATATTTCCTCCCAAACCCTTGCGAGCAAACACACACACACAAAGGAAGGGAATGTGGGAGTCTGGCGTTGGACTTGTCTTTGATTTTGAGGGACAAGCAGCCCTTTGTTTCTGAGCCCAGAAAGCTGGGAACTCGAGGTAATTCTTTTTAAATCTCTCCCTCCCTCTTTTTTTGGGGAAGTGGGAGAAGAGAAGGGGGCAAACAGGGTTGTGAGAAGCCTTCAGACGCCTTAACAACCCTCCCATGTTAATCTGGGCAAGATGTTTGCCCGTCTCTCGGCAATCTTTGACGTCGGGGAGGGTTGCCAACTGTCCAACTGCTAGTGCAGCTTTTAAATCAGCTCAATTAATAGAGGGCCTTGTTTCTCTCCACACTCTGAACGAGTTTCATTTTTCGCCTGCTTGAAATAATAATAATAATATAATGCTTGAAAGCACCAGAGCTGGTGAACCAGCGTGCTGTCTACAGGGCTGAATCAATACCTTAGGGGCCCTAAGAAGATTTTAGTGGCACCCATATGTACAGGGGTACCTTGGTTCTCAAACGCCTTGGTACCCGAACAACTTGGAACCTGAACACTGCAAACCCGGAAGTTAGTGTTCCGGTTTGCAAACTTTTTTCCGGAAGCCGAAAGTGCTCCGTTTGAGTGCCACACTTCCGTTTTGAGTGTTACGCTGAGATCTGTCTGTTTTTGCTATCTATTTTGCATTTTTGTTTTTGCAACTGTGTGGAACCCAGTTCAGCTACTGATTGATTGTTTGATTGTGTGACTGCAGTACATTGTTTATTGCTTCATTTTATGGATCATTGGTCTTGTTAGATAGTCAAATCCACATTAAATTGCTGTTTTAGGGGTTGCTAGTCTGGAATGGATCAATCCATTTTGCATTACTTTCTATGAGAAAACATGCCTTACTTTTGGAACGGACTTCCGGAACGGATTAAGTTTGAGAAGCAAGGTACCACTGTAATTCAAAACCAAATTATTACTATACTAGTGGTTTTTAGCCCGTTAAAACAACGGGCGCTAGAACACACACGGTCAAACCCCCACCCACCCCCCACTTCCCACACCTCCACAAACAGTTCGCCTCCCTCTCCCTCCCCCTCCCTCTCCCACACACACACACACACACACATCCCCCCACACCCACCTCCCCCACCTCCCCCACCTCCACACACAGTTCGTCTCTCCCTCCCCCTTCCCCCCCACACCCATCTCCCCCCCCACACACCTCCCCCACCTCCACACACAGCTCGCCTCTCTCTCTCTCTCTCTCTCTCTCTCTCTCACACACACACACACACACACACCTCCCCCCCACACCCACCTTCCCCCCACTTCCCACACCTCCACAAATAGCTCGCCTCTCTCTCTCCCTCCCCCCCCACACACACCTCCCCCCCATCCCCGGCGACCGGGCGGCAGCGCGAGGCGGGCAGGGGGCGGGGCCCCCGCATCCCACCTCCGCCCGAGAGCGCCGCCCGCCGCCGCTCCTCCCACCGCCGCCACCGCACCCGCGAGTCGGCGGCCGCCCCATCCAGACGCGCGGGGAAGCCGCTCGGCGCCCCAGGGCCGCCCCTGCACCACGATGACCGGGGCCGGCAGCGGCGTCCATCCTCCCCGGCCGGACACAGCTGGGCGCTCAGCCCCCGGAGCACCGGCACTCCGCGAGGCGGGCCCGGGTCCTCCTCGGGCCAGAGGGGCCCGCCCCTCCCCGTCGGAACGACGCCGAAGTCCCTCCCCCTCCCCCGAGGCCCCGCTCCCCACCGGCAGCGCCTGGAGGGGAAGGGAAAGGAGCGTCCGCGGCACAGAGGAGCGCGAGGGCCAGAAGGGCGGAGAGGAAGCGCAGCCGCCATGGAGACGGGCGCCGGGCGGGTGAGGGCGGGACCACAGACACGCCCCCCTCTCCCATCGTCCAATCCCTGCGTCCATCTGGGACATGCGCAGTGGAAAATTTCCACTGACACATGGACGGATGCAGGGACACAGGGATATTATTATATAGGATACCGGTATATGATGGTGAGAGGAAGATATTTAGCTCTCCCAAGATCTGAGCGTCTCTGCAAATGTAGTAAACAGGAACCAGATACTTTGGAGCATATATTCTTCTCTTGTGATTTTGGCATTTATGCAAGAAGACATTTATTAGAGGCCTTACAACGCGATGGGCTGATTTCTATGCCTCCAACGGTACAGAGCCTGCTCTCGGACAGTAATGATCAAATTACACTGATAGTAGCTGAATTTTTGAGTGCTGTCCATGTAGAAAGACTGGGTCATTACAAAGAGATTTAATGGTTTTTAACTGGATGGGGAAGTGGTAGTGTTGTACTGCTGTATTATACACAAATTTATTTTTTAACAAATGGTCATTGTGAGAAATTCGGAGTTACTTTTATGGATGAGTTGGGAATTCTGAAGTTAAGGATTTGATTGGCATAAGTTTTGTTCTGTCGAGTGCCTATTTTGCACAATTCGTATACAGTGTCTGATTGATAACATGTAGTCTGTTATGCCTAATAAAGGATATTATTATTATATACCGGTATATTTTTATACCTCGCATTTTTCCTTGACAGGGTCTCAAGGTGACTTACAATTAAACAGGAACAGCTAATACATTAAAAAAAAAATCAGTGAAAGCTCAGGGGTCGCACAATGCAATGTACAATATACCGTATATATTGTTATATGCCACCCCCATTCTCCAAAGAGAGAGAGAGATTTCAGCAGTTCCAGGGTTTGGTTAACACTAGAACATGTGGATGCCCCAGGACCGGTGCTGGCAATTTTGGCGCCCTAGGCGAGGGGGCGGGCTACGTGACGTCATTACATATGACGCACGTTGCGGAGCGGTGCCCCGCCCCCTGCTCTGCTGGGCGCCCCTCGCCGCTGCAGTTTGTTTGCTCCGCCACTGGTTGGGGCGGCACCAGGCGGGGGGCGGCGGGCAGGCTGGCCAGCGCCCCCTCCATTTTGGTGCCCTCGCCACCGCGGTTTTCGCCCCAACCTGCTTGCTCCGCCGCTGGTTCGGGCGGCGGTGGGCAGGCTGGCCAGCGCCCCCTCCATTTTGGCGCCCTAGGCAATTGCCTAGTTCGCCTAAATGGACGTGCTGGCCCTGGACGTCCCCTGAGCTGAATGTTGGAAGATTCAGGACAGATGAAAGCAAGTCCTTCTTTGTGTAGTACAGAGTTAAACTGTGGAACTCCCTCCCACAGGAGGCAGGGATGGCCTGCAAATTGGATGGTTTTAAAAGAGGATTAGACACAATTGAGGAGGAGGAGGAGGAGGAGGAGAGGGCTATCGGTGGTTACTAGCCAGGATGGCTAAGCTCTGCAGCAATGCCAGTTGCTGGAAACTGCAGGAAGGGGGAGAGGGCTCTTGTGTCCGAATCCTGCTTGAGGCTGCCACTGTGAGAACAGGATGCTGGGCGAGATGGACCATTGGCCCTGACCCAGCAGGCTATTCTCATGTTCCCCGCAGCAATTTAATTCATGCAGGTGGCAGAACCCCCCTCTTTGTATGTTCTTCTGAAATGCAACAGGTTTCTCCCCTCGCTGGCACCAGAGTTGCCTAATTCTTTGCTTCAGTATATCCAGCGGGCCTCTCACTCTGTCCCTTTAGTTGCCAGGTAGAGACAGAATCAGAATCAGACTTTATTCACATAGCCAACAGGCCATAGCAACTAAAACACAGAAAAAACAGATAAAAACATTGGAAAATGACCAGTCAGGAACAGAAGTATATAGGTGTACTGATAGATCATATAGAGGTCAATGAGGCCCCAGTTTGGCGGCCTGAGATGATCAGTGGGGATGGTAAGGTTCTCTCATTCATCAGAGCTATAGAGATAAGCTGATCGTGACATCTATAAGCCTCAGGTACATGGGCTGGTCATATATGCCGAGTTGCCAGGTAGAGACATTTCCACCAGATTGCTTATACGGAAAGAAATGAAGGGAACGAAAACAGCCCCCTTTGACCTCCACAACAGAGAGTTGCTCTCTCTGTGTGTGTCGACCCCCTTGCCCACCGTCTCGTGTGCTTATCTTGCCCTCCCTGCCAAACCATGTTGAATTTTGCTGATGGGGGTTTTATTCGCCACCCCAAAGACCACATTGCATTTCTTTTCTCAGCGTGGGTTTGAAACGATGGATCAATAAGCCGCCTTGAGGGTCCCATCTGCGTCAAGGAATCCATCAATAGACTCGAGAGCTGGTTCCCCCAGGCTTGGGGGGGGACGGATTGACACTGATGGAACTCAAAGCCTCTTTATGAATCCCATTCTGCCCCCCACATCTCCCTCAGATCCAGGTTCTCGGTTCACAAAGAGACCTCCAGGCTGCCTCCCCTCAGAGCATTTCCCCTCCATGCAGCGCAGCAAATAGCTCTGAGACAACAGGACATTATTCTGTTGTGGTTGCCCAGCAACCTTGGGGCGCCTCGCTGGAACCCCCCATTTGGGTGATGTGGGGGGGGGGGATGAAATCCTTTCTGTGTCTCCTGGGCGTCCAGGGCTTCAGAGTGATGTCACGGTTTCCACAGAAACATACAGGAGGTTATTTTTATTATTATTTTTAAAAAGCCCTAAACACTGTTCTTTTATTTATATGCATATAAGCTCACCTTTCCCCAAGGGGTCCCAGGGTGGGTTACAGCACAGTTTATCGATGCAATGAATGAAACCACAGGGGAAGGTCTTGGCCAGGTAAACGGGACAGGTCACAGACTTGTAGACTTGGAAGGGACCCCCAAGGGCCATCTAGTCCAACCCCCTGCAATGCGGGAATCTCAGCTAAAGCATCCCTGACAGATGGCCATCCAGCCTCTGCTTAAAAACCTCCAAGGAAGAAGAAGCCACCACCTTTCAAGGGAGACCATTCCATTGTTGAGTGGCTCTTACTGGCAGAAAGTGGTCCCCCTCCCCGTATGTTTAGTTGGAATCTCCTTTCTTGTAACTTAAAGCCATGGGTTCAGGTCCTACCCTCCAGAACAGGAGAAAACAAGCTTGTTCCCTCTTCCATGGGACAGCCCTTGAGATATTTGAAGATGGCTCTCATATCTCCTCTCAGTCTCCTCTTCTCCAGGCTAAACATCCCCAGCTCCTTCAACCGCTCCTCATCAGGTTGGTTTCAAGACCCTTGATCATCATGGTTGCCCTCCTCTGCTCACCTTCCAGCTTGTCAACATCCTTCTTAAATTGTGGTGCCCAAAATTGGACACACTATTCCAGGTGTTTGTCTGGCGAAGGCAGAAGAGAGTGGGACTATTACTTCCCTTGACCTGGACACTATGCTTCTGTTGATGCACCCAAGGCTCAAACTGGGTCTACTAGACCCAAAAATTCTAAGTAATGTGGACTAAATTACTGCTGGGATTGGGGCTCTGAAGCTTAAGCTTCATTCGATTCACAGTAGATCTGCCCCTGCTCACCGGTTGTTGTGAGGAGAAAATGGGGAGACAGAGAAGAATGGATGCCACCTGGAGCTCCCTGCAGGAAAGGTGGGATAGAAAACATTGTTATTATTTATTAAATTTAACTTGTTAATGTTTTTAATTTTCAGTTTTTGTAAGTAACTTTTACATTCAAATACAATCGATTTTATACATAAACAGGATTCTCTGAATCCTTAGACTTCCCTCCACTCCCCTGTGGCTTCCATAATACTTCCTTTTATACTGCATCTTATAATATTATCCAAATTTATATTCAAACTAGCTGACCCGGGCCACGCCTTGCTGTGGCTGATTTTATGCTTATTACCATCAGTAGCAGCCGCAGCCAAAATACCCCCCCCGGGCTATGGGTTTTGTCCTCCCCACGGCCTGTGGCTGTGGCTCTGGGTTTGGCCGTTTGCCTTTGTCTGGTAATGGCCGCCTTGGTGGTTTCAGTTGCTCAGTTGATGACATCATTATTTGGCGCCACCCTTCAGCGCTTTTGCTGGTGACAGCGCGCGATCTGCCTTTCTATTGGATGCTGCTGGTGTCTTCAGAGCTTCTGCTGCTGATGTCATATGTGCGTGCCATTTTTTGCGTTTTTTCTTTATTTTAGGTATGCTAGGTGTGGTTTTTTTTGAATTTTTATTATGCCAGATCCTTCCTTGGTGGTCATGGTATGCTGTGTCCTTAATTTGATGAGATTTGGTCCAGTGGTTACGGAGCACGGTGGTGTCCGCCGCGCACGCAATGGGAACATTTATATATATATAGATTTCCATTTATAACCACAGAATTATTACCTTACAAGTATTCTATTAATCCTGCTAACGTTTTTAACTGTGTACAGTGTTCTTTAAGTACAGTGTTCTATAATTTTTTTCCATTCTGTGTTAAATTTCTAATCCTCCTGGTTTCTGATTCTCCCTGTCAATTTTGCCATTTCGGCATAGTCCATCATCTGGATTATCCCTTCTTCTCTGGTTGGAACTTTGTCTTCCTTCCATCTCTGAGCAAAAAGCATCCTTGCAGCTGTCGTCGTGTACATAAATAGTCTTTTCAAGTCCTTTGGTATTTCATCACCTATAATTCCGAATAGAAAAGCTTCTGGTTTTTCCACAAAGGTTATCTTGAACATTTTTTTCAACTCATTATATATCATTTCCCAGAAAGCTTTCGTTATTTTGCATGTCCACCACATGTGGTAGAAAGTGCTTTCTTTTTCTTTACATTTCCAATATATATTGGTAGCAGTTCTATAAAATTTTGCTAACCTCATAGGTGTTAAGTGTCAACGGCACATCGTTTTCATATAGTTTTCTTTCAACGTACAGCATGCTGTAAACTTAAAGTCTTCCCTCCATAACTTTTCCCAAGATGAAAGTTGTATATTATTCCCAATGTCCTTTGCCCATGTTTATTAAATTTATCAGTTGCTCTCTCTTCGCCACACCAACGCAAAGCAACTTACAATATTTTAAGCAAAGAAACCAAACGCATACATAAATTACAGCCAGCAAATTTAGCAATAAATACATATTAGTTATAAGAACTAACTTAAATATAATTGGCATTTTATTACTATGAAAATTATTAGTGACTAGTAAATTAAGCCCGTAAAGATTACGGGCTCTAGAAGCAAGGCGGCGGCGGGAGGGCGGCGGCTCCGATCCGGCCACACATACACACACACGCGCACACACACCTTTCCCCCCGCCGCGGAAACGTCGTTGCGAGCAGCGCTCCAACAACGGAAGGGCGGCAGGAGGAGGCTGCCCCCGCTCTTTGCTTTGTCCGCTGCAGATGGGCGGCAGTGCGGCAAGCAAAGAGGAAGCCGGAGCCATCGGCGGAGGCAGCGGAAAGGTCCGCTGAAGATGGCCGACAGCAGGAGGCTGTGGGAAGCGGCGCGTTGCGCCGCTGCCCCCACTCCTATTGGTCTGCGTCCTCCAATCCCTGTGTCACTGGAACGCACGCGCACTTGCGAATTCCTGTGACACACGGAAAGTAGTACGTACGGACACAGGCTCTTTATTATATAGGATTGTTTCTCACGAGGGTGGGCAGAGAATCCATTCTAGTGAGATTTGGACTGTTACTGGAAAGATCCCATCGCTCTCACAGGCCAACCTGTTTGCTGACTTCTACCTCTCTTCTCTCCTTCAAGGTTTATGAACCACAGAGTACCGCCCAACCGGAGGTACCAGCCCACAGAATATGAACATGCAGCCAATTGCGCCACACATGCTGTGAGTTGCTGTTGTTGTTGTTGTTGTTAAATTTGTTTACTGTTCTTCATCCATAGATCTCAGGGCGGTTCACAGCACAAAATTACAATATAAAATACACAAAATGCATGATAAAAATACAAACAGATACAAACCAATAGCATACCTTCCATCGTTTCTCAGAGAACAATAGGGACATTCTATTCTCCATCGGGAAGCTCCTCCCGCGTTTGATGACACAGACGTCATCTACATATTGTCATCGGTCACCTTGAGCCAATGACAATCCTCTCTGCCTCGCCTACCTCGCAGGGCTGTTGTAAAAGAAAAATGTGCGAGGGAAGGGATTGTGTGTGGAATGGGATGAAATTTTAGCAGTAAGCTGCTTTGAGTCTCTGTCAGGTATAAAGGTAGAGTTGTCATATTTCAAAAAGTAAAAAACCAGGACGGCCCCTGGAGACCCCCCAATTTTTTATTTTTTATTTACAAACCCCAAAGTTCTTGAGAGTAAATCCTACACTGAACTCAGTAGTGGGACTGAGTAGAAATGTTTCAGATTGCAGTGTACGGCTGCCTCGTCTTGACCCAGTTACCTGGGAGTAAGCTCCATGGAATACAGTGGGACCTACTTCTGAGTAGACAGTGTTAAGCTCCGTTTACAATAAAGGAATAAACACTGCCTGCGTTTCCTAAGAAATGGCTGGCTGTGGAAGCATTGCAATGAAAGGATTTCAAGTGGATCAGTGACCTTCAAAATTATAGGAAACGCTCCGTATTCCAACTTCATCATTTCCTTCATTTGGTGCAGGGATTTCATTTTCAGTACAAACAGGACTCTGTTCTTGCACCTGCACACACACACTCCACTTTTAATTGCTCTCCGAGTTCTGGAGGGGAGGTAAAAGGAAAAGCAGGACATTCTGGGGTCGAATCAGAAATCAGGATGGCTTTTGTAATTCCGGGACTCTCCCTGGAAAACCTGGACACTTGGAGGGTATGAGCTGTGAATGGCATGCAGAATCTAAGTCTGTAATGGGGAACAATTTGAAAAACAAAATATTGGGGAAAGGCTACATGAGAAATCTGCTAGTTATGGCCAGATCAAGGGGGACATAAAGACCTTTTCTTCCCTCTCCTTCCCTCCCAGTTCTGGATCATTCCCAGCATCCTGGGCAGCTCCATCCTCCACGTCCTTTCGGACAACCCCTGGGAGACCATCTCCGCCTGGATCTACGGCTTTGGGCTGTCTGGGTTGTTCATCGTCTCCACCATCTTCCACACCATCTCCTGGAAGAAGAGCCACTTGAGGTATCTCTGACGTCTGCTACACAAGGGTGGGCGATGATGGCAATGGGGTTCGCTTGCCCTTTGAGCAAGGCAGGCCTCTGCCTCTCCAGCTTCTGGCAGCAAGCAGAGAGCCCACCTTGGCCTCTTGTTCTCCATCCTAGGATGGCATAGCAGCCGGCCAGGTTGTGGGAATGTTCAGGGAGGCAGGAGAGGAAATATTGTTTATTAATATGTTTCCTAACTTGCTCTAGCAAGTTCCTTTACTTAGCAGAGTTTTACATTCCCCTTTTAAACGCACAGCAGATAGCTGGTTGCAGGCTTGTTTAAGCCTCTCACTATTATGTTCCTGGTAAGTCCCCTTCTATCCCTCTTAAAAGAATAAACACGCCACAATCTTGTGTAAAGTATATAAAAGAAGTTTACTCACATCATCAGTTCACAGTTGGGTCTCTGATGGCAGACTTAGTTACAAAGTATATACATGTGGATCTATGCCATATGGGGATAATCCCAGTGTCCTCTGTTGGCTGGAACAGAGCATCTCTAGCTACAAAGAGAGAGTGTGTGCAGCGTGCCTTGTGCTTTTGTTACCTGGACAGGTAAGGTCATGCCCACCTCTAGTCACATGCAAGAGGAAGGATGCTCCAGGCCAGGAGGAAACAGGAAGTTTCTGACTGGCTGGACCAAACATTCCCCTGTATGTCCACTCTAGGAAAACAAGGAATGTTGTACTTGACTGCTACTTATGTCTCACATCCCACACAGGTGAGGTGGGGAAAGGCCAGCTCATTTGTCTCCATGGCAACTCATTTGGACATGCAAATGGTGGCACTTGACTGGCTGGTTAAGGAACTTGTCTGGCTGGTTTCCTCTTAACGTAGCCCCACCTACACAGGATAAGAGGTTTGGAAGTTACCCCTAGGTATCATCTAGACTGACCCCACCACACCTGTATGAAACAGTGTTTTCTCCCCCCCCCCCCCTCTTTCTCTTCTGCAGGACTGTGGAGCATTGCCTGCACATGTTTGACAGAATGGTCATCTACTTCTTCATAGCTGCCTCCTACGCCCCTTGGTGAGTTCTCGCAAGCTGTCTACCCAGCCTTTCAGAAACTTGAAGAGGGGCAGTGTTATGTAGTGGTTAGAGTACTGGACTAGCAGACCAAGGTTCAAGCCCTGAAGCTTGTTGAGAGACCTAGGGCAAGTCACTGCCTCATAGCCTAATCTACCTCGCAGGATTGTTGTGGGGGCTAAATGGAGAGGGATAGAACCACCTTGAGCTCCTTGGAGGATAAATGGCCTATACATGTGTAATAAGAATAAATATAACATGATCCTCATCCCACATGATCACCATCCTATGTGGGACACCTCCCCCCCATAAGCCTTTGAAGATGGTTCAGAAACTTCAGCTGGAAAATTCAGCAGCCAGGTTGCTTACCAGAGCAAGACGGTTTGAGCATCTTACACCAATCCTGGTCCGATTGCACTGGCTACCAATCAGTTTTCGGGCCCAATTCAAGGTGCTGGTTTTGACCTAAAAAGGTAAAGGTAAAGGGACCCCTGACTGTTAGGTCCAGTCGTGACAGACTCTGGGGTTGCGGCGCTCATCTCGCTTGAAAGACCTACACTGGCTCCCAGTACGTTTCCGAGCACAATTCAAAGTGTTGGTGCTGACCTTTAAAGCCCTAAAAGGCCTCGATCCTGTATACCTGAAGGAGCGTCTCCACCCCCAACGTTCAGCCCGGACACTGAGATCCAGCGCCGAGGGCCTTCTGGCGGTTCCCTCACTGTGAGATGTGAGGTTACAGGGAACCAGGCAGAGGGCCTTCTCGGTAGTGGCGCCCGCCCTGTGGAACGCCCTCCCTTCAGATGTAAAAAAGAACAACAACTACCAGACCTTTAGAAGACATCTGAAGGCAGCCCTGTTTAGGGAGGCTTTTAATGTTTAATAGATTATTGTATTTTAATGTTCTGTTGAAAGCCGCCCATAGTGGCTGGGGAAACCCAGCCAGATGGGCGGGGTATAAATAATAAATTATTATTATTATTATTATTATTATTATTATTATTATTATTTATTGGCCGAGGGAGCCGGCGTACAGCTTCTGGGTCATGTGGCCAGCATGACTAAGCCGCTTCTGGCGAACCAGAGCAGCGCACAGAAACGCCGTTTACCTTCCCGCCAGAGTGGTACCTATTTATCTACTTGCACTTTGACGTGCTTTCGAACTGCTAGGTGGGCAGGAGCGGGGACCGAGCAACGGGAGCTCACCCTGTCACAGGGATTTGAACCGCTGACCTTCTGATCGGCAAGCCCTAGGCTCTATGGTTTAACCCACAGCGCCACCTGTGTCAGTTCAGGACCACAATACTTCAAGGACTGCCTCTCCCCAGTCGGACCCAGTCGGACCCTGAGATCATCTTCTGAGGCCCTCCTTCGTGTGCCTCCTCCTCGAGAGGTCCGGAGGGTGGCAACACGAGAACAGGGCCTTCTCTGCAGTGGCTCCCTGTCTGTGGAATGCTCTCCCCAGGGAAGTTCGCCTGGCGCCTTCACTATACACCTTTAGGCACCTGGCAAAAACGTCCCTTTTCAACCAGGCCCTTGGCTGACCTGAATGACATCCTATGCCCTTTTAAAATGGGGGGAGGGTTGTGTTATTGGGCTGTTGTTTATATTTTGATTATGTATTTTGTGGTTTTATATTTTTATTTTATTCTGTGAGTTGCCCTGAGACCTCTGGGAATAGGGCTGTATAATAATAATAATAATAATAATAATAATAATAATACGTCCATAGCTGAGCATAGCAGTCCCACCTCCCTCCTCCTTCGCTGTTCTGGAATTGTGCGTTTCCTTGTCTGTGTTTGTCTCTTTCTCTTCCCGTTTCCAGGCTCCTGTTTCTCTCAAGCACTCAATGGTCTCTGTTCTTCTCCCAGGCTGAATCTGCGGGAGTTGGGACCCTGGGCTTCGCACATGCGCTGGATCATTTGGATCATGGCCTCCGTCGGGACCATCTATGTTTTCTTTTTCCATGAACGGTGAGTCGAAACCTCAATAGAGGGCCTTCTCGGTAGTGGCGCCCGCCCTGTGGAACGCCCTCCCATCAGAGGTTAAAAGGATTAACAACTACACAACATTTAGAAAACACCTGAAGGCAGCCCTGTTCAGGGAAGTTTTTAATCTGTGATGTGTTAATGTATTTTAATGTTTGCTGGAAGCTGCCCAGAGCGGCTGGGGAGACCCGGCCAGATGGGCGGCGTACAAATAAATTATTGTTATTATTATTATTATTATTATTATTATTATTATTATCATCAATATGTTGAAACCTCAATATGAGCTCATCTGACAGGAAGGGTGGAGGAGTCACAGCAACAGGGCAGAAGTGGTTTGCACGCGGAAGGTCCCAGGTTAAAATAAGGTTGTGCTTTAACCAGAGGCGTAGGAAGGTCAGGTGGTACCCGGTGTGGAAAATTTCTTGTCACTCCCCCCCACATTGATTTTATTTATTTATTTTTTTGCCTGCAAAAATGGTTTTACGTTATTTCATATTTTCTTACAAAGGAATAATAATAAGTAAAAATAAACTTTTATTTATATCCCACCCTCCCCAGCCAAAGTCGGGCTCAGGGTGGCTAACATCAGATACATAACATTGATATAAAATCAAACAATAATTAAATTACCTCCTAAAAACAGGTCAAAATCAAATTAAAGTCTAATTAGATGGCTTTCCGCAGGGTTGGGGTTGGGAACAGTAAGTGCTCCACTGAATTGAAATTTCAGCCTTCATGACATAGGAAAACAGCTAAGTAAACAGCTATTTTCGTGGAGGAGGGTCAAGATATTAACTGATATGCATGAAATTTCATATATAGCTATATAATCCCTAGTGTAGTAAGATAAGACCTTTGGAGTTTTTTTATGAACCACCCTAGTAGGGCAGGGTTTATTTTATTTTATTTTATTTTATTTTATTTTATTATTTTTGCCTAGTAGGGCAGTAATTGTTCCTTGATAATTTGTCACCCCCTCCATGATGGAACCCCCCGCCCCCTTCCTACGCCCCTGGCTTTAACTGTGTAAAATGGAAACCTAATAAAAAAATATTACACACAAAAAAGGAAAAGGAAAACCTCCAGATGTTGTAAGACTACAGTTCTCCGTGCTCTATATGCCCCTGGCCCCTGGTCTCCTTGAAGGAGTAGGGCGAGGGGATGGGGATCCGGGCTTGGTGTGCCGGCAACTCTGCCTCAGGTGCTCCTACTCGGAAGTAAGCTCCACTGATGGGCGGGGGAGGGGATAAGCAAAAACTATGATATGGCAATGAATAAAGAGAGGACAGACAGCAAGATAATGTCTTCATTGAGAAATGGAGCGTTTTTATAATATAATAAAATATATTATACTATATTATAATAATATATTTATTATAAAATATATAATAAAAAGAAATGGAGCATTTTTATAATATAATAAAATAAGGTACAGGGCAATGGAGACCCACAAGTTACTTGAAACCTTGCAATAGTCATGGATTGTGTTCAGTGTTGGTGCTTCTTTATGTTCTCTTTTATTCGGCCCCTGTTGTTATGTTTCGTTTTGTTTTGTTTTGTTGCATACCCTCCAACATTTCTCTGATGAAATTAGGGACGTCCTAAACAAAAGCAGGACATTCCAGAATCAAATCAGAAACCAGGACGGCTTCTGTAAATCTGGGACCATCCCTGGAAAATAGGGACACTTGGAGGGCCTGTTATTATATAAGTAAATAATAATAATAAATTGTGAAACAGCAAACACCCGGCATGTAAGCGTTTCACGCTACTAGCTGTAAAGCAGAGTTTAGCTCTGGGGAAATTGATGTGTCACCCGGTCAGTAGGACTGTGCTGGGGTCCCTACCCCCAAAATGAAGGAACTAACAAGGCAAACCATGTGTGGCTAAGCCCTTATGATGATCTATGGCTGGCGCAAAGTTGGCTTACAGCACCCCCTCGTGGAATGAAAGATTTTTTTCTTTAATTGCGGGGAAATGATAGGAAATTGAACCCGGATTTCTCGTAACCCAGGGGTGGCCAACTCCCAAGAGACTGCGATCTACTTACAGAGTTAAAAACTGGCAGTGATCTACCCCCTTTTGGGGGGTTCAGGTCAAAGTTGTTGAGCTTTTTGGGGGAGGAGGGAGGCCCATTTTTTAGGCATTCAGATCAAAGTTGCTGTTGAGCTTTTTTTTAGGAAGAAGTAAAGCCGTTTTGGGGGGATGCAGGGCAAAAAATTGAGCTTTTTTTTTTTAGGGGAGCCAAAGTTGTTGAGCTTCTTTGGGGGGAGCCAGTGATCTACAAGTGATCTACCACAGACGTCCAGTGATCTACTGGTAGATTACGATCTACCTGTTGGACATGCCTGTCGTCAACGAATCCAGCCTGCCCGGTGTTTCATTTGCATCTCAAAAGAAGTTGCTTTCTTTTCTTCCAGATACAAGTTGGTGGAGCTGGTGTGCTATGTCATCATGGGGTTCCTCCCTGCGGTTGTCATTCTCTCCATGGTACGTTACCCATGTCACGGGCGGGATGGAGTGCGGTGAGAATCAGTGTGGTGTAGTGGTTAAGAGCGGTGGACTCGTAATCTGGTGAACTGGGTTCGCTTCCCCGCTCCTCCCCATGCAGCTGCTGGGTGACCTTGGGCTAGTCCCACTTCTCTGAAGTCTCTCAGCCCCACTCACCCCACAGAGTGTTTGTTGTGGGGGAGGAAGGGAAAGGAGAATGTGAGCCTCTTGGAGACTCCTTCGGGTAGTGATAAAGCGGGATATCAAATCCAAACTCCTCCTTGTCCTCCTCCTCCTCCTCTTCCTCTTCTTCTTCTTCTTCTTCTTCTTCTTCTTCAGTGCACTGATTTTGCACATGGTCCTGTCCTTGCATTTCAAGCGGGGGCGGGGGAATAATAATAATAATAATAATAATAATAATAATAATAATAATAATAATAAATTATTATTTCCCCAGCCACTCTGGGCGGCTCCCAACAGAATATTAAAAACAGACTAAAGCTTCAAACATTAAAAACTTCCCTAAGCAGGGCTGCCTTCAAGTATTTTCTAAATGTCAGGTAGTTGTTTATCGCTTTGACCTCTGATGGGAGGGCGTTCCACAGGGCGGGTGCTACTACCGAGAAGGCCCTCTGCCTGGTTCCCTGTAACTTCGCTTCTCGCAGGGAGGGAACCGCCAGAAGGCCCTCGGAGCTGGACAATGGGGGTGGAGACGATCCTTCAGATATACTGGACCGAGGCCGTTTAGAATCAGAAACCGGGACGGCTTCTGTAAATCTGGGACTGTCCCTGGAAAATAGGGGCGCTTGGAGGGGCTCGTGGCTGTGCTTCTTGGATTCCGCTACCTGATCACTGATTGCTGGCCTTCCTTTCTGCTTGCCTGCCGCAGCCCAACACGGACGGCCTTTCGGAGCTGGTGACTGGCGGGTTTTTCTACTGCTTGGGCACCGTCTTCTTCAAGAGCGACGGGCGCATCCCCTTCGCCCATGCCATCTGGCACCTTTTCGTGGCGCTTGGAGCTGGCACCCACTATTACGCCATCTGGAGGTACCTCTATCGGCCGGGCGATGTCGAGGCGGAAACCTCCAGGTAGACAGGTGCCTTAAGAAGAAGGATTTGGAGGCGCCAGGGATTTTGGGGAGCCTTCCAACGGACTCTCGTCCTTCGGTTCGCCCATGGGAGACACGGACCCTGTGCCGATTCCTCCTTCTCCTGATGGGAGGTGGTGGTCTTTAGTATTATTTCCTTGGCCAAACTTGCCCAAGCCCCAAGGGTTGGTTTTTTCTATTCTTATTTTTATAAATCAAGGGTTTTGTAATGAAGCGAACAATTAGTGGATATTCGTGAAAAGGCAAGGGGGGAGGGAGATAAACAGGCCTCTGTCTGGAGGAACTTGGAAGTGTCTGTCCTCGTGTTCCTAAGTGTTCGTTGACACAAACTGGTAAACCGAATAGGAAGCTGGCAGGAGATTTGCATTAATACCAGTCAGAAGAGGGCCCATCATAATTGACTGGTTGTATTCTCATTTCCTACAAACACACACAAAAAATCTGCCCCTCCCTCGCTGGCTGCAATTGGCTTAGCTGCTGTGATGTCACAGCATGGACAATCAAGGGCCAGGTGGTCAAATGCTTAGGCTAGTTTTCTTGGAAGCCACAGGATCTGAGAGCCAGTGTGGTGTAGTGGTTAAGAACGGTAGACTCATAATCTGGGGAACCGGGTTCGCGTCTCCGCTCCTCCACATGCAGCTCCTGGGTGACAAAGGAGTGCCGGGAAGGGGAACACCATTCACACAGACTCAAGAGGCGCACAGTTGCAGAGCAGGCCGGCAACTTATGGGGGAGGGGTTACATTCACGGTGGTTTGTGCGCAAAGGCAGAATTACGCCCAGTGTGACTATCCAGTGGGGTGTAGTGGTTAAGAGCTGTAGACTTGTAATCTGGTGAACCGGGTTCGCTTCCCCGCTCCTCCACATGCAGTTGCTGGGTGACCTTGGGCTAGTCACACTTCTCTGAAGTCTCTCAGCCCCACTCACCTCGCAGAGTGTTTGTTGTGGGGGGAGGAAGGGAAAGGAGAATGTTAGCCGCTTTGAGACTCCTTCGGGTAGTGATAAAGCGGGATATCAAATCCAAACTCTTCTTCTTCTTCTTCTTCGTGGTTGAAGAGGTCAGGGTCTTTAGCCTAGGGACAAGAGCAGAGGGTCCCTGGCTCAGTTCCCTGGTTCAACCTCCAGTTAGAAAAAGGATGCCAACTGATGGGAAGGACAGCCAGACTGGGCAATACTGGGGCAGATGAACTGAGAGTCCGATGAGATAGAAAGAAGCTTCCTTTGGGGTAGCAGGAGCAATTTCTACAAAAGGCTGTTTGGGATAGAAGCAGAACTTCCTGGGACTTTAATCCTGCAAGGATTGAAACTGAGAAATTGAGGTTCAGGTAGGTAGCCGTGTTGGTCTGACGCAGTCGAAATAAATTAAAAAATTAAAAAAATTGTTCAGTAGCACCTTAGAGACCAACTAAGTTTGTTCTGGGTATAAGCTTTCGTGTGCGTGCACACTTCTTCAGAAATTGAGAGTTTGGCTTGGCAGCTGTTAAAAGCACCAGCGCTGTGCCGTTAGTTCCCACCAGCCAAGGTTAGGGTGGGATCTTGAAGCCATCAAATCTCAGGCGCTCTTGCCATTCCTTTTGTTTGACAATTGCTTGTGGAAGAGCTAACAGAATATCTGGCAGGGAAAGAAAGGAAGGAAGGAAGGAAGGAAGGAAGGAAGGAAGGAAGGAAGGAAGGAAGGAAGGAAGGAAGGAAGGAAGACAGACCTAATGCATTTCCTTGCACCTCTGTGCTGCTCACTTTAAGGTACTTTGAATCATGTAAACTGCAGGGCAATGTGTTAAAAGCTTCTGGGATCCAGAAGGGATCTGCCCTCCTTCACTGCAAAAGGGAGAGAGAGAGAGATCCTGTCTCATAGTCATCGCAGCCCATTTTAACTGACCTGTATCTAATCTTAGGCCCCATCCGCACTATCCTTTTAAAGCAGTATTATCCCACTTTAAGCAGTCATGGCTTTCCCCCCAGAGAATCCTGGGAACTCTAGTTTGTTAAGGGTGCTGAGAATTGTTGAGCGACCCCTGTTCCCCTCCGAGAGCTACAATTCCCAGAGTTCCCTCGGAAGAGGGATGGATTGTTTAACCAGCTCTGGGAATTGCAGCTCTGGGAGGAGAACAGGGGTCGCCCAACATTTCCCAACACCCTTAACAAACTACAACTCCCAGGATATTTTGGGTGAAGCCATGGCTGCTTAAAACGTCACGTTTGGTGCAGAGGGGGGCTTCGTCAGTTGGCGATGAAATTCCACAGGGAATTCAGCAAAACGGCAAATTTCAGTGTTCTGCGAAATTCAGGTCTTTTCGAATTCTGCTTCCAAAATATTAGAGGAATACCTTTTTTAAAAAATGCCAATAACTTATATTAACTTTTACTGACTAAATGGAAGGCAATATTGTTAAAGTGTAAACAGACTAAATATCTAGACACACACGCATCCAACATAACATGGACACGTGGAGAGGCTGGAGAATCAAATCAAATTTTAAATGGTTACTCCGATGGTCCCAGAATTGCTCGCCTTTCTCTTTGAAAGGACCAAATGCCAAGTCCAGATAGCTGCCCCTTCCCCATGAAGGATCTCAGGATCTGTTGCAACTTTCAAAGGCACGTGGAGAGCATAAGAAGTGGCCTGCTGGATCAGGCCAACGGCCCACCTGCTCTCCCAGCATCCTGCTCTCCCAGGGGACAACCAGATGACCCAGTGGGAGACACAGGATTCGAGCGTAAGAACAGCCCTCTCTGGCTCTCCCCTCCCGGGGCTTCTGGCAACTAGCATTGCTGTCTCCAACTGTGTGGGAATGTTCAGGGTGGCAGGAGAGGATATATTGTTTAATAATATCCTTCCCAACTTGCGCTAGCAAGTTCCTTTACTTAGCAGAGTTTCACATTCCCCTTTTTACGTGCACAGCAGATGGCTGGTTGCAGGCTCGTGTGAGCCTTTCCCTACTATACAATTCAGTCTGTCTCAGATTGAATTGCACGTTCCTGGTAAGTTCCCTTGAATCCCTCTTAAAAGAATAAAGACGCCACAATCTTGTTCAAAGTCAATAAAAGAAGTTTACTCACATCATCAGTTCACAGTTGGATTCCTGAAGGCAGACTTAGTTACAAAGCAAATCAAAATTTATTACGGTCAGCGACCAGCACACACATATTAAAACATGGAATTGTTCAGAAATACAATCTAAAATATATTCATCTGACAAGATTTATCATAATTAACTCATTCTATAAAAATATATATAATTGGGTAATAATTGCACTACATTGGATAATAGCTCGGTTTCTTCTCTAAATATGTCATAAAATAGTTACAAATATGTACATGCGGATCTACCCCATATGGGGGAACAATCCCAGTGCTGAGAGCTAGCAGAGCAGTCCTAGCTAAAAGCTGGTCCAACGAAGAAGGGAGTCAAAAAGAGGGAAGGGTGCTGCGTGACTCATCCTTTTGTTACCTGGACAGGTGAGGTCAGGCCCACCTTCTACCCTACCATATGCAAGAGCAAGGATGCTCCAGCCAGGAGGAACAGGAAGTTCCGACTGGCTGGACCAAACATCCCCTTGCAGGTCCACTCTAGGAAAACAAGGAATGTTGTACTCGACTGCCTCTCGTTGGATCACATCCCACACTGTGGAGGTAGAGCACAGCCATTGTGGCTGGTAGCTGTCAGTAGCTCTCTCCTCCTTCCTGAATGTGCCTATGGGTTCCTTGACTGTGCCCCTTCCCCTCACTGCCAAGTAGAGATGCAGGGGCCGCTGAAGTCAGCATCCCTCAACATGTGACAGTCGCATAGATGTGGCCGCCGCATGGATTCTGGGCACCAAGGGACCTGATCCGGACGCTCTGAAAGATTCTCTGCTCTCTGCACTGCAAGGGCTGCTCACCAATGGCAAGTAGTAGTAGTAGTAGTAGTAGTAGTAATAATAATAATAATAATAATAATAATAATATATTATTTATACCATGCCCATCTGACTAGGTTTCCCCAGCCACTCTGGGCGGCTTCCAGCAGAATATTGAAATACAATGATTCATCATATATATTTAATAAACTTTATT
Organism: Darevskia nairensis; assembly: GCA_034642065.1. Lineage (NCBI taxonomy): Eukaryota > Metazoa > Chordata > Lepidosauria > Squamata > Lacertidae > Darevskia > Darevskia nairensis. The sequence continues at coordinate 31,085 of JAWWNI010001304.1, read as the reverse complement.
TGATTTAAAAATTTACAGAATTCGTCAATTGACAATACAAAAAGAAAAAAATTAAGACTACAAATAATATATAACACAGGTGGGGGGAGAAAATATACAATATACAAACATTATACAAAAAAAAGACACCCACTTGGTGTCATCAAATATTAAAAGCTTCCCTAAACAGGGCTGCCTTCAGATGTCTTCTAAAAGTCCGATAAAAGTGCATATATATATATATATATATATATATATATATATATATATATATAATATGTATATGTTTAGGGGTACTCTCATTTTGACTCAAGAAAAATAAATACAGTAAATGGACCAAAGGCTGGCATCAGGTCTAGCGACTGGACTTAACTGTCAGGGGTCCTTTACCAGTGAAAAGGTCTCCCGTCTCAAAGTGGCGCTGCCTCGGCCCGAGGCTTTTGACCACCCAAGGCAGTTGCATGGCAGGCCCAGCCCACCCATGAGGCGAGGTTGCGTCAGAAAGCTGGGAGATCCAGCCTCCGTGGTGAGGGGTCTCGTCCAACTCTGGATTCTAGCCACGCTACAGATGATTTCTACTTCGGCAATCAATGGATTCAGAAAATGAGGGTGTCGGATTTGGGGCCATTTTGATCCATTCCTAGAAAAAGACAAAAACCTCAATTTGCTCAAAAGCAAATCCTGTTGAGTTTACTTCTTGACAAATCTGTCTTCCCGCTCATGGTGATAATTGAAAACTTTGGGGCGGGGGAATAGCTTAAACAGGACTTCTTCAACCATGCCCCAGTTTCAAAGGTCTGGGAGAATGGGAGTTGTAGTCCAAAATTCTCTGGAGGGTGCCAGGTTGGGACAGGCACCTGATCTATGGTTCCCCAAACCTTCTCCTTACGCAAATCTAGACAACCTTGGATTTCCCAAAGTCTCCGATTTTTCAGGTTATTGTTATGCTTTGTAAAATCTTCCTGTTGTATAATCAGTGGTGGGGCAGGTGTTACGATTGTCCTAAATGTTTTCTACTAACTTTTCATACAAATTTGTAACTTCAGAGAAGATACAGACACAACCCAACTGTTTTAAAACCACTTGTCTCTTGTTAAAATCAGTATTTTGTATTTAACACAGTGTTATTTAATATGGATTGTACTAAAGATCATGTTAGGGCAGACTGTTTCTCGTGGAATAAGATTTGGAAATAATAATAATAATAATAATAAATGCCTTGTTTGCAGTTGTCTCTTTGTCCTTCCATTTTGGGGCAGGGGTTTGGGCTTCCTTGGGCCATTTTGCGGGGTGGGAAGTCATTGGCACAAAACCTGTGATTAAAATTCTGGCAGCAACTGTAGCATACGTAAAGACTCTCCTGAACTTTTTTTGAATTTTAATCACAAAAGGTTGGGAGGGAGAGGCTATCCCATCTAAATCAGACTGGCAAAATAAATTAAGAGAGTATTCAGAATATCAGCAAGGTTACGTGACGTTACAGATGAAAAAATTATCAGAGAGTGGGATATATACAGAGTCTATGTAAAAGAACATCGTCAAAATATCAATCCGTTGGCAGGTTTCGATTGAGTTTCTGTGTGTAAATTGGATAATCTTATAAAATTTAAAGTAAGTTGAACAACGTGGAGAAAATAAAGTTAGGTGCGTATTCAAGGAATCCATCCCAGGAACATAATGGGAAGACTGGAGGCCACGTTAAATTCAACTATAAAATGATGTACAAAACAAGTATCAGTTAAGGAAAGAATGGTTGTTTACTTTAACATCTTTTGATTATTTATGTTATACATTTTCAAAGCTAATAAAGCATTTAAAAAAAAGGAGGAAGAAAGCTTGTGACCAGTGAAAGCCACTTTCCCCAACCTTCCAGATGTTTTGAACTCCGGCTTCCATCAACCACAGCGGCCACCACAGCTGGACTGAAGAAATTCCCATTTTAGGGAAGGGGGTTGGACTAGATGACCCTTGGGGTCCCTTCCAACTCTGCAATTCTGTGATTCTGGAGAGGGTGAAATCCTGGAGGAGCCAAAACTGGGTCATTGCTCTGTGGGTTCAGTCCAGCAAGGCAGAGGGAGGCAGCGGCCTCAGGCGACTGATTTTGGATGCCAATAAATAGAAGCAATTACCGGTACTTAGTTTTTTAAAGGCTTTTTACTAGCCTCAGGGGTCCAAATACCTCCTTTGGCCTCAGGGACTACGAACCCTGAATTGGTGTGCTGTTTGCTTCTCTGCCTCAGGCAGCAAAACACCCTGGAATGGCTCTATGGGGGTGTCATGTTTTAAAATGATTCACGTGTCCAAAAATAAAATAAAAAATCTGTATCCTCTCATCCAATCCTGCTGCCATAATAGACCAGGAAAAAAACCATAATAGACCAGCCCAGTGGTAGGCTGCCGCTTCTGCATTGCCACAAAGGAGAGCAGATTTGCATCACATTTACATATGCTAATTTGCATCTCTAGACGCACAAACCTACCACTTTAATTCTGCACCCCGGGAGGCTCACCAAGCAATGGCAAAGTAAGAAGAGTCTGCCGGATCAGGCCCATGGCCCATCGGGTCCAGCATTCTGTTCTCCCCGTGGCCAACCAGGTGCCCCAATGGGAAACCAGCAAGCAGGACCCGAGTGCGAGAACCCTCTCTCCTCCTGGGGTTTCCAGCAACTGGTGCTCAGAAGCGTTGTTGCCTCTGAGCACAGCTATTGACTAGTAGCCATGAGTCGCCTCAGGTCCTCCATGAATTTGTTCAATCCTCTTTTAAAGCCATCCAAGTTGGCGACTATCCCTGCCTCCTGTGGGAGGGAGTTCCACAGGTTATCTGAGCATTGCACGAAGAAGGGCTTTCACTTATCTGCCCTGAATCTTCCAACACTCAGTTTCATCGGATGCCCACAGAAAGGGCACTTGGGCCTAGGCACCATTTACATTTCCCATAATGCCCCCCACCATTATTCTTCTTCTTTGGTGATCCCTCGCAGCCGAGTAAGATTGTCTTCCATAAACACGGTTTTAACAAGGAGTCCGTAAGTGACTGTGGAGGCCAATTCTGGATCCACAGTGGGGACATGGGTTTCCGGCCGGGAGTTGATCACGGTGTGGATTTGCCTTCCTCTTAGCACATCCTGAGTTCGAGTGTCTTCAGAGCCCATGACGCCTTTGATAAAGGCTGTTCTCCGACTGGAGCGCTCGCAGGCCAGTGTTTTCCAGTTGTCAGTGTTTATACTACATTTTTTTTTAGATTTGATGATGTGAATGAAAAACAAATTGTGTGTGTGTGTGAGTTGGAAGGGACCCCAAGGGCCATCTAGTCCAACCCTCTGCAATGCAGGAATTTTTTTTTAAAAATATATCATTATGAGGCAACTGCAAGCTACCAGTAATCATCTTGCCCTAGTCCTCAGCTGCTGGTCATCCTAGTGCCTTCTACAAAGCTAAGGCAAGGTGGCCCCCATCCTCCATCCTTGCCATGGTCATCAGTGCCCATTTGCCTGCTCCTTCCTGGTCAGTTGCCCAGTTTTGTCGGAGTCCCATTGTTGAGCAACAGTGTTCAGAGCTCGGTGGAGTGTGAGGCCAAACAAGCAGAAGATAAGAGTCTCTGAGACAGGCTTGGCAGAGTCCGTATCTGAAGTCAAGTCCATTCTGAGGGTCAGGCAAACAGCAATTAATCCGGGGTGTTCTCCAACTGGAGCACTTGCAGGCCAGTGTTTCCCAGTTGTCAGTGTTTATACTACATCTTTAAAGATTTGCCTTGAGAAAGTCTTTAAACCTCTTTTTTTTGTTGACCACCAGCATTACACTTTCCATTTTCAAGTTCGGAATAGAGTAGTTGCTTTGGAAGATGAGAATCAGGCATCCGCACAACATGACCAGTCGAACGAAGTTGATGTTGAAGAATCATTGCTTCAACACTGGTGATCTTTGCTTCTTCCAGTACGCTGGTATTAGGGCACAAGGCTGGGGCTGCTTTGAGGGCGGAGGGTGGCAGTGGAGCTCCCAACAGGGCATTGCTGCTAGAACTGACAGTGACGGAGAACAACATGACTGGAAGGAGACACCTTGCCAAAGGCTGGTAGGGCATCTTCCAAAGGTGAGCAAAACGGGGCAGAAATGGGGCACCGGTTTACCAGCAGCAAGTTCCGAAAAGGAGAAACCTCGACTAATAAAACCATTCATTTACTTGAACGGTTGTTTGCTGTCAAAATGAGGGTTGCAATTACTCAGAGGAAGCTGAGCTCTGACTCAAAACTGTCTACATTTCCAACTGTTTCTATGGAACTGGCAAGGCTCTTAAAAGGCGCCGTCTGTGGCTGAGCAAAAGCGCCCTATTTGCTGTGGGTGTCTCCTCTGTGCCTGTAAACCAAATAAACTGGATTCATTTATTATTATTATTATTATTATTATTATTATTATTATTATTATTATTTATTTATTTGTTACTGTCATATACTGCCCTTCAGTCAAAGCTGGAAGGGCAGTTTATGATGTAAAAAACACAAAATGCACAATATAATGCTAAAAATGGTATAGAGAGGTGTGGGATATAGCTATTAATGATAAATTAACATGTGCCATTGAGGTAAAACGGGGGATATGCAGGAGAAATGATTTTGAGGAGATATGGAGGGTGTTTGTAGAATTTGTACTGTTAAAACGGAAAGGGGTCAAACCATCGCAAGAGGTGTTGAAATTTTGGGAGGTTGGATAGTTACAATGGAATGGCCTTATTTATTTATGATCAGTGCTTTTTTTCTGGGGGGGATGCAGGGGGATGCCTACCACTAAACGTTTTGTGAATCCTTGTCCTTTGTCCATTTACTGTATTTATTTTCCCCGATCTGAACTATAAAATGAGTCAAAATGAGAGCACCCCTAGACATTTCTTTAGAAAACAAGCCCTGCGTATGATAATGTTGTTGTTGTTTAGTCGTTTAGTCATGTCCGACTCTTCGTGACCCCCTGGACCAGAGCACGCCAGGTACTCCTGTCTTCCACTGCCTATCTATCTATCTATCTGCCTGTTGTTGTTGTTGTTTAGTCATGTCCGTCTCTTCGTGACCCCATGGACCAGAGCACGCCAGGCACGCCTATCCTTCACTGCCTCTCGCAGTTTGGCCAAACTCATGTTAGTAGCTTCGAGAACACTGTCCAACCATCTCATCCTCTGCCGTCCCCTTCTCCTTGTGCCCTTAACCTTTCCCAACATCAGGGTCTTTTCCAGGGAGTCTTCTCTTCTCAGGAGGTGGCCAAAGTCTTGGAGCCTCAGCTTCAGGATCTGTCCTTCCAGTGAGCACTCAGGGCTGATTTCCTTCAGAATGGATAGGCTTGATCTTCTTGCAGTCCAGGGGACTCTCAAGAGTCTCCTCCAGCACCATAATTCAAAAGCATCAATTCTTTGGCGATCAGCCTTCTTTATGGTCCAGCTCTCACTTCCGTACATTACTACTGGGAAAACCATAGCTTTAACTATATGGACCTTTGTCGGCAAGGTGATGTTTTTGCTTTTGAAGATGCTGTCTAGGTTTGTCATTGCTTTTCTCCCAAGAAGCAGGCGTCTTCTAATTTCGTGACTGCTGTCACCGTCTGCAGTGATCATGGAACCCAAGAAAGTGAAATCTCTCACTGCCTCCATTTCTTCCCCTTCTATTTGCCAGGAGGTGATGGGACCAGTGGCCATGGTCTTGGGTGTTTTTTTGATGTTGAGCTTCCGACCATATTTTGCGCTCTCCTCTTTCACCCTCATTTAAAGGTTCTTTAATTCCTCCTCACTTTCTGCCATCAAGGTTGTGTCATCAGCATATCTGAGGTTGTTGATATTTACTTTCTGTATGATAATTACTTTTGTCAAAATAAAATGGGGGGGGGCGGAATTGAACAAGAAAAGAAAAGTAAAAAAAGGTGCCGGTGCTCACTATGAAGTTGTTTCAGTAAGTGCCACATCTGGGGCGGTACTGAGTACCGCCGAGTACCCCATAAAACCCTGCTATTCCTAATCCTGGCTGCTCCTCCGCCCATCCGCCACGAGGTGGCGCCGCGACCCGCTCGGCTCCCGCCTCCGCTCGGGGCTCATCTCCGCCCCAGCGACCGGGACGTGCGCTCGGAGCGGGAGGGCGAAGGAGCCTCGGCCGGACTCGCCTCCGGAGACTTCCAGCAGCCGGCTGCCAGGGCGCCCACGATGCCCCGGGCGCCGCACGGAGGAGGAGGACGCCGCGGGAGGTGAGTGGAGCTGGCTCGGGGCACTTCGCGATGCGCACCGGAGTGGCACCGGAGTGGCGCCGGGAAGCCAGGAGCGCAAGGGCGAAACGGGGGTTGGGGGTGGCTCTTGCTGCCTGCGCGCAATTTGGGGGGGGGAAAGGGAGAGGGGTGCGGTGTGGATTCCAAGGAGGGCTTCCCCTCCTCGCCCCCCAAAAGAGAGAAAAACTGTTCCGAGCAATGGGTGCAAAGGAATTTGGGCTCCGCAAGTGCGGACGTGCCAAGCGGAGGAGCCGGGAAGTGGGGCAGGTTGACATAGAGACGGAGTTCGCGGCGCCGGCAAACACACGAGAGAGACACGCAAGCGCGGATCCCGAGATCCCAGCCAGAAACCGGGATCAGGGCTGGATTTACGTAGAAGCTAAACAAGCTATAGCTTAGGGCCCCACTCTCTTGCGCCCCCCAAAAAAATTTAAAGGAAAAAGAAACTGGATTTACATTTCCAAAATATAAGATAAAAACAAATAAAATAAAACCGACCTACAGCAACAGTGTTCTGTGTTGTGTAGGCTCCTCTGATGTAAGTCATGGACCTGGACTGCTAGCCTGCTCCCGGCCTAAAAGATCACTGGTTTGCTCCTTTCTATATATAGGGTAAGGGACGTGGGTGGCGCTGTGGGTTAAACCACAGAGCCTAGGGCTTGCCGATCAGAAGGTCAGCGGCTCGAATCCCTGCGATGGGGTGAGCTCCCGTTGTTCCGTCCCAGCTCCTGCCCACCTAGCAGTTTGAAAGCACGTCAAAGTGCAAGTAGATAAATAGGTACCGCTCTGGCGGGAAGGTAAACGGCATTTCCATGCGCTGCTCTGGTTCGCCAGAAGTGGCTTAGTCATGCTGGCCACATGACCCGGAAGCTGTACCCCGGCTCCCTCGGCCAATAATGCGAGATGAGCGCCGCAACTCCAGAGTGGTCCGCGACTGGACCTAATGGTCAGGGGTCCCTTTACCTTTATATATAGGGTGCCTACATAAAATATGTATTTTATGATAAACTAGGTATTTTGTTATGTGCAAATGGCTTGAGATACCTATTAGGTCCATCAATTGCCATATAGCATATATTGAACACGAAAAACAGCGGCAATTTGTTGTTGACAAAGGACAGCTGGACATATAAAGGGCCCCATTACCTTCAGTAGCTTAGGGCCACATCAAACCGAAATCCGGCCCTGGTCAGGATCCGTGCCCCGGACCCTTGAGATCGCAGAATGTGGGTTTTAAAATAGGTAAGTGCACTTTCATGGCCCTGATGTGGCCAGGAAGGAACAATGACATAAGAAAAGGCTGGCTGCAGGATCAGGCCGGTGGCCAAATACTCCCCATGATGTAGGAATGTGCATAGACTGCCTCTGGAACTGGAGGCTCCGTAAAAAGAGGCTGGCCACTGGATCAGGTCAGCATCCTGTTCAGTCGCCAACCAGGTGCCTCTTCAGGGAAACCTGCAGCAAGCAGGATCTGAGCACAAGAGCCCTCTTCTGCCATCCTGCAGCTTCCAGGAGTATTTCTGCCTCTGATTGTGGAGGCAGAGAACTATTTTGGCTATGTGACCATCGAGAGCCCTCTCCTCCTCCTCGTCTTCCTCCATGGCAGGTGGCGCAAGGAGAGATGTTTCCTTCACCCACGAAAAGCGACAGGTTTATGAGGCTGGGACCCATCCCATAGTCTGTTGTTGTTGTTGTGGTTGTTTAGTGGTTTAGTCGTGTCCGACTCTTTGTGACCCCGTGGACCAGAGCACGCCAGGCACTCCTGTCTTCCACTGCCTCCCGCAGTTTGGTCAGACTCATGTTGGTCGCTTAGAGAACACTGTCCAACCATCTCATCCTCTGTCATCCCCTTCTCCTTGTGCCTTCCATCTTTCCCAACATCAGGGTCTTTTCTAGGGAGTCTTCTCTTCTCATGAGGTGGCCAAAGTCTTGGAGCCTCAGCTTCAGGATCTGTCCTTCCAGTGAGCACTCCGGACTGATTTCCTTCAGAATGGATAGGTTTGATCTTCTTGCAGTCCATGGGACTCTCCAGAGTCTCCTCCAGCACCATAATTCAAAAGCATCAATTATTCGGCGATCAGCCTTCTTTATGGTCCAGCTCTCACTTCCATACATCACTACTGGGAAAACCATAGCTTTAACTATACGGACCTTTGTCAGCAAGGTGATGTCTCTGCTTTTTAAGATGCTGTCTAGGTTTGTCATTGCTTTTCTCCCAAGAAGCAGGCATCTTTTAATTTCATGGGGGGTTAGCAGGAGATATTTGGGGAAAGGCCCATGCCTTGCATGCAGAATATTCCGCTCCAATCCCAGCTGACATCTCTGGGAGAGCATTTTCTCTCAAAATCTAGAGAGCTGCTGCCGGTCTGTGTGGACAGCACTGATCCCGATGGAGCAATGTTCTGACTCTGCATCAAGCGGCCTCTCCGATGGCTGCGCAAGACCTGCAGCACAGGCCGACCTTGAGACGTCCGTCGAGGCAGACGGACCGGAAAGGTGAGCTGGCGACCTGGACGCCGAGACGCTGAAATGGAGACGGGCCGAGAGGTGTGGGAATCAGGGGACGCGTCCGTGCGCAAAAGTAGCTCCTTGGCAGCGGAGCGGAAATGGACACACAGGGGAGGGCAAGGGAGAGAGCCCAGGGAGGAATCTAGCATCTAGATCAAGGGAAGTAATAGTACCACTGTATTCCGCTCTGGTCAGACCTCACCTGGAATACTGTGTCCAGTTCTGGGCACCACAGTTCAAGAAGGATACTGACAAGCTGGAACGTGTCCATAGGAGGGCAACCAAAATGGTCAAAGGTCTGGAAACGATGCCTTATGAGGAACGGCTTAGGGAGCTGGGTATGTTTAGCCTGAAGAAGAGAAGGTTAAGGGGTGATATGATAGCCATGTTCAAATATATAAAAGGATGTCATATAGAGGAGGGAGAAAGGTTGTTTTCTGCTGCTCCTGAGAAGCGGACACAGAGCAATGGATTCAAACTACAAGAAAGAAAATTGCACCTAAATATTAGAAAGAACTTCCTGACAGTAAGAGCTGTTCGACAGTGGAATTTGCTGCCAAGGAGTGTGGTGGAGTCTCCTTCTTTGGAGGTCTTTAAGCAGAGGCTTGACAGCCACCTGTCAGGAATGCTTTGATGGTGTTTCCTGCTTGGCAGGGGGTTGGACTGGATGGCCCTTGGGGTCTCTTCCAACTCTAGGATTCTAGGATTCTATTATTCTAGGAAGCATCCTTGCGAGGCTCAAGAGGGAGGAAAACCACACACAAAGCGCATGCGGTTACGCAAACACATCTTCTCTCCCCGCGAATCCTGGGAACCTGGATTCCTGCCATGGATGCTTCAGTTGAGATTCCTGCATTGCAGGGGGTTGGACTGGATGACCCTCGGGGTCCCTTCCAGCCCTACGATTATTCTGTGATTTTATAAGGGTTGTGGGGGATAGCTCTGCGAGGGGTGAACTACAGCCCCCAGAATTCTTTGAGGGAAAGGATGTGCTTCGAATGGGCATCCCATGAAGCTGAGAACTGGAAGATCTGGGATGGACACGGGGAAGTGTAACCTGTGGAACTCCCTGTTGCAGGAGGCAGCGACGGCCACCGCCTTGGATGGCTTTAAAAGAGGGCAAATGAATGGAGGAGAGGGCTCTGCTCTGCCTCCACCATCCTTCACACAATCCTGCTTCCGGGCATCCGGTTGGCCCCCTTGACAACAGATGGGCCACTGGCCTGATCCTGCAGGCTCTCCTTAGCTTCTTCTGTTTAAAAGGTTGCTGTGTACAGAGGCGACCAGCTCAGCAGCTGACGGGAAGAGCCTGCCTCGTGTTTTCCATTCCCTCAGAAAGTGCAGCCAGGAAAAAAATAGCTGGCCGGCGAGTCGAGGCCCATCTGGTTGCTGTTGGTGACTGACCAAGCCAGGCCAGCTCCCAAGTGGACGGGGCCACGAACGAGGCTCTTTTTGCCGTTTGCGGGATCTAAAACCATGCCTTAGGTTCCCCCCATATATTTCCATTTACAGCCCCTGAAGGGTCTTATATCAAAATGGCGAGGAAGGATTGTATGTGAGTGTTAAGGTCCTTGCAGCTCCCACTGTACGCAGAAGGAAGGCAGATATTCAACAGGTGAAGCTTCTTCACCTGCTGAATTTCTGCCCGACTCAGGGACAGGAAGCCTCCAGCAACCTCAGTGGTTTCCCCCCAATTCCTTTGTCTTTCTGTTTTCGAGGGCTTCCAGAAAATTGAGGGAGGCAAGGATGGAGGGAATATGGGACCCCCTGCTCCCAATATGTTCTTTCACCCCCCCTTTAGCATTCTTGCCCTGCTGAGGCTGCCTGGGTTTCCCTGGGAAATGTTTGCAATGTGTTCTGTTGGCGTAGGGAGAAATCCCGGAGAAGCGTTAGGCAACTGAGCTGCTTGGGGAGTTTCCATTTCCAGAGCTCTGTGTGATCAGCTAATTACGACAAAGTCATTATTGCTATAATAAAACCTTCATTAGGCATCCCATCGAGACCTCTGCGTTAGCGCCAGGAACACTAGCAAATGCCACAGAGTCGACTTTTTTGTTTTCCCCCTGTTGCATTGAGAGCAAAACCTGCATCGCTGCTCCCGGCCCCCCAACCCCCTTCCTGGGCTGGGGAAGCATTTGCAATTCCTACGCACTGAGTGATTTTTTTTTTAAGGAGCCAATGTCACATTTCAGGCATCAGCCCTGAGTTGAGCGGAAAAGGGGGGGGGGAATATTTTCAGGTTGCTATGTGCCCATATCAGAATTGAAGGCTTGCAGGTGACTGGAAATTTATTTATTTATTGCATGAGATTCAGATGCCAATTGATTGCGTAAAAAAGAAACCTCACAGAGGTTTACAGTAAGAAAAAAGCAAGTGTTGTTGTTGTTGTTGTTGTTGTTGTTGTTTGTTGTTGGCATGTGTCTGACAATGGAGTGTGCCTCTGGGGGTGAAGTCAAACTGCTGCATTAGTATCACCAAAGTGACCTCTCTGGGCCGCAGACCTGGGCAGTGTGCATGGAAGTCCTGGGGTGCCCAGCCGACGAGATGCAGCCAATGCAATTCTGGGTGCATCCATAGGAGTATAGCATCTAGATCAAGGGAAGTAATAGTACCACTGTATTCCGCTCTGGTCAGACCTCACCTGGAATACTGTGTCCAGTTCTGGGCACCACAGTTCAAGAAGGATACTGACAAGCTGGAACGTGTCCAGAAGAGGGCAACCAAAATGGTCAAAGGCCTGGAAACGATGCCTTATGAGGAACGGCTTAGGGAGCTGGGTATGTTTAGCCTGGAGAAGAGAAGGTTAAGGGGTGATATGATAGCCATGTTCAAATATATAAAAGGATGTCATATAGAGGAGGGAGAAAGGTTGTTTTCTGCTGCTCCAGAGAAGCGGACACGGAGCAATGGAGTCAAACTACAAGAAAGAAGATTCCACCTAAACATTAGAAAGAACTTCCTGACAGTAAGAGCTGTTCAACAGTGGAATTTGCTGCCAAGGAGTGTGGTGGAGTCTCCTTCTTTGGAGGTCTTTAAGCAGAGGCTTGACAGCCACCTGTCAGGAATGCTTTGATGGTGTTCCTGCTTGGCAGGGAGTTGGACTGGATGGCCCTTGGGGTCTCTTCCAACTCTAGGATTCCATGATTCCATGATTCTATGACCCCCCTCTCGGCCTCGCCAAGGAAAGCGGTGCAAGACATTTGGCACCAGCCTGGCTGCAGCCATTGCCGGAAGGAGGCTTACAAGGCATCATCTAACCATCTTATGGACCACTCTGGATTTGTGCAGGGTTTACTCCTGAGCCTTTTCTTCTCCCAATGGTATCCCACAAGGTAGCGGAGGTTTAGGGTCAGAGTTTTCCTTCTCCCAGGTGGGCTCCCTTCCCAGGCGGACGAGCCCCACCTGCCCCTCACTTCCCTCCACAGCAGGGGCAGAAACTGCCTTCTTGACGGTTGGACCCAGGGCCGGATTGAGGTTGGATGAGGCCCTAAGATCCTGAAGGAAATGGGGCCCTTGATATGTCCAGCTGTCCTTTGCCAACAACAAATTGTTGCTGTTTTTTGAGTTGAATCTATGCTAGATGGTCATTTATGGACCTAAAAGCCATTTGCACTTGTTGCCATGCAAGCAGTCCATGCAGAATGTAGGCACCCTATATATAAAGGTAAAGGGTAAAGGGACCCCCGAACATTAGGTCCAGTCGTGTCCGACTCTGGGGTTGCGGCGCTCATCTCACATTACTGGCCGAGGGAGCCGGTTTCTGGGTTAGCTTCAGGTTACAGACTCCACTAACCCTGAAGTAAAGGTAAAGGGACCCCTGACAATTAGGTCCAGTCGTGTCCGACTCTGGGGTTGCGGCGCTCATCTCGCTTTATTGGCCGAGGGAGCCAGCGTACAGCTTCCGGGTCATGTGGCCAGCATGACAAAGCCGCTTCTAGCGAACCAGAGCAGCGCACGGAAAAGCGGTTTACCTTCCCGCAAGTATTTATCTACTTGCACTTTGACATGCTTTCGAACTGCTAGGTTGGCAGGAGCTGGGACCGAGCAACGGGAGCTCACCCCGTCGCAGGGATTCGAACCGCCGACCTTCTGATCGGCAAGCCCTAGGCTCTGTGGTTTAACCCACAGCGCCACCTGGGTCCCTGTATATAGAAAGGAGCAAACCAGTGATATTTTAGGGAGCAGGCTAGCAGGCGGGGCCCATGACTTACATCAGAGGAGCCTATACAACACAAAACACGGTTGCTGTATGTAGGTTTTATTTTATTTGTTTTTTATCTTATATTTTGGAAATGTACATCCAGGTTTTTTTTCCTTTAAACTTTTTGAAGGGCCCCAAGAGAGTGGGGCCCTAAGCTATAGCTTGTTTAGCTTATACGTCAATCCGGACCCACCATTGATCTTGTCTGCTCAATCTGCTGGAGCCTGTCTTTAATTGATCAGGGAAACCTGCCCCTAGCTGGAATTTCCTGGGCCTCTCGGAGGCTCTCCGGCAATCCGCTCTCTTGATGTTTTTGCGTCACCGAACCAACTGCTCTCTCTCGGCCTTCGTCGCCTAGCGCTCAGCTGGCCGTTTCAGGGCAGCCGTTTGCCGAAACAGGCCCGGAGAAATTTCCGCTGCCGAGACCTCATTGCAAAACCAGCCGAGGAACAAACGCTCCCTGGCGCCTCGCTCCACTTTCCATGTGTACCACCCTTGGCTCGGAATCGCACCAGCCTGCAGGAAGCTAACCGGGTCGCTCGCTTGCAGCCGAGACGCTTTTCGGTCCTGCAATTTGCCACGTGTCCCCGGAGCTTCGCTGCCAAGGAGGCGATGCGCCGAAGGAGATCTCGAGAAGCAGGCAGTACGGAGAGCCTGGCGCCAAGCGCTTCTGCTGGGTGCTGCAGTGAAATGCCCACCTTGGGGAGGGAGAAAGGCTGGGCATCTAACCTTAGCTGCTCAATGGGAAGCTTTGCTTTGGACCCTCTCCCTGCGCATTTCCCTTGCGGTTTGGTCACCCTCCTCTCTCCCACATTGCGGGTGCTGGAAGGCTCCCCTTCTCCGCTGAAGGCCTCTGAGGGGGCCAAAGTTTAACTGTCCGGATCCGGATCCTCTTTCCCCCACCGCCCAGGGCTGGCAATATGCAAAGGAGAAAGGGAAGGTCTGGAGGGGCAAAGAGGAAAGACCCAACATATTCCAAATGCAAAAAATTTAAGAAAATTAAAACCCACCCCTTTCGTTCATTTGCACGGCTCACGGCATCTTGGCAGGTTTTGCTCAGGATTGGGCAGTGGAACAGACTACAAACCCTCCAATATTTCTCTGCTGAAAATAGGGAAGTCCTATTCCATAATAAGTAACAACAATAATTTTATTATTTCTACCCTGCCCCTGGGAGACTTCCAAGATACAACAACAACAACAACAACAACAACAACAACAATTTATTATTTGTACCCCGCCCATCTGGCTGGGTCTCCCCAGCCACTCTGGGCGGCTTCCAGCAAACATTAAAATACATTAAAACATCAGTCATTAAAAACTTCCCTAAACAGGGCTGCCTTCAGATGTCTTCTAAAAGTCAGATAGTTGTTTATTTCCTTGACATCTGGTGGGAGGGCGTTCCACAGGGCGGGTGCCACCACCGAGAAGGCCCTCTGCCTGGTTCCGTGTAACCTCACTTCTCGCAGTGAGGGAACCGCCAGAAGGCCCTCAGAGCTGGACCTCAGGCTGAACGGTGGGGGTGGAGACGCTCCTTCAGGTATACAGGACCGAGGCCGTTTAGGGCTTTCAAGGTCAGCACCAACACTTTGAACTGTGCTCGGAAACGTACTGGGAGCAAACGTACAAGAAATCATTGAGCATTAAAAATCTTCCCTATATAGGCCTGCCTTTGGATGTCGTCTGAAGGTTGTACAGTGGACGCTCAGGTTGTGAACGTGATCCGTGAGGGAGGCACCTTCGCAACCCGCAGTGCCGCTTCTGCGCATGCGCAAGCGTCGAAACCCGGAAGTAACCCGTTCTGGTACTTCTGGGTTTGGTGCAAGCGCAACCCGAAAAAACGTAACCCGCAGTGTTCGCAACATGAGGTATGACTGTATAGTTATGTATCTCCTTGGCTCGGGGGTCGCTTAACTCCATCAGGCATAGGCAAACTCGGCCCTCCAGATGTTTTGGGACTACAATTCCCATCATCCCTGACCACTGGTCCTGTTAGCTAGGGATGACGGGAGTTGTAGTTCCAAAACATCTGGAATGTCAAGTTTGCCTATTCCTGCTCCATACCCTCCAACATTTCTCCGATGAAAATAGGGACGTCCTAAGGCAGTGATGGCTAACCTTGACACTCCAGATGTTTTGGGACTACAACTCCCATCATCCCTGACCACTGGTCCTGTTAGCTAGGGATGATGGGAGTTGTAGTTCCAAAACATCTAGAGTGTCAAGGTTAGCCATCACTGTCCTAAGGAAAAGCGGGACATTCCGGGATCAAATCAGAAACCGGGACGGCTTCTGTAAATCCGGGGCTGTCCCTGGAAAATAGGGATGCTTGGAGGGTCTGGGACTAGCAATCGGAGCAGGACCATAGCTCAGAGGCAGGCTGGGCAAGTGACCGTATCTCCTGGTAGAATCAGGAGAGACTCCCTTGTCCAAAATCCTGGAGAGCTGCTGCCAGCCAGTGTCGACAATATGGAGCAGCAGCCTGACTTGGTAGAGACGGCAGCTCCCTATGTCTGCAGGCATGTCAGAAGAACAAGGGGACTCTGGGCCCTGCTGGTTGAAGGACGGATGGATTTCCAGCTCTGCTTGCAGTAAAAAGCAAAATGGGTAGAGCTTCTCCTTCTTAAAAGAGAGCCAGACCATTGGGCCCACCTGGCTCCTATCGCCTGCACTGACTGGCAGCAGTTCTCCTGGGTTTCACGCAGGGACTCTCTCTGAGCCCTACCTGGAGATGCCTGTGTGGTTGAACCTGGGACCTCCCACATGTAGCTCTGCCCTTGAGCTATAGTCCTTCCCCGCCGGGCTAGCGCCCTGTGCTACAACTCCCGTGACGGCAAGGCACTCTGGCTGGGGGCTGAAATCTGGCAGCGTCTGGGCGGCGTCTGCCCTTTGAAGATTTATTGGGGTGACAAGGGAAGGGGGGAAAGAGGTCGCTGCTGGGCGGAGGGCCCCAGAGAGACTCGTGTACGCAAAGTGGGACGGGAGCCAGCGAAGCGACGGCGGGTGACGTCCCATCGCAGCGCTTAGAATAGAAAGCATTACTAGGTTAGAAGGTGACCTTGCCTCTTAGCCGCGCAGGGAAGGCTGCCTTTGGAGCTTTTCCAGGGCTAAAGTGGTTGATAGCCTGAGAGGAGGAGGAGGAGGAGGAGGAGGAGGAGGAGGAGGAGAGTCCCTGGCTCAGGTGACGGAGGAGGCAAGGAGCCTTTTAAGCCGCAGAAGGGAGAGGGACCGGGTAGATCCCCGCCGGGCCTCTGGGCTGACCCAGTCGCTAAAGTAAGGTTACCAGACATCCCCAGATTTACACATCAGTCCCCTGACAAGATCCATCCATTCTGACTGAAGTTGAAAAGTGTCCCCGGATTCTTTGGGGGGAAAATCTGGCAGAGCCGTCTTTCCCATTGGGCTTAGTGGTGCGTTGCACCAGGGCACCGGCCTCTCAGGGGCGCCCCAGCGATTGGGGGTGCTGCTTGGCTTTGCCGGCGGACTCCCCTTTCCCTGCACGCCCATCAGCTGTGCCCCGTCAACCATATGGCTGGCGGGCATGCAGCTTGCCTCCCAAGTCTCCGCGGGAGGAGAGCAATCCCCGCAGAGGCTTGGGAAAAGGTCGACAACTCTGGGAAACGGGGGCGGGTGGGCGCCGGAGGGATCCTCGCACCACGGCGCCAGATATGCTCAAGACGGCCCTGAAATCTGGCAACCTAACGCTAAAGGCGTTTCCTCGAATGGGGTTGTTCTGGGTTCTCGCCCGGCCAAGCTGCCTGCAGTGCCAAAAAGAGGACTCAGATTTGCACAGAATTGAATCATAGAATCCTAGAGTTGGAAGAGACCCCAAGGGCCATCCAGTCCAACCCCCTGCCAAGCAGGAAACACCATCAAAGCATTCCTGACAGGTGGCTGTCATGCCTCTGCTTAAAGACCTCCAAAGAAGGAGACTCCACCACACTCCTTGGCAGCAAATTCCACTGTCGAACAGCTCTTACTGTCAGGAAGTTCTTCCTAATGTTGAGGTGGAATCTTCTTTCTTGTAGTTTGAATCCATTGCTCTGTGTCCGCTTCTCTGGAGCAGCAGAAAACAACTTTTCTCCCTCCTCTATATGACAGCCTTTTATATATTTGAACATGGCTATCATATCACCCCTTAACCTTCTCTTCTCCAGGCTAAACATACCCAGCTCCCTAAGCCGTTCCTCATAAGGCATCGTTTCCAGGCCTTTGACCATTTTGGTTGCCCTCCTCTGGACATGTTCCAGCTTGTCAGTATCCTTCTTGAACTGTGGTGCCCAGAACTGGACACAGTATTCCAGGTGAGGTCTGACCAGAGCGGAATACAGTGGTACTATTACTTCCCTTGATCTAGATGCTATACTCCTATTGATGCAGCCCAGAATTGCATTGGCTTTTTTAGCTGTTGCATCACACTGTTGACTCATGTCAAGTTTGTGGTCTACCAAGACTCCTAGATCCTTTTCACTTGTACTGCTCTCAAGCCAGTTGTCACCCATTGGCCCGTGATGCTCTAGAGATATATATATATATTGAGGAGTGCAGGAAGCGTCTTCAGCTTGAGGGCCTCATTTCTTTCTGCGCAGGCTTCTGGGGGCCAGTGGGTGGGCCCCACCTGAACAAGCTTCCCTGCTGGCAACCCATCCCATCTCCTCTCAGTCTCGTCTTTCCCAGGCTAAACGTACCCAATTCCCTCGACCATTCCTCATCAGGGTTGGTCTCCCGACCCTCGATCATCTTGGTCTCCCCTCCTCTGAACACCTTTGTCGACATCTGTCTTAAATTGTGGCGCCCAGAACCGGACACAGGACTCCAGGTGTGATCTGACCGAGGCAGAACAGAGCGGATGATGGACTACGCCAAAATGGCAAAACTAACTGGGAAGCTCAGGAATTGAGAAGACAAGATCTTTAAAAAAGAATGAGAAAAGTTTATAATGTATGTACAAGATTATTGTAAGCAGGTTAAAACACTGGCAGGATTTTAAACACACCTGTAATGTAACAGTATGTATGGATAATTTAGAAAGAGAAAAATTGTAGTGATATGCCAGGCATGTCCAAAGTCCGTTTTGGGCGCCTAATCATAAAATGTCACACCGATTCATCTTTGTCATCTTTGATATCAGAAATCACAAGACAGAGAAACCAGTAGGAGAACACCTCAGTCTCCCAGGACATTCTATACAAGATCTCAAAGTAGCTGTCTTATTGCAAAGGAATTTCAGAAATAGACTGGAAAGAGAAATTACTGAATTGCAACTGATTACCAAACTTAAAACCATGGAGAGACCTGGTCTGAATAGAGACATTGGATTCTTATCTCATTATACATGATAAAGAAATTTTTTAGCCATCTCACCCCTTGCTTTTTCCTGCAAGACCAATTGCAGTCGTTAACAGTCGTCAACAGGTTTACTTCACCTATCAGCCAATCACCCATTCCCACCACCCTTCTGAGTAATACCCCTCCCACCCTCTCACTATATATAAGGGTCTGGTGACTTCTGTCTCAGTGTATCTGAAGAAGTGTGCATGCACACAAAAGCTCATACCAAGAACAAACTTAGTTGGTCTCTAAGGTGCTACTGGAAGGAATTTTTTTATTTTGTTTCATCTTTGTTAGATATTGTTAGATACGCCACAGAGCGCATTAGTATCCAGCATTAATATGTGAAGGAGCGAAAGGAAGAGCCTCTATGATGGGATGCTCAAAAAAATGTCTCTTTCTTTCCCACCCGCCCAGCTAGAGATATTCTGCTCGGCTGGGCCAAGCATTCCTGACGGGAGGAAATAATTTCATAGGAGTCCCAGATGGGTTGTATACTGTACACTGATTCATCGACCCGTCCAGAAATGCAGACTCCACCCCTCTGCTCTTGGCTCCCAAAGAGTTGCAGAAGATGTTGCTCGCTCGCTTGAACGGATGCCGAGTCCATCTGGCAGGCAGGAGTTGCTCTTCTGAAGTTACACTGAGAATATGAGTTTCAAGGCTGGCCTAAGAAAGTCGCAACCCCTCCCAAAACAAAAAGGCAGCTTCCAAAACCAACAGGGCAGTGTGATAGCTCTGCTGCAGACGGAGGAATCAGAATGGAGCCTGGCTTGCATGTTCAAGATAATAATAATAATAATAATAATAATAATAATAATAATAATAGTAATAATTATTTAAAGGGATGCAGGTGGCTCTGTGGTCTAAACCACAGAGCCTAGGGCTTGCCGATCAGAAGGTCGGCGGTTCGAATCCCCGCGATGGAGTGAGCTCGGTCCCTGCTCCTGCCCACCTAGAAGTTCGAAAGCATGTCAAAGTGCAAGTAGATAAATAGGAACCGCTCCAGCGGGAAGGTAAACAGCGTTTCCGTGCGCTGCTCTGATTCGCCAGAAGCGGCTTTGTCATGCTGGCCACATGACCCGGAAGCTGGACGCCGGCTCTGGGTCCCTATAACGATGTGATTATATATGCTTAAATGGAAAATTAATAACAATTATTTTTAAAAGGGGGGATGATTTTCTCTTTGGGGGTTTCTGCCTTCCTCCCAAGCGTGCTGACCCTTCTCTTTCTCCCGCCTCTGCAGCCTTGACCCATGACCGCCTCCGCCGCGATGTTCTACCGCTCGCCCTCGGCCATGTCGCCGCCGTCCAAAGGCAAATTCAAGCGGCAGAGCCGGATCTTCTCCCAGGTCTTGCACCGGACTCTGAGCTACAAGGACCGCCTCTCTGTGGCCGCTTGCCCGGCGGAGGGCGGCGAGGACCCCTCGGAGCTCTCCACCCAGGCCTCGGCCCCCGGGGTGCTCAAGATCTTTGGGGGCGCCGTCTGCACGGGGGCCCACTACAAGAGCGTCCTCGCCACGGCCAGCTCCAGTGCCCGGGAGCTGGCCAAGGAGGCCCTGGAGCGCTACGGGCTGAGCCAGGTCAGCGCGGGGCGCTACGTCCTCTGCGACGTCGTCGGGAGGTTCGGGGGCGCCGAGAGGCAGTGGCTGATGGAGGGGCTGAGGGTTCTGCAGGACCACGAACAGCCGCTGCTGATCCAGGAGCTCTGGAAGCCGCGCGAAGGACTCTCCCGGAGGCTGGAGCTCCGGAAGCGGGCGGAGGTGGAGGAGCTGGCCTCCAGGGACAAAGACACCGTCACGGCAGGTGAGGAAGGAGCCCCTGGGGTCATTGGGGTTAGTAGTAGTAGTAGTAGTATTAGGGGTAGGCTTCTGTGGGTCCGGGATGGAAGCAGGTCAATTCTGTGCCCAGGGCAGCTGCCCTACCAGCTCCATCTGGTACACCCTAGAAACAACAACAGACAGTCATGGTAACTATACAAAGGATAATATACAAAACCGTGAGCAGCTATAGATGAACGTATCATTCAAAGATTAGCTTTATTTTAAAGATTAGCTGTATTTGAATGATGAGTGTTTGAGTTTCTTAGAATAGCTTAGCTATGTGAAATATCCTAGTTCTATGTTGATGATAAAGTCCAGTCCTTGACAAAACTGCTGGTGAAACGGGAAGATTCGAAGCTGGCCACCCGTCGGGAAGACAGACCCATACGTTTGATGGACTTTGCTTAACCATCTTTAACACTGGAAAGATAGACCCATAAGTCTGATGGACTTTGCACAACCATCTCCAACACTATATATTGCACTTTGAATTAGCACTTTAATGTTTGAAAGTTTATACAGGCTTTTGCCTCTGAGGAAATACCTATGTATGCTTTTTGTATGACATTGTCTGTTTAGTTCATGATTCAATACATTTTCATCTATAGCTGTTCACGGTTTTGTATATTATCCATCTGGTACACCGGCTGAGACCATACCCTCCAACATTTCTCCAATGAAAGTAGGGACATCCTATCCCAGTGATGGCTAACCTTGACACTCCAGATGTTTTGGGACTACAACTCCCATCATCCCTGACCACTGGTCCTGTTAGCTAGGGATGATGGGAGTTATACCGTATTTTTTGCTCCATAACGCGCACTTTTTTCCTTCTAAAAAGGAAGGGGAAAAGTCTGTGCGCGTTATGGAGCGAATGCATGGTCCCTGGAGCTGAATTGCCCAGGGACCAAAAGAAGATTGAGCTTTTTCTTTTACAAAGAGAGAAGGGGGTGTTGAAAGGGTGCCGCTTTACAGCTGATCAGCAAGAGATCGGGAAGAGAGATAAGATCGCTGCAGAGAGAAAGAGATCGGGAAGAGAGATAAGGTCCTCCTGCTGAGGAGGCTGTTGGTTTCCCCAGCGACATGTGACTGGCTGATTAGATTATCTGTTTGGAAACTGTAGAAAGGGCTTTGAGCTGCTCCTTTTGCAGATGGGTCTTTTCTCCTTTGCAAAAGCTGCAGCAGCAGCACAAGTTTGAGCTGCTTCTTTTGCAAATGTGTCTTTTCTCCTTTGCAAAAGCAGCAGCACAGCAACTTTGAGCTGCTCCTTTTGCAGATGGGTCTTTTCTCCTTTGCAAAAGAAGATGCACAGCTTTGAACTGATCCTCAAAAAATGGGGGCTTTCCTCCTCAAAAAACTAGGTGCGCGTTATGGTCCGGTGCGCGTTATGGAGCGAAAAATACGGTAGTTCCAAAACATCTGGAGTGTCACGGTTAGCCATCACTGTCCTATCCAATAATAATAATAATAATAATAATAATAATAATAATAATTTTATTACAGTGGTACCTTGGTTCTCAAACGCCTTGGTACTCAAACAACTTGGAACCTGAACACTGCAAACCCGGAAGTAAAGGTTCCGGTTTATGAACATTTTTCAAATGCCCAACGTGCTCTGTTTTGAGTGCCACACTTCCAATTTGAGTGTTACGCTGAGGTCTGTCTGTTTTTGCTATTTATTTTGCGTTTTTGTTTTTGCGGCTCTTTTGTTTTTGTGACTGTGTGGAACCCAGTTCAGCTACAGATTGATTGCTTGATTGTGTGACTGCAGTACATGGTTTACTGCTTTCATTTTATGGATCAATGGTCTCGTTAGATAGTAAAATTCATGTTAAATTGCTGTTTTAGGGGTTGCTTTTAAAAGTCTGGAGCGGATTAATCCATTTTGCATTACTTTGGAATGCTTTGGTTTTGGAACGGATTTCCGGAACGGATTAAGTTTGAGAACCAAGGTACCACTGTATTTGCATCCTGCCACCTCCTTGGGGAGACAACTATTACTATTATTAACGAAGCTTATATATCACCCTTCAGCTGAAGCCTGCAGGGTGGTTTACAGCACAAAAACACAACATTTCCAGGGAAGCCGCAAGTCACAAATTTGGGTCCGGCACAGAGCATTCATTGTTCTGTGTCTCCGGCTTCCAGCATCAGCCAGAAATCCACATAGTCCACTCTCTCTTTCACAGCCCACCTTGGTCTACTCTTCTCCATCTATGCAGTGACTTTTCTATGGGGGGAAACCCACATGCATGGGAAGATGGGCTGGGGAACCAGTTTGGGTCGCAAACACCAGGGAGAACCACGTCCGCCGCTGGTCTCCTGCCTGCCTCACATGCATTCAGTCTTCTTTGTTTTCACATTAATCTGCAATTATTTCTGTCTGTCTGTGTGCAGAAATGCAAACTTTGGAAGAAAATACATTCTGCAATATGTATTTAAATATGCATTTCTAAACCTGTTTTCGCACAAAGATGTGTTTGAGGTTGAATCCTGACAAGACAGAAGTACTGCTTTTGGGGGACAAGAGGCAGGTGGGTGTGGGGGACTCCTTGGTCCTGAACTGGGTAATTGTGCCCCTGAAGGACCAGGTGCGCAGCCTGGGAGTCATTTTGGACTCACAGGTGTCCATGGAAGCTCAGGTTAATTCTGTGTCCAGGGCGGCTGTCTACCAGCTCCATCTGGTACACAGGATGAGACCCTATCTGCCCGCAGACTGTCTTGCCAGAGTGGTGCATGCTCTGGTTATCTCCTGCTTGGACTACTGCAATGCGCTCTACGTGGGGCTACCTTTGAAGGTGACCCGGAAACTGCAATTAATCCAGAATGCGACAGCTAGACTGGTGACTGGGAGTGGCCGCCGGGACCACATAACACCGGTCCTGAGAGATCTACATTGGCTCCCAGTACGTTTCCGAGCACAATTCAAAGTGTTGGTGCTGACCTTTAAAGCCCTAAACGGCCTCGGTCCTGTATACCTGAAGGAGCCTCTCCACCCCCATCGTTCTGCCCGGACACTGAGATCCAGCGCTGAGGGCATTCTGGCGGTTCCCTCATTGCGAGAAGCGAGGTTACAGGGAACCAGGCAGAGGGCCTTTTCGGTGGTGGCACCCGCCCTGTGGAACGCCCTCCCATCAGAGGTTAAAGGGATCAACAACTACATGACATTTAGAAAATACCTGAAGGCAGCCCTGTTTAGGGAAGTTTTTAATCTGTGATGTGTTAATGTATTTTAATGCTTCCTTGAAGCTGCCCTGGAACAGGAATGCAGTTACTTTACAGACAATAGACATACAGATATGATAACCTTTGAATCAATACACAACAGTTGCAATGCTTTCCAATCTGTGAATTAACCCAGGTTTGTGAGGATCAGGCCAATTCACAAAGGTCTAATCCCTCCTGCCCCCCTGGGCTGGGCTCTCCTCCTTTGCTGTGTCTTCTAGGGGCTGCCACATTCCACTTTCCCAGGCATTTTCCTCCCGCGACCAGCGATGGCAAAGAGACCCCGGCCGCTTTCTGTACCTACAGCGAAAACGCCACCTGTTCCTTTCCCCCCGCTAAGATAATGAGTTTTCCTGTGGCCTGCCTGGCCCTTTTAGGTCACAAAGACCATCAACATATTTTCAGGAAACGAATCTGAGCAAACTCCCCTCCTGTTTCCATTGCTTTAGCAGGCAAGTGTAGCTCTGTGGCCAAGTCCCCTGTTGGCAACCAGAGTTATGCTTCTGCGGCAGCCGTGGAAACGTGGCCTCTGATGGATCTGGCTCCAGCATCGAATGTACGCTGCACAAAAATAAGTGCATTTGCTTTACCTTACATGAACAGGGCCGTTAGACATCACCCCTCAAAGATAATAATAATAATAATAATAATAATAATAATAATAATAATAATAATAATTGTTATTTATACCCCGCCCTTCCCAGCCAAAACCGGGCTCAGGGCGGCTAACACTGTAGCCTTTTCACCCGTTCTGGATAGGGACCCCTGTCCCTATAACACCAATAAAAATTACAATAAAATATAAAAGAAAGAAAAACCATTAATTAAAATACAGGTTAAAATACAACTTAAAATTTAAATGCAGCTTCATTTATCATCCAAAATCAAAACCATAAGGGGAGAAATAAACATCAGACTGAGTCCAACGCGAAGGCCAGGTGGAACAGCTCTGTCTTGCAGGCCCTGTGGAAAGATGTCAAATCCCGCAGGGCCCTGGTCTCTTGTGACAGAGCGTTCCACCAAGTTGGGGCCAGCACTGAAAAGGCCCTGGCCCTAGTTGAGACCAGTCTAACAACCTTGTGGCTCGGGACCTCCAAAATGTTGTTATTCTCAATCTATTGAGAATGGAACCTGAGCTTCTCCAAGGAGTTGGGGAGGGGCAGCCTCTGTGCGCGTGCAAAATGCAGGCATTTGTAATGCCAATGAGTATTTGGGCTAACCCGATTGGAGCAAAAACGAATCAGTGCTTCTGGCTTGCACTCTTGATAAAGATTTGAGGAGTTAGGTTATTACCCCTCTATTATTGTCCACGCCGGGTCGCTCAACCATTACTACGGAGTCCTTTCTTTTAGCACAGGCACGTCCAACAGGTAGATCGTGATCCCCCGGTAGATCACGAGATGTCTGTGGTAGATCACTGGCTCCCCCCCGAAAGAAGCTCAACAAGTTTGGCTCCCCTAAAAGAAGCTCATCGTTTTTGCTCTGCACCCCTAAAAAAACGTGGCTTTCCCCCTCCCTAAAAAAAAGTTCAACAACTTTGACCTGAGCAGGCAGAGGGCCTTCTCGGTGGTGGCACCCTCCCATCAGATGTCAAGGAAATAAACAACTCTCTGACTTTTAGAAGACATCTGAAGGCAGCTCTGTTTAGGGAAGTTTTAAACGTTTGATGTTTTATCGTGTTTTTAATATTATGTTGGGAACCGCCCAGAGTGGCTGGGGAAACCCAGCCAGATGGGCAGGGTATAAATAATAAAATTATTATTACTGTTACAATCAGTGACAAATTATTGAACCTGGACCCTTCTTCCATGGTGCACCTCTGAGCTATGGCACCGTGGTAGAGGCAGAAGAGACGTTATCGCTTTGGCACCCTCTGAGATCAACGTTGCAGCTGCTATATATAAGGAGCCGTTTTGTCATCAGGGCTTCAGTGGGGAGGGAGGATAAGACTTTCTTGCACACGCGAAGGGGATTCCACTCTGGGAAGCTGATCCGTCAATTGAAGGGTGAGAAACTTAAGCTCATCTTTCCTCCTGGCTGTGGCAGCAGGTGGGTGGAGGATGGCAGAAACAGGCTGGGGGGAGAGCTGATCAGCCGATTAGGATCACGGGTGACTTAGTAGGCAGGACTCTGGAGGCGTTTTGCTGGAATGTTGCAGATAGGGAGCGAGCCCTGATGGGATGACCTGGAACGAGGACCTTCTTCATCTTCCAGAGACAGCCTAGGAATCATTCTTCAGCCTTAGGGAGGCGACAGATAACCCAAAGATTGCAACTTGACAGAATCAAATCCCATCCCCAGAATTCTTTATTTATTTCATTGTTAAATTTGCATGCCTCTTTAAGTGTAGGATAGGGACCCAGGTGGCGCTGTGGGTTAAACCACAGAGCCTAGGGCTTGCTGATCAGAAGGTCGGCGGTTCGAATCCCTGCGACGGGGTGAGCTCCCGTTGCTCGGTCCCTGCTCCTGCCCACCTAGCAGTTCGAAAGCACGTCAAAGTGCAAGTAGATAAATAGGAACCGCTCTGGCAGGAAGGTAAACGGCGTTTCCGTGCGTTGCTTTGGTTCGCCAGAAGCGGCTTAGTCCTGTTGGCCATATGACCTGGAAGCTGTACACCGGCTCTTGGCCAATAAAGCGAGATGAGCGCCGCAACCCCAGAGTCGGTCACGACTGGACCTAGTGGAGGCCTGGTGGTTGCTCCTATGTTGTAGAATCCTTTGAGAATCAGGACCCTTTCCTAATCAGCCAGAGATTTCCCTGTCTCCATAGCTGACTCCGAACGCTGGTCCATTTGTGTTTCGGGATTGAAGGACGTCTGTTTTCCGAGAGCCCTTTGCTGGTCTGTTTCCTTTCTGCCCCGGAGGAAGAAGCATCCAGCAGATGTTCCCCATCTCCTATCGTTGACGCATGGCACAAGCTGATAACCGGGGGCAGGATAGTTATCCAAGCAAGAAGCAGATGGCGGGCAGGCAGGCAGGCAGGACTGTGCCGCTTTTGTGACAAGCGCACAAAGGCAGCCACCGGCTCAGAAGGACATCCGGGCTGAAATTGGTTCATCCGCAGTCCTTGCATTTGTCCTGCTCCCATGATCCTTGCTTGTTAACTCCCCCCCCCCCCAGTTTTTTAAGGAACAATTTTTATTAAGTTCTCCATTTTTTCAATATTACATCATAACACTTCAAAATGACCTTAGCAGATTAGAGAACTGGGCCAAGGCAAACAGGATGAATTTTAAGCAATGCAGCTGACACGGTAAAGGTAAAGGGACCCCTGACCATTAGGTCCAGTCATGACTGACTCTGGGTTGCAGCGCTCATCTCGCATTATTGGCCGAGGGAGCCGAAGTACAGCTTCTGGGTCATGTGGCCAGCATGACTAAGCCGCTTCTGGCGAACCAGAGTAGCGCACAGAAACGCCGTTTACCTTCCCGCCGGAGTGGTACCTATTTATCTACTTGCGCTTTGACGTGCTTTCGAACTGCTAGGCGGGCAGGAGCTGGGACCGAGCAACGGGAGCTCACCCCGTCGCAGGGATTCGAACCGCCGACCTTCTGATCAGCAAGCCCTAGGCTCTGTGGTTTAACCCACAGCGCCACCCGCGTCCCGCGTCTAGTAGACCCAATTTGAGTCTTGGATGCATCAACAGAAGCATAGTGTCCAGGTCAAGGGAAGTAATAGTCCCACTCTCTTCTGCCTTCGCCAGGCAAACACCTGGAATAGTGTGTCCAATTTTGGGCACCACAATTTAAGAAGGCTGTTGACAAAGTGGAAGGTGTGAAGAGGAGGGGCGACCAAGATGATCTGGAAACCAAGCCTGATGAGGAATGGTTGAAGGAGCTGGGGATGCTTAGCCTGGAGAAGAGGAGACTGAGAGGAGACTGGAGAGCCACCTTCAAATATCTCAAGGGCTCCTACATGGAAGATGGAGCCAGCTTGTTTTCTCCTGCTCTGGAGGGTAGGACCTGAACCCATGGCTTCAAGTTACAAGAAAGGAGATTCTGACTCAACATCAGGAAGTTCTTTCCGACAATAAGAGCCATTGGACGGTGGAATGGACTCCCTCGGGAGGTAGTTGACTCTCCTTCCTTGGAGGGTTTTAAGCAGAGATTGGATGGCCATCTCTCAGGGATAGAATCCTAGAGTTGGAAGAGACCCCAAGGGCCATCCAGTCCAACCCCCTGCCAAGCAGGAAACACCACCAGAGCATTCTGGACAGGTGGCTGTCAAGCCTCTGCTTAAAGACCTCCAAAGAAGGAGACTCCACCACACTCCTTGGCAGCAAATTCCACTGTCCAACAGCTCTTACTGTCAGGAAGTTCTTCCTAATGTTTAGGTGGAATCTTCTTTCTTGTAGTCTGAATCCATTGCTCCGTATCCTCTTCTCTGGATCATTCTCTGGATGATCTAGCTGAGATTCCTGCGTTGCAGGGGGTTGGACTAGATGACCCTTGGGGGTCCCTTCCAACTCTACAATTCTATATCCTACGGGCACCAGTGACCTAGATGCCCTGAAATATGAACCCGGGTATTGAGCCTTCTGTCTCGACTAAAGTGCTTTTCTTGCCTTGGGAAGAAAGACTGAAAGAGGACTGCAACCGTGGAGTTATTTTTATCCCGTTCTGGTTATTTTGTAAGGCCCCCCCCTGCCCCCCGCCCCCATTCCAATTGCCTGTTTTATCATGCAAGGAACGTGAAATGCCAAGCACTCTGCTGAAATGTGTGAATGGCACCTGTGGGCGGGAACAGGCTGCCTATGGCGCTCGTTCTCTTCTGACACACAGCCCTGGAGGAGAGCTTTTGCCAGGCCTGGAGAATGGCAGCATGGCGTCGCTTGGGGGAGGGCGGGACCTTGCGACCGAGACAAAAAGCTGCGCAGCCGGGCCTCTTCGTCCCCTGCAGGAGATTCTGCGCTAGAAACAAAAACCCCCCAGGAAGGCTGCAACAGCAGGAGGATCTGTGGAATGAAAGAAAGGGCACTCACAAAAAACAACACACCCCAGCCACACTGAGAATTTTTTTTTTCCTTTTTTGAAATAATTTTTACTTGAATTGTAACAATACCAAATACATACAGTCACACCTCATATTACGTTTGCTTCATGTTATGTTTTTTCAGGTTGCGTCCCGCGGCGACCTGGAAGTACCAGAAAGGGTACTTCCGGGTTTTGCTGCTTGCGCATGCGCACAAGCGCCAAATCGCACCGCACACCTGCGCAGATATGGCGTTTCAAGTTGCGGGCTTTTCATGTTGCGAACGGGCCTCCGGAATAGATCCCGTTCGCAACCAGGGGTACCACTGTATCC
Source organism: Darevskia nairensis (assembly GCA_034642065.1). Classification (NCBI taxonomy): domain Eukaryota; kingdom Metazoa; phylum Chordata; class Lepidosauria; order Squamata; family Lacertidae; genus Darevskia; species Darevskia nairensis. Next base: position 2,482 of record JAWWNI010001304.1, on the reverse strand, counting down.
ACATTTAGAGATTTCCCTGAATCTCTAGACTTCCCACCCTCCCCTCCATGGGTTCTATTATCGACCTTTCCAACTGCATATCATTTCATAATCCATTTTTTAACATCTCTCCATATCATCCATGATATTTGCTATGTTACAAGTGTTAAAATCCTGATAATGTTTTCATCTGCTTACAGTGGTCTTCTAGGTGAATTATAAATTTCCCCATTCTTTCGTGAAGTTTTGGTTTCCTCGGTTAACTTGGCACCAGGAGCTTTCCGGTCAGTTTTGCCATTTCGGCATACTCCAACCGCTTGGTTTGCCATTCCTCTCTGGTACGGACTCTTCCTTCTTTCCATCTCTGGGCTAGTGGCATCCTTGCGGTTGTTGTCACATACATAAAAAGTCTTTTCAGCCACAATGAAAAGGAGCACAGCAAAACCCCTGTACCTCACGTGTGAGAATTTCCCCAAAATTTGTCTTTCTCCATTTCCAAGCGCAGTCTCTCTTCTGATTAATTGACGGAAAGAAGCATCTGAGCAAACAGCCACTTCATTCAGCATCTCAGATCAGGCCTTGGGGGGGAGGAGTGTGTCATGTTCGGTCCCTCTCAGTTTCTCAGTTTCCCAACTTTAATTTCAGTTTGCGATCCCCCACCCCACCCCAGCATCCCTGCCACCACCCAAAAAACTCAGGAAAATCCATCAGCATTTTTGTGCAAATTTATCCTGATAGACACATTTTTGTATGTGCTTTTTCCAAGTAGTCACATTTCCTGCAAGCAATTCCCTCGAGTGCAATGCATTTCTGCATGTTATTTCCATTAACTATTTATATGCACGCTTTATCCAAGTATATGCATTTTTTTATGCACTGCCTGGCAGAATTGCAAAATTCAGAGTAGTGTGAATTTTGCAGGATGGTTGCGTTTCGGTTACCGTATTTATTTGTTTATTTGTTCATTTCTTTGTTGCATTTATACCCCACCATTTTCTCCAAGGAGCTCCAGGTGGCATGGTGCATAGTTCTCCTCATATCATTCCCCACAACAACCTTGTGAGGTAGACCAGGCTGAGAGAGACACTAGCCAGCCTGCAAATTCATCCAGTGAGCTTCATGGCCGAGTGGGGAGGATTTGAACCCAAGTCTCTCCCAGGTCCTCGTTCAACACTCTAACCACAACACCAGCGCTGGCTCTATTGTTTCAGAAAGTGAAAATTCAGTAACGTCACCTTTAAATGCAAAATATCTAACACCAGGTCCCTGGGTCTGGCTTCGAATCCTGACCCATTCCGAGTTACAAGCATCAATATCTTCTGTATCGATTCACAGGGGGTTGGACTAGATGTACCTTGGGGGCCCCATTGCAACTTTATAGTTCTATGGCTCTATGATGTCCCTGTTTTGTAAAATGAGGGCAGCTATACCATGCAGAGGGATGTGTGTGGCGCTGTGGGTTAAACTACTGAGCCTAGGGCTTGCTGATCAGAAGGTTGATGGTTCGAATCCCCGCGACGGGGTGAGCTCCCGTTGCTCGGTCCCAGCTCCTGCCAACCTAGCAGTTCGAAAGCACATCAACGTGCAAGTAGATAAATAGGTACCACTCTGGCAGGAAGGTAAACGGCGTTTCCGTGCGCTGCTCTGGTTCGCCAGAAATGGCTAGACTTTAACGTCTTTCCTTCTGCAGTGTTGGATGCAGATTGAGAGGAGTTCCATACCAGGACAGACTATGCTCATGTGCCCAAGACATTGACTCTATAAAACATATTTTGCTGCACTGTGTGAAATTCGAGCAAGCCAGGGCTGAACTGATATTACCCTTGCTAGTACCTTTCCCGGGAAATCAGAGGCTTAGTTTGTCAGTTCCTGCTGAAGACCGGACAAATGACAGAACATTAGCAGTGGCGAAGTTTCCATCGGTGGTTGCAAGAACCAATGATCCCTAGTCCTAAGTCTGAACAAAATGCTTGTGTATCCTGAAGGCGGGCTGTCGAAATTGTGTATTGTTTTGTAATGAATTGTTGGGTCTCTGGACCGTAATAAAGATTTGATTGATTGATTGATTGATTGATTGATTGAAATAGGTACCACTCCGGCGGGAAGGTAAACGGCATTTCCGTGCGCTGCTCTCACGACTGGACCTAACGGTCAGGGGTCCCAGGGGTGTCAAATTCCGGCCCTCCAGATGTTTTGGAACTACAATTCCCATCAGCCCTAGCTAACAGGACCAGTGGTCAGGGATGATGGGAATTGTAGTCTCCAAAACATCTGGAGGGCCGGAGTTTGACACCCTACCTTTATACGATGCCGGAGATCGACAGGAGGGTGGAAGGGGAGCTGCTAGCTAGGGACTTTGACGCAAAAAAGAGGTATAGAGGGACTTTGTTATGCTCAGGAAAAGTCCCATGTTTATCTTTCCAGTGTGGCATGGAGAGTATGAACGGTGTTTGAAACCAGAGCTCTCTCCAGCGTAAGAAAACTCCGCGATTTCCCACCCCAC